>CM050166.1:18768654-19083654 GCA_027410445.1 Discoglossus pictus | reverse complement strand
CGCAGAACGTCTTTTCACACTAAAAATACTTTGCAAATGAAAGCCGCGCTCAACTATTCTCTCAATTAAACGTTACTAGAGATGGAAGTGGGTGTTCTCTGGTAGTCCAGTGGTTATGATTCGGCGCTTTCACCACTGCGACCTGGGTTCAATTCCAAGAAGTCACACCACCCTGGTCAGTATTTGGAGACCACCTAGGAATACCAGGACTGTATGTTGGAGAAGGAACTGGCAACCCACTCCAATACCTCTGCCTGAATAACAAGTGGAACAACATAACCATGGACATAAAGATGTCCCGGTGAGTTACGATCCATGAGGTCACGTATAGTTTTGTTTCATAAAGCATGTTAGTATGTATGGTTATCAGTTAAAAAAATAATTACATTCAATACATACATATATGGTTTCTATGTTGTTCTGTTGATCTGTAAACTAATCATTATTATTCTCCTGACTCTCCAAGACCCTATGGACCGCAGCACTCCAGGCACATCTATTTATATGTCTGTTCGTCCCAATCCACAAGGTTTCCTTGGCAAAGATACTGGAGTGGGTTGCCAGTTCCTTCTGCAGTGGACTGCAATTTGTCTTATCTCTCTGCTATGAACTGCTCATCTTGGGTGACCATACATGGTATAGCTCACAACGTGAGCTTCACCCTAACAAGGTAGCGATCCAGAAAGGGAAAATCAGGTATAGGGATCCATTTTTGGTCTATAAAAGTGGCAACAGAACAGAGTCTGTCCCAGTAATACAAAATCACCCAGCACTAAACAAACAAAGACTTTCACAAGATCCAGAAATGTCATGAATATCATAATGTTACATTGAAGACCTCATTACCCCTCTCCAGGACCAGCGAATTCTCTTATTTACATTATGATCTGCTGAAGAACTTGTCTCGTAATGCGGTAAACGTATTCATAAATTAATTAAATAAAAAGAAGAACTTTATTTACAAATTGAAACACCAGAAAAACGCCTCACACTATAGTCTAAGTAACATACCATGAAAGTATACAATCAGGGAAATGCAATTCCCAAGCCTTGTGTGCGGTTATTATCTGTTCATTGTGTAAAACATCCACGCATTGTGATTCGGGGCCTCATTGGACGGATATAACTCATCCCATACTAGCAATACATATTAGCGATCATCGTTATAATTTAAAATGAGCTGTACGCTTAGCACATATACTGCTAAAATGTATAAAGTGACCAACATTTATGATAAAAAGTATCAACTTCATCATTTTTACCATCAGCACAATGTCTATCATTTTATCATAAGAGTTGGTCACTTTATACATTTTAGCAGCGTATGTGCGGAGCGTAAAATACTTATTTTTATTTTATTGTTTCCAACAGTGTTAAGCACTAGAACTTTTGGTATTAGAAGACCATACAATGGATCACTTGGTTTATTCATAAATTAAAAAATATATATTCTGTCTATTTTAGAACTACCGGTAAATAAAAAACTGAAAGCGTTCATGTCCTTTTAGTTTTCATATTATTATTAATAAAATAGAGATTCATTTTTTGTTATAATTTTGAGATAAAACATGATGGACACATAATGTCCCCCTTACTGATGCTTTACCCCTAAGGATGAAGAATGTATTTGAACTAAGTGCATGCATGTTTATACAAAACCTCGGTGAAATATACTACCTTAATCATATAGTCTGCCATTCTACAACTGGATAACCTTCCTGAGCCGCCCCCAGATCTCTGGAGGCTTAAAAATAACATGATCTACAATACCTGTGTTATAGTATTGAGTCACCACACAACAACCCTTACCAATGAAGTCACATGCAGCTAAGACATGGACACTTTGCAAGAACTCTCTTTTCCATCTCCACTTCAAAGTCACAGAACAGGAATTAAAGGATATTCATAAACAACATTTTGCCTGACAATAAAGGACCACTGTAATGTATTTATAAGTTTATATATTTGTTTATTGGGCATGAACTACTAAAACAGTATGTAGTTTAAAATAAATAAAAATATATATTTTTCTCTTCCTATTTAAATTGTCAGTTGAACCCTCAAGCAGAGATTATCTACATCTCTCTGTGTCGATCAGGGACTTGGCCAACTCTGCTTGGGGCCTGGATTAACAAATTATGACCAGTCTAGTTGCTGGTTCAGACTGAGCATGCTCAGTAAAGGTGGCATGGCTATGATAAAGTGTGAAGTTATTAGCCCCTCCTCCTTATGTGACTGGGTGGGGCCAGTAGGGCAGCCGCAAAGGAGGTTTTACCTTCTGTACCTCTATGTGAACAGCACGGGCAGAGCCAAAGACATTACCCCCAAGCAGAGATGGCCACGCCTCCTGACAATGCAGAGAGAGGTGGAGAAAAGGTGTTCTACTTTGGGGGGAAAATTACAATAAAAAAAAAAAAAAGGAAAAATATTAACTTGAATATATTTGAAACTGCATTCTGATTTAATCATTTCTTCCCAACATACAAACCTATGAGCTTTACATTTAAATGCATTAGTGGTTCTTTAAGACCTACCAGACCAGTTTAAACACCCTGACATAATTTACATGCCATAAAACTAACCCAATAAGATATTAGTTTGGGTGGTCCTCTCACATTGGTCTTCTAATTAAAATGTATGGTCAGAGAATTTTTTAACTGACTTTTTTGTATATTAATCACATCTGCTTAACCTTAAACTTTTCACACCTTCCTCCTCTTATTTTCCATTCCCCTTCCAAACAATACCTTTACCTCTCCAATAAATTAGAGCCAAAAATGTAAATAACCAGGGCCGTCTGACTTACTGTAACTAGGCTTCATTTATTCAATGATTTCTTGTATGAAAAATGTTTCTCTGTTTCCCACTAAATTTCTCTCCAATAAAAATATTACAAGAATACAAAATTGCAAATGAGACATTATTGCAAATTGGAAAATCAAAACAATGCAAATACCAGTAACTGATTGGGCAAGTCTATCCCAGGGATCCTAGCTTTTCTTTGCACAATTTTAAATTCCTATGAAACTGCAACCAAATCTAGTTTCTTGTTATTTTTCATATTGTGATGCAAAATTTGAAAAAACAAACAGGATATACAATTCAAACCCCATCTGCAAAACACACATTAGTATCAGGCAGTAGTGTAACATGAGCTGCTAGCAATGTACACAAATACACTTTCCTGTCACCTCCCACTATCACACTGCAAATACAATATGCTTATTTGGGGAGCCGCTCTGGGATGCTCCAACTCTAGAGACAATATATCATTCATCTTCAGGAGCCCTTTTAAGAACACTAAATTTGCTCTGTAAGATGACATTTTGTTGCCCCTACCTATTTTCTTGTTCTTCTCCTCACTGCGGTTGTGTGCGATGATCGGGGAGTAGATGAACGGGCTCTTTGTGGACAGCTTCTGACCCAATAGGTTTTTGACCTTCTGTGGTCGCAGGATGACTGGGAGGTTAAGAAGTTTCACAGACCTAATCAATAAGACAGAAGAGGGGTTTAATATTACTGGGGTTCAAACACTACAGAATGAACAAAAAGCAAATGGAATATGTCGGTTTACTGAAGAATAATAATAATAATAATAATAATAATAATAACATCTTGTTAAATCAGATATTCATAATATCATCACTTTTGTAAAAATAATATTTCCCTTGGAGCAATTATCACTTTCAGGATCAATTCTTTACAGTCTTCATGTTGAGGATCAAACAATCAATTTAAGTTGTATCTTTGCTATTGTGCCTATTACTTGAAAAATGTTGATATAAAAGTACAAATTCTAAATATATTTTTGCATATTTTATAATCTGGTTAACACAATGTATTAGAAAAACAGAAGTATTCAAGTTCAATGCCACCCCTCATCTCTCGTTTCCTATATGGGCAAGGAGAAAGAAGGGAAAAAATAAATACATCATTAATTAGCCATCATGGATATTTATGCTGTATGTGGACAGCTATTTTTTTGTCCCCGATTTGGTGCATTTTTATTTGGTGTGTTTTTTTGTTTGTTTTTTAAATCATGTTCTTTTATTTGGTGCTTTTATTTATAGACATTTTTTTTTTTTTTTAATAATTAGTTTCCACAACCCCAGAGCTGCCAACATAGGCACATGGTACCTACCAATAGAAACAATGCATTCAGGAACGTTTTTTTATACCTTCCCGCAATTAGCAGCACAGAGCAGAGATCTAGACCAGTTGCAACATTCAGGTGTGTGTAGCTCCCTATGATTGGTTACAACAAATTATGAATTTTATGCTAATTTAGCTTGGATTTTCAGGGGCGTTACTTCTCAAAACCAAAAGGTCAGAAAACTAAGTCAGGTCTATTGCTAATCTGATATTCATTTACGGTAGCCCTTGGATCAATGCAGACCTTTTTCCCGCAGAGTAGCTTTGCCTCTAACAGTAACAGAGAGTAATACCTTCCACTTCAGCATGGAGATGAAAGGCAGCGAAGGATGACACTTTACCCTGTGAGGCACTCTGTGATGCCACTACAATGGGTTTGCTCCAAATGAAGATCAAAGTTCTCTCTTCCAAGTACAAAGAAATGAAGTCTCTCAATTTAGAACACAGATCGCCATCATTGCAGGCAATATCTGAACTGCTGCATGACCACAAATTAGATTGAAAGAACTGTTCCATTACCAATGGTTCTTCTTACCCAGGATAAAGAGAATAAAAACTGATCTTCTTTCCAATATTCCTAAATAAAAATGTTGCTTATTGTGAAAAAAAAAAATAGGCATGCTCAGACAATCTAGCTGCTCTGTATTTTTTATTTACATTGCTTTCAAAGGAAGACAACAGATTCTGGGCCTTAGAGGTGAACAGCAATTAATGTGAATTATTTCTCAATTACAAGATATATCACACTGTCCTCACTCATTGACAGATAAAAATTGCAAACTTCAATGTAAGTTTACTGTAAAAAAAAAAAAGATTTTTTAATAACATTAAATGGTTACCATCTTCAAAAATATTTAGTATGCATTTAAAAGATTATATCTTAAATATTACAAAAGGTTTTTGTATGATAAATAATGGATATACAGAGTAGGAAAGTTATATTAGATAGACATTGTGATTGTTTTCTTCTCCTCTATTCTTCTAAGGAAAATATTGAAATATTAAGTTTTTGTCCCCATTGCTTTTAACATAAATTAGAAAAGATAACACAATTAGGATGGTTGCCATTAGTCCTTTTATACACTTCCTTTTAACTCAGTGGTGAGAAAAAATTAAAATCAAACACATCATTTTTTTTATCTGCCTATCTATTGTTTTAGTGATAATTTTCTGCAATTAATATAATTATTTTCCATGGGGGGGGGAGAGAGAAACTTTTGTAATGTATAAATCATGCTTTTTTTAAATGCATGACAGAAACTTTTTGACATCAGTGGAAATTTAAAGGAAACTGAACTCATTGTAAGTGGCTCTTCATGGTGTGAAAGAGTAAAAAACTATATGGTAAAAACGATCTATTTTTTTAATTACACTAATAACAGCTAAAATATCTTACATTTTATATTTGTTTACATGCATACTATTCTGCCCACTGGCTGATGCATTAGTAATTAGCACATTGCAGAGTCCATCTCGCACTATGGGGAAGGCTATGATTGATAGCACAGTTTCCCCCTAGACTCAGGTTACACAGCACTTATCAGTTAACACATATCTTTTCTGTTTTAGGTAAGTACCAGTCTTCCATGCCTGCATGCAAAGATGTGGTAAGGGTTACATTTTTGTTTGTTGAGATCAGTGCAGGGAGAAATAAAACCAATTAAGTCCTTTGGGTGTCGCATGCAGTTCTAAATTGTAACAAGGATGTCATGCAATAATATACCATGTGTGCACAAACTAGAAAGGGTCAAGAACATTGCAGCCATAAAAGTGCACACTGCTTTTTATTTTGTTTACCAGAACTATGATTTACTTTCAATGTTTTTACTAACTGAAATGATTTCCAAAGCTCACCTGACAATGGGCAGTTTGGTGAATGGAACGGGAGAGAACGTCAACCCTTCTGGTAGTATAATGGGCTCCATGGTGCCAGGACATTTGGACGTGTAGCTTTCCAGACTCTGTGCCACATCCTTTTTCTCTGAAATGCAAGCATCAAAAACACCCATTACATCGACTCATTCTATACACATACAGATTTATTTTTATTTATTTTTTTAAATGGTTTCCACACCCCAGAGGTGCTTACACAGACACCTGGCACTAACCAATAGAAACACTGCATTGAAGTTTTTAACTTCAAGCCAATAGCAGCTCACGGCAAAGATCCAGGGCAGTTGCATCATTCAAGGTAGGAGAGAGGGGTGCATGATGGGGAAAAAGACCACAAACCCCATGATGGTTTCTGCAGAGACTGAATTCCCATACTGCTACAATCTTCTAGCTGTCTCTGACTGGCCAAAACAAAATTATGAATTTTATACTTATTTAGCTTGGATTTTCAGGGTCATTCCTTTTCAAAATCAACTGCCAGAAAGACATTTTGCAAACTCTAGTAAGTGTTTTAATGTTTTTCATGCAAAATAAATGTTTGCATACACTACTGATTCACCTCTATCAGATGCAATCATAGCCCATGAAGTTTTCTATATACCTTTAAATGAATCACACAAAACCCCTAGACTTCTTTGTGTTTCCTACTCCCTCCATCAAGAATCATAATCCAGGAAGTGACGTACTAAAGACAAAATTGATTCTTCTTTTCACAAATAGTTTTCCAAAGTTCTGAGTTTTTTTAAAAATGTCTATGTCCATGGCTGCTCGTGTAACCTTGTTCTATACTTCAAAAATAAGTTTTTGTTTTTTTTTCTATTTACCACAGTGGTCCTTCAAGCAGAAAGGAAGGAGATGGGGACACAGTGGTATGCAAGAGAAGCTCTTACGGGGGAAAGATTATCTAGCGCTGCATTTTCCGGATAAAACCATCAATATTCTTTAAGTCATCAAATAGTTTTGGTCACGGAGATCCAGCGACTGTAAATGTGCGCGCTCCGCTACACCTCGATTGCTGCCTATTCGCCTCACCTTTCTCTTTGAGGTAGGCTTTTCTGTGTGATGGATCGGTTAAGCTAAAATTAATCACACGCTTTTTATGTATTTAGGGGAACAAAGGTTAAACAGTCTGCAAACTCAGCAGTGAAATGCTTGACGAAGGTATTAGATGGAATGCTTACTTGCAGACCAGCCACACTGATGAGACAGACACTAAATTTAGCTGTTTAATTAGTGTAATGAAGTCGCATTTATCTGAGTTGTTGCGTGTAGGCAGGCGGCATACAGAACAGGACAGGATTATCATTTTTAGGAAAACACTTTTATTCTTCTTGCACTAGATAAAAAATATGTTTGACAAAGCAAAAAAAGGATGGTGTGTGTTATGACAAGATAACTTTACATAATCGTCTTGCAAGAAAGCTGAAAACATTCTTTTGTGTTTGTTTAAAGCACAAATAACAGCTGTATTCTTCTTACTTGAAAATAGTATTATTAGCTTGCACCATATTCATGCAACTTTACAATATAAAAGAAAAACATTTTTTATGTACAAAAGCACTGAAAAATGATTACATCCCTACAATTTAAATGTGCAAAGTGATAATAACGCCAACATATTCCATAGCAATGGGGATGCAATAAAACCATGGGAATGACAGACTGATATAGTAGGAGCTGACGACCATGCCCTTGAGAAAACAATAAGGCTTTATAAGACTTTCATACAAAGTGCTGTGTCAGACTAAAGGAAGTTTAGCCTGAAAGATACAAAAGGAAAAGACCAGGGACTAAGATAAATTGTTTCTGTGGTTGGTACAAGGGTGAACCCCTTCAGGATCGCTATCTTGTCATGGTGAATGGGCTTGTGTACCTCAATGAAGCTATGAGCTAGACCATGTAGGGTCACCCAAGATAGGCAGGTAATAGCAGAAAGGTTATACAATTTGGGGTCCACTGGAGTAGGAATTGGCAACCCACTCCAGTATCTTTGCCAAGAAAACCTTATGGACAAGCTGAACCAGAGACATAACAATAGATGAAGTTCAAAGGTCACGGACAGTCGGACACAACTTAACAACATCACAAAGGTGATGGGTGATCTATACTGAGTGTGCACTGTTGTATGAGGACTACATTGGGGTCACAACCCAAAAACTGACGGGTCCATTCACCCCTATTTTTCCTGCTTTAGCTTACAGGGACCATTTATAGGTGGTGACTCATCTCAGCACACCAGCGATTTAGATCCGGACATCAGTCATGGGACCGCACCGGTATTTAGTGTATGGAAGACTGAACACTTCTTTGTTACAGAGATATATAAAACATAGAAATATCACACCCACACCCCTTCTGTTAGAGGAGGTCTGAATTCTTCTTGTGACCTCCTCACCCCATCACTTAGGCCCACCGTTAGATACAGCAAAACCTAGAGCTTATCTGTTAAGGTCCCTAATATCCCAGGCCTGTAGGGAGGCAGAGGATAATGTGGTTTTACAATACACAAGGGAAACATATTAACAGACCTCACAAACTACATTAATAGAAAATAAATGCACAAAAGAAATAGGCACATGATATTCACATTAATAATAAATGTGGGGAGCATTAAGAAATACCAGATGACCAGTGGGGCAGAATAAAATAGGGTCTATGATATAACTAGACTCACACATTACATCCATGATATAACTATATTCATGCATTAAATCCATGACAGTAACTATATGTACACATTAACTATTTAAACATGACACATAAATGAAAGACAAATTGTTATAATCATTAGAACACATCCCGTGTCCATTTGATAGCCTTTGTGTTATCAATGAGATATGTAAGAGTCCCAGATAACAAAGTTACTTGTGGGGTGCAGGGGGTCCCATCATGGCCCCAAAATCAGTCATAACAATTGGTATCTAAAGTGTGGGGCGGGGAAAAGCACTAAGAGAGTGTTGGAGATGTTACACCATATAAACTTTTATCCTGTAGAACGGCGCTCCATGCTTCTATATTTCTACTAGACGTTAAGATAAAATAGGATGAACTGGTCTGGAAAAAAGTGTTTTGCCCTAAAATGTGGACATTTCCATTAAAAGATGATCATTTGGGAAGCTAAAATTGACATGATGCTTTCTCTCTCTGATAATATGGAACTGTCCCTCCAAAACAGGGTACGTTACATGGTCTGCAATACATAGAAAATGCAAAATATACAAATGACTGTAAAAAAGGATACAGTTATCAATAGATGACTTGAGCTGGACATCATTACTAAACCTTTAAGCTAATCAAATATTAAAAAGTCAAAAGTAACCCGTTTTCTTATGATCCCCTTTGTATTGAATTACAGGTGGCCATGGAGTGATGCAGAGTCCAGGATGCTCAACTTACAGTAAGTGATGTCACAGCTTAAAAGAAGGGAGAAAAAAAAAAAAAAAAAAAAATCGGTGGACAAACCGTAAACCATTACACAAGTACGGTACTGGTTCTCATCTTTCTTGATCACATGCAACATCCTCATGACTGTAATGTAAAATACAATCCGTGAAACATTTTATATTTGGAGTTAGATTGATATTATGCTGTGTCGTATGTTATAATAAAAAAAATGTCAATACTGAGAGATCTTGGGAGAGTTGGCAGTTCCTTTTGGGATGGTCTTCTACTGCGGATGGATTTCACTGAACTGTCTTAAATGGATACTGAAAGCATTTTTTCTTTGGTGCATCTGCAAGAGGGTATCTGGTAATGTGCCACTGTATGTTTTGTATTTTCAAATGATGCTCTCAAACCAGAAATAAATACTGAAATGTTTAACTGATCTCGGGTTATCCTTGTCAGACAAAAAAAGCCGTAATATAGATGCACGAGTCATACTTGTCTGCCAAAAAACTCTACAGACATGTGTATGCTCTGTGCATTTTTTGTTACTTTCAATGAAGTTTAAACAGGTTTTACATATTTTTTTCATGCAAAACACAACTTTGGTAATGATTAAAGCATACTCTTTGGCATTCATGAAAAAATATAATTGTGTTCCATGTCCCTTTAAGTTCGCTTACATCTTTTTTGTCTTGCATCTAAAGACAGCAGGGACTGTTTAAAGGATTAAAACAAATATTGTTGTCCCTCTCTTTTGACGAGGAGTAGATCGAGGCGTGTCCAGACCTATGTCTGCTTAGAGGTCCAGATAATCATAGTACAGAAAATAATTATCTGGAATAGTGTAAGCCATGAGGGAAGAGAGAAATGGCTGAAGATGTAAAACTGAAACCATAAAGCTCTTGTTGGAGACGGCTCGGTCATGGTTGAGTATGCATTTTTCCCTGGGGTCTTAGGGGTGACGACTATGTTGTGGGAGACAGAGATGGTATTGACTAAGTCGTGTGAGTGAAGATTGACGATGCAAATTAGGGAAGGAATAAGGATCTGCGCAATGATGAGGTTCCAAGGGGACCTGCGGGTCTTGGGCCAAGAATGGATGTGGAGCGTCTATTGTCGTAATAACGTGATAGTGACTTGGGTTGACCAAATGTGATGTAATGCAAGCATGTTCAGGTGGGAAAGGCTATGGTGAGAATCAGCCTAGCGATTGATGGGATGCAAAACTTGGATGCCGACGTGAGGGGCGTAAAGTGTCAGAGAAGCTGCAACATAGAACTTGAGACAAAAACAAAGGAAAAGGGGAGACAGGGGAATGCGACCAAGGGATTGGGGACAAGGTCACACCGAGAGAGAGGCGATTATACTGGGGCACAACATGCAAAGCACAGACTCAGAAAGCAAACTGAGTATACACAGAAGAGTTGGGTCAGAAGAGTTTAAGTAAGGTGGGAGAAGGACCTCACACAACCTCCAGGCAACACCTGGACATATAAAATTAAATATTTGAGACACTGTATAGCAATATGAAAACAGACGTTCAACAAAAAGACAAATACATGGGAAACATGGCCTTGCATCACTGGCTAATAAATGATGTTCAATTAAATTATGGCATACATTTGTCACAAAACCTGTTCAAGGGATTCAACCCATAAACCAACTCACAAACAAACACTAAGATGTCATGACCAGTATTCACATAGGGTCTGCTGTAAGGTAAAACCATTTGTACAGAAATTAGTTGTAGAAAAAAGCCTACACGGAATGGGACGGGGACTTAGGGTATCTCAGTTTGTGACATCACCATTTCTTGGGTTTGAAATTTATATTATAGATATTCTGTTATGGATTGTCAAGAAAACAGTAATACCAACTGGGCCATTTGGTTTGGTGAAAGATTCCCTTCAACAACCAAAATATTTTTCACTTTTGCTCCACTGAATTCAGATTTTTGGACAGATTGCAAGAAGCAACATTGGAGTAAGTTCACACAATATCGTTTTGAAATGAATAGTTTGCCAATATCAACTTTAGGGAGATCAACTCCAAAAATATTAGCATCTTCCATTTACATCATGGCAACCAAGCTGTTATAATGGCAACAATCTGCTTCACATCTATACAGGTCTTACAATAATCCCTTTATGTCTCAAACAGTTCTGGTAATATTTCTCAATGAGGAAAATATTTTATTATATACCAAAATGTTGAATTATTGTCTCAGTCTTCTTTTTCAATGTATAATCAAGAGAGACAAAAACATGTGACAGACCTGCTCTTCCTCAAGGTGGGGATGTGGAAGCTACAAATGTCAGTGCTTTCAACAGGACTGATAGAAATCTTCTGAGAAAGTAATATACAGAATCTGGTCGGAAAAGATCATGGAAGCCCATAGCTCTGTGACAGGACCTTGTTCTTTGGAGAAGGGGAATCTTCTCTTCAGTGTCCTGCAAAACTCGGAGAGTCATAATGTAATTGTCTATATGAGCATGAACTGGTTCAAATGGGTTAAGTTAAAACAGAGGACAGTTAGGAAAATATTTGACTACAGATAGACTCATTCCTTGATATAGAACTACAGGCAAATCACTGCAGTAAGAATTTGTCAAACAACTAATTACGTATTACATCTAGGTTTCACATAGTCAAGTATTTTAAGGTCAGAATAATGTTGCCTGTAAAGTGGAAACGTTTTATGTTGAAGAAGAAAAAAAAAAGTACTTTAGTATTTTATTTTTAGTATTTTAGTAATGCAACCAGATTAATTCATCATCAAGTGTCATGTATGAGGATTAATGACACCTAAAAATAAGGATTACATTTGGAAGACAGTCAAAGGACAGTGCTGAAGGACACAATCTCAAATCCTAATAGGCAAAATTGATTTAAAAGACAGGAGCCAAAGAATAGCCACGTGACAGCCCAGTGAAGTCTATTGAAAAGACGATCCAAGAATAAAACTGAGCAGATTCCGCCTAATTGCAAATGTTAGGCAATAACTGTAAAAGGGTATACGTTTAAGGGAAATGAGATGTCACCAGTTTATTGGCAGTTTGAAATGTATTGTACAGTCACATGTCCAGACAGGAACTTTTTTAGTCACAGTTCAGTACAGATCAAATTTATTAAGTTTCTGGTTTAATAATTCCCATAAATATTCATCTTACTTTTTGAATTAAAGGGACACTGTGAATTCTGAAATTACAGAGCATAGTGACTTGAAGTCTTTATGATATGTTTTATGTACTCTAACATAATATATTATTACTAATATCATTTATTTGCAACATATCAACATATTTATTTATTTATTATTTAGTTTCCCTATTTGTACCTTTATCTAATCTAACACCTGCTGCTTATATCAGACACACACATTACATGGAGTCATTCTATACACATAAAGATTTATTTTATTTACAAAAAAAAACTTGTTTTCCACACCCCCATAGCTGCTTACATAGGCACCTGTACCTGCCAATAGAAACACTGCAAAAGAAACACTGAATTTACCCTTTACTAACCTTCAAGCCAGTAGCAGCACAATGCAAAGATTTACAGAGCAATGTCTGGCTCCTCCTACTTGCTTCGGGATGGGACTACACATCCCATGACTCCTTCCTGCATAAACTGCTATCACAGATTGATACAATGTATTAGCTGCCTGTGATTGGCCAAAACGAATTATGAAAACTTTGTTAATTTTAGCAGATATTTGCAGGGGTGTTAACTCTGAAAACCAACTGCCTAGCAAACTTTGGGATAAGTATAATAATGTTTATTACGGATACTGTGACGATCCACTGCTTGGTAGGGCCCAGAAGGATCCTAGATCAATCTCACGCAGTAGGTCGTGGGGTTCTTTGAGAATCTCTGTTCGCAGTAATGAATCCTAGCACAGCATGAAACCACCATAGGCACACGCGCAGCAGTGATTTGGAGCAGAATTGAAGGCAGTATCAGTAGCAATAATGGATTATTATTTCCCCTCAGAATAAACATATACTTTGCCTATGTATGTTTACACTGGCAACCTGGAAGTTAGTTTTTGTAATCCGGATAGCACCTGGTAGAAGCAGTAACCCAAACCGTTAGTTAGTGCATCAGTCTCTTTATTTCTCCCCCAGAGATATATAACAATTCCTAAATAAAAAACAATCTCCCCCAGTAGTAGTCCGTCCCCTCTGGTGCACTCAAGGGATGACACACTGACCACGACAACCCCGGAGGGGCAATAAACTATCCAGGGTGGTCTGGTGTTAATTTTATATTTCGGCCCTTTGATTTGCTCTGTTTAGGGCAGATGGGTTTGAGTTTTAGTAATTTATGTTAAGACACCTGAGATTTTATGCAGCTAAAGGTGACAAAACAGTCACAATTAGGCAACATGGCTGACCACATGCATATGAAAGATGGATTAACCACAATGAAGGCCTAACGAGTCACATTCTAATGTGTTCATTACCATCATCAACCATGTTGCCACCGTACATCAATATCAGCACATACATTTTCACCCAGAAACCATGACAGTAATTATATGCACAAAATGACAAGCTGTCCATGCATTTGTAACAGATACTCTTATCAGTTGCATGAAACTCTCGACTAGACTACTGCAACTTGCTTCTTGTTGGCCTACCTACCACACGACTCATCTTCCATACACAACGTTCAGTGTCGGCATCACCTTTCTGTCAATCACTCCACTGGCTTCCCTCAGCCTCAAGAATAAAATGTAAAATCATGACCCTAACTTACAAAGCCCTCAACAATAATGCTCCCCCTTACATCTCTGCTCTCATCTCCAAATACTCCCCCACCCGCCCTCTTCGTTCTGCTAATGACCTTCTTCTTTCTACAAATCTTGTCACCTCCTCTCACTCTTGCCTTCAGGACTTTTCTCGTGCTGACCCTAGTCTCTGGAACCTCTTGCCTCGCTCCACAAGATTATCCTCTTGCCTCAAAACCTCACTTAAAACACATCTCTTTAAAGAAGCGTATCACCTTCCACCCTGACACACTTATCACCTCTCTCTCCCTCTTTTACAACTCACTATACCTTAGATTGTAAGTCTGTAAGTTTCTATCCCAAGTACTTTGGGAATTCACCATGGACATTGGATTCCTAGCTCAAAGACAGGGCCCTCCTTCCTTTGCTAAATATTAATCTGTGTTTATCATTGTCTGAACCTAATTTATGTACAGCGCAACGGAATACGTCGGCGCATTATAAATAAACTATAATAAGAATAATGAAACTTAAATATGTCTTTAAGTATAAATTAAGATGCAATTTAAGCACCTACCAACAAACTGCAGGGCTCACTATCGAAATTTCACTACAAAAAGATTGAAAGATTCATAAGTTTATAATTAGGAGAGGCAGAAACATAAAAGGAGGCAGAAACGCTAATACAAACAAATAATATATTTAAAAAAAATGGAAAGGGAAGATGTGATTGCCCCATTTAGTCTGTGTATAGTCCAGATGTAACTTTCCTGCTTTGGCCTAGCAGTATGCTTTGTAAAGCTTTATGTATATCCCAAGCATTCAGTT
The DNA here is from genome assembly GCA_027410445.1 of Discoglossus pictus. Lineage (NCBI taxonomy): Eukaryota > Metazoa > Chordata > Amphibia > Anura > Alytidae > Discoglossus > Discoglossus pictus. Next base: position 19,068,659 of record CM050166.1, on the reverse strand, counting down.
TCTTTACAATGTTAGCATCCACTAGAAGGTTATCTCTTGCTACTGCCATCCTTTCTCTAAAGTTATACTAGTTTCACCTCAAACAAATAAGCACGTGTCACAATTCAGTTAATCAAGGTCACGTCTTCGTGAATAAGAGCCACAGATTAGTATTCAGGAGATGCACATTCTTATGTTAAAGGACCACTGTATAAAATATTTCTTTTTAGTTTTGTTTTTTAAAGCATATGCCAAAATATGAGTATTGAACATATTATTAAAAAATAAACATACATACATATATTCTTAAAACATTTGCTCTTTTCAATGAGGCTATTTGCAGCTCTGATCAAGCGATACATTCCTCCTTTACTGCTGAGCCACTGTAAGAGGCTTCTATGTAAAAAATTGGGCATGTACATGGCTGGGGTCATTGACCGAGCATGGAGGACAAGTGTACACTAAGAATCCTCCTCGAGTGACTCAGCAGCAATGGAAGAATGTAGCACTTGATCAGAGCTGCAAATTAAGTCACATGCAATAAATATAAAATGTTTTTAAAAAAATAAGTATTTTTTTTTATAATTTGATCAAATCTCATTCTTTGGCATACTGCCTACACGGTCTGTATGCCTTTATAATAAAAATGTTTATATTTTAAGAATGATTTTGTTTAAAAATATTTTGTGCTATTCATTTTTCTAATGATTAATAAAGGTATCTGGAAGATTCTCTGTTTGTAACTTTTTCTAATCTGACACACACTGCTTATATCAGGAACACACATTACATTGATTCACTCTATGCACATTCAGATTTATTTAAAAAAAAATGCTTTCCACACCCTCAGAGCTGCCTACATAGGAACCTGGTACTAACCAATAGAAACACTGCATTCAAGTAAAAAAAATGTAACCCTATACTTAACCTTCAAGCCAACAGTAGCAAGGTGTAGAAATCCAGAGTAACACTGGATAAGCTGTTGCTTGCTTCCTTTTGGTGGGAACAAAAGACTACACATCCCATGATGCTTCGCTGCAGGGACTGAATTTCCAGACATTGGGAAAAGTTGTCGTTGCCTTTGATTGGCCACAACAAGTTATGAATTTTATGCTAGTTTGACTTGATTTTGAAGAGAAATGCCTCTGAAAATCCAACTGCCAGAAAACTATAGAAATTTGAAAAAACTTTAGGTTTATGAATGTTTATTTTGGGATTTTTTTAATGCAAAAAAGGTCTCCATAAATTACTGATTCTTCGCTATCAGATGCATTCATAATCCATGAAACTTCTATATACCTAAATATTTCCAGTGCCTTCTATATAGATCAGAACTAATATTCTCAGCTCAGCACTATTTCAAAACTTCGACTGAAGGATTCAACTTAACATTTCAAAAGAGTCTATTCTGGGATGTTCCATCGGTTACAGCATTTCAGTTATATTGCACATAAAACAAAAAGCTTTTATTAAAGTATTGTCAGAAAAGAGGTCCTTCAAAAACTCAATTTGTGTTCAATCTTGTAATGCTAAGCTGGACCCCGTTTGCCCAAAACAAATATGTTTAAAAAAAGCATTAAATCTGGCTATATTATATAGAATAAATAAGTACAACATTCAGGTGGGGGGAGCCCTTTAATAACAAAGTGTAGCTGTTCAGTTTTTCAATCTAATCAATATCCTGTATATTTTACAACTTTAACTTATATTTTAGGAATTATTTTTATATATTTAGAACAGATTATTTGATATGGCAAGTTATTTTAATACTGTCATAGTGTATCTGCCTAGAAAAGGGACACTGCGATGTGATTTAATTTCTTACTACGGTACATTAGTTTTGCATTAGTTACGCTGAATTGCAGTCAGACTGTCTTAATAACACCTTTAGTTATGTTTTAATTAAAACTTTCACTTTACTTGTCAATAGAATAGCAGTACTATAAGACCCCATTTAACACTACCCCGTTGTACTTTGATTTATGGTGTGGTCATTAATCAAAAGAAAAGAACAACTAAAACATCTTAAAGCTCACTGTTATTTGTAGACTTGGCGATTTTGGTACATGACCACTGTAGAGCTCATACAAGGTTACAATTTGTTTATATAAAGGGATATGGAAGTTTCCCTAACTATCATTAAAATACATTACCTAAGTGAGTGTTTGCAGATCTGAAAATCATTTTTTTTTTTATCATAGAACTTAAAAGTTCTGTTTTCATTCACTCAAAACGTCCAATCAGTCCCTGCACAGGTCTGCCCCCAGCAGCTCATGCATACAGCCCCTTCAAGACTATTTCTCAACAACATTTCAAAATATCCAGCCCTACAGAGTCTGTGTCTTCTTACGCTGTAGTGGGCAGGACCCATACAGGGACTATTTGTTGGATTTTATGCAGTAAAAAAAGGGATTCCTTATATTAGTACATCAAAGTACATTTGACATTTCTTGTGTGAGCTCCATCCATAAAGCACCTGTGTAGGATAGCTGTGCGGAGATGTGTCCTAGCGAATCAGCTGTCAGGGTCACGGCTGCCTCCTGGGAAGCTCTGTCTACATTATAGTAGCTGTGTCTGATTGGCCAAAACCAATTATGAATTTTATGCTAATTTAGCTTGGATTGTAAGAGCTTTCCTTCTCAAAACCAACTACTTGGAAACTTTAGAGTAAGTTTTTTAGTGTTTATGGTTCATGCAAAAAAATGTTTGCATACACTACTGATTCTCCTCTATCATAATCAATGAAACTTCCATATACCTTTAATATTGTCTATTATCCTTTATATAACCTTTGTTACAGGTACTAAAGTTATAAGACTCATTTAGAAAGGTACTTATATCTTTCTATCCAGTGATACAACATATCTTAGATTCAATTACGTTTTTAATAAATATCCTGAATGTAAAACTATTTATATAAGGCTTCATATTGAAATTTTTAAATTGCCCAAGAGCTAATTTCTGCAAAGCCATGTGTTGAAGGCCCCTCTGCCAGTGAAAGCGTGAATGAATAAAGCAACATTTTATAAAGCTATGTTGGATTTACAATAAATTTAAAAATATATGAAAGTATCATGGATTATGAGCGCAGTGTATGCAGACATTGTTTTGCATGAAAAAATCCAAAAATAAACTTACCCTAAAGTTTGCTAAATGTCTTAATTTTTCTGGCAGTTGATGTTGAGAAGGAATGCCTCCGAATATACAAGCTAATTAGTATAATATTAATAATTTGTTGTGGCCGATCAGAGGCAGCTACAACACTGTAGGAATATGGTTATAGCCTCTTCAACAAAGCGTCATGGGATGTGTAGTCTTTTGTTCCCACCACACTACTCAGTTCAGGCAGTGCTGCTCTGGATTTCTGTACTGTACTGCTATTGGCTGTAACATTAGTATAGGGTTAAAAACATGCTTGAATGCAGAGTTTCTATTGGTTAGTACCAGGTGCCTATGTAGTTATCTCTGGGAGAGTGGAACCCAATTTTTCTTTTTACAAACAAAATACATTTGTGTATAGAATGACTTCTGTGTGTGTCGGATATACTGGGCCATGCAAAAGTATTCACCCCCTTGGCATTTTTCCTGTTTTGTTGCCTCACAACCTGGAATTAACATGGATTGTTTGAGGATTTGCATCGTTTAATTTACAGAACATGCCACAACTTTGAAGATGTCTTTTTTTTTTTTTATTATTGTGAAGTAAACAACAAATAGGACAAAATAACAGAAAATGTCAATGTACATAACTATTCACCCCCCTAAAGTCAATACTTTGCGGCAATCACAGCTCCACGTTGCTTTGGATGAGTCTCTATGAGCTTGCCACATCTTACCACTGGGATTTCAAGTTGGATGGTTTCTGCTTGTGAACAGCAATCTTTAAGTCTGAGCACAGATTTTCTATTGGATTGAGGTCTGGGCTTTGACTAGGCCATTCCAACACATTTACATGTTTCCCCTTAAACCACTCAAGTGTTGCTTTAGCAGTGTGTTTGGGGTCATTGTCCTGCTGGAAGGTGAACCTCCGTCCTAGCCTCAAATCATGCACAGAGCGGTACCGGTTTTGTTCAAGAATATCCCTGTATTTAGCACCATCCATCTTTCCATCAGCTCTGACCAGTTTCCCAGTCCCAGCTGCTGAAAAACATCCCCACAGCATGATGCTGCCACCACCATGTTTCACTGTGGGGATGGTGTTCTTTGGGTGGTGTGATATGTTGGGTTTGCGCCAGACATAGCGTTTTCTTTGATGGCCGAAAAGTTCAATTTTAGTCTCATCATTCCAGAGCACCTTCCTCCATACATTTTGAGAGTCTCCCACATGCCTTTTCGCAAACTCAAAATGTGCCATTTTGTTTTTTGCTGAAAGTAATGTCTTTCTTTTGGCCACTCTGCCATAAAGCCCAACTCCACGGAGCGTACGGCTTATTGTCGTCCTATGTACAGATACTCCAGTCTCTGCTGTGGAACTCTGCAGCTCCTCCAGGGTTACCTTAGGTCTCTGTGCTGACTCTCTGATTAATGCCCTCCTTGCCCGGTCCGTGTGTTTTGGTGTGTGGCCGTCTCTTGCAGGTTTGCTGATGTGCCATGTTCTTTCCATTTGGATATGATAGATTTGATGGTGCTCCTAGGGATCAACAAAGATTTGGATATTTTTTTTTATTTTATTTTTTTATAACCTAACCCTGACTTGTACTTCTCAACAACATTGTCCCTTACTTGTTTGGAGAGTTCTTTGGTCTTCATGGCATTGTTTGGTTAGTGGTGCCTCTTGCTTAGGTGTTGCAGCCTCTGGGGCTTTAAAAAAGGTGTGTATATGTAATGACAGATCACGTGACACTTAGATTGCACATAGGTGGACATCATTTCACTAATTATGTGACTTCTGAAGGTAATTGGTTGCACCAGAGCTTTTTATGGGCTTCATAACAAAGGGTGTGAATACATACGCACATGACAATTTTCTGTTTTCTTTTACTAAAAAATAGTTTTATGTATATATTTTTCTCATTTCACTTCACCAACTTAGACTATTGTGTTCTGATCCATCACATAAAATTATTTTGTAACATATGTAACAAAATAGGTCAAAAGTCAAGGGGGTGAATACTTTTGCATGGTACTGTAAGCAGCAGGTGTTAGATTAGAATATGTTACATAGAGGGAAACTTCTGTATACATTTAACATTTATATGACAAAATAGAAGAATATAGCTTAATCAATAGTGGGCTAAACAAGGATTGAATAATTTGGTACGAGAATTGAATCCTGCTGGATCCTGGTTGCATCCATGATAATTGGGTGAAGGTTCCATGTGTAATAGTGATGTGTGTGTATAGAAGTTTCCTGCTTCTAAGCATGTGTATGGAATGGGGTAGGTGTCAAATAGCTTCAATTATTTATCATAACTTCCCACCCTTCTCTCTACTGTTCAGTATATAAATACATCCAGGGTCAGTATAAGGCTTTGTCAAGTGAGCTTTTTGTGCCAAGAGGTTTTCAACGGACAAGACGACATCTTTTGAGGTTAGAAATTAAAAAAGATTCCACCTTAAAGAAAGAAAAAGGTTCTTCACAGTAAGGGTGGTTACACTGTGGAATTCTCTACCAAAGGAGGTGGTGACAGCAGATTCGACAGATAACTTTATAAAGGGGGTAGGTATATTTTTTGAATAAAAAGGGCATTCAGGGTTATCCTGGATAACTAGATGGGGAGTATTGATCAGGGGAGGAGTCTGATCACCAGTATCTGGGGTCAGGAAGGAATTTTTTTTTTTTTTTTTAAGGCAATTGGAAATGATTCAATTAAAAATGTAACCATATATTATAAGGACCAGAGGAATTCTAAAAAAAAAAAAGTTGACCTTGATGGATTAAAATTATTTTTTCAACATCAATTACTATGTAACCATGAGAATATGCCCCAAACTATCAGGAAGTGTTTAAGTCAGACAAGATGGAACTTTAACTACACAAAGTCCTCAAACATTATTTTTTTTTCTCAAACTATTTTTATGCTCATCACTGACACCGCTGCTAATATTGTTAGTTTCTTAATTCACAAATACGGTATTTTCCTAAAATAAAGCTGCCTATTAATAGTGTATCCACAAACACGGTTCATGCCATTGTGCTCCTGCACAAGCAGCAATTAAAATAGAATAATGGCTATTTCCCCTAATTTCATGCCTTAACGAAAGAGACAAGTTCCCCTCTACCAAGCAGCTGGGACAGCCATCTGTAAAGTCAATTATACTCCTCTAGAAGTATAAAAACAGACTTTCTATTAAATCGGACTCTTCACATAATCCTAATTGTATGTATGTTTACTAAGCCTTTGATGTATGTCTGGCAGAGCAGGGGTTAACGATGCATCAACATACATTACAGGGTGATCTGGTTAATAGTTTTAAAGTGGCAGCGTGTAACAAGGTATCATTTAATTTCCAGAACAATATGGAGTAACGGCCGCGCTCCTGCGGTTGTAGCAAGTCTGAGATTGATGATCCTGTCTCTCTGCCGTTTCGCACCATAAAGTATGAAGAGCGGCATCATGAGTTTGCGTCTTCAGGGAAATGATTGTTTAGATACTCACGGAAAATATATTACTATTTCTGGATATCTGAAATCTCCGCTTGGAACGGGGAAATGCTCCTGACAATTCCACAAAAATAACTGTTATTTATGTATTTATGTAATAATTGATTATGCATGAAAGAAGAAAAAAAAGTAATAATGGATAAAGCCTCCACATGGCCTCCTAAGGTTTATAGTAATGGGTCTCTGTGGTAAACAAAGCAGGTTTGTTGTTTTGATGTTCAGTTGCATCCGACTCTCCGTGACCACATGGACCATAACACACCAGCCACATCCTTATGTCCATGGTCATGCTGATCCACTTGGTTTTCATGGCAGATATACTGGACTGGGTTGCCAGTTCCCTCTCCAGTGGGCTACTACACCTTTGGTTATTCCTAGGTGGTCTCCCATCCAAGTACTGACCGGGCCTAATCAGGCTTCAGGGTGGTGTGACCTCTTGGTTCCCTGACTGGTTGCAGTGGAGAAAGCACCAAATCCTAACCACTGAACCACCAGGGAACCCATTAGCAGGTTAGGGAGCTGCAGTAAGCACCTTAAATGACCACTTAAGTTTAGAGAGAAAAACAAACACATAATTCAGAAGTATGTAACAAATTAACATTAGCAGTTGCACAATCAATGAAAAAAAAAAAATTTGAGATAATCTTATTGTTATGAGATTTTGGGTATAAAATATGGAAGCGGGCCTGCAACTCAGTATTAAAAAGATCATAGCAAACAATAGAAGCCTGAGGGATTGTATTGTTCTACTGAGGAGAGAAAGGAAAAGAAGTAATAGATGAGGGAGAGGGATGGGGATTTGTTATATTATTGGAGTATTATTGTTAGCTTGTACACCCACCCCTTACCCACCAGACTGGAAGGATAACTGTAAATATTCCTCTCATACATCAAACTTTCAACCAACTTTGATGGATGCCTCCAGCAGAGGCATCACAAATTATTCTTAAATTATAATTTAGCATAATGACATTTTAAAAAAATGGCAAATTAGATAGACTATTCATATAATGATTTTAATAATTTTTCAGATTTCTTGATGTCCAACACATTTCAAGCAAGAATCTGAGCCAATGCATCATACCTAAAATACATTACACCATTCAACTGGATGAATCAATCTTTGGATGATGGTTTTAATGATTACTTTTAAATAAAATAAATTTAGGTTTTTATGTAACTTCATGTTTTTGAGGCACTAAATTTTTATATATATATATATATATATATATATATATATATATATATATATATATATATATATATATAAAACCCAAGGGAAACTTTGCCAATTATCTCATAAGGGGGGAAAAAATCATTACCGGCCATCTGATTCCTCCATGGATCAATACTCCCTCTCTAATTATCCAGGATAACCCTGAAGGCCCTTTTTTAGTAGAAAAATATATCCAACCCCTTTTTAAAGTTATCTATTAAATCCACTATCACAACCTCCTTTGGTAGAGAATTCCACAGTTTAACCACCCTTACTGTAATGAAAGCTTTTCTTTATTTAAAGGTGGAATCTTTTTACTTCTAACCTCTTGACACAAAAAGTGCACATGAAAAAGCCTTATATTAACCCTGTATGTATTTATATAAGGTAATCATATCTCATCTTAAACGCCTTTTTTCTAGAGAAAATAAGCTTAATTTGGTTAGTCTTTCTTCATAACTTAGCACCTCCATTCCCCTTATTAGTTTTGTTGCCCTCCTCTGTACCTTTTCCAGATATAAAATGTCCTTTTTATGAAGCGGTGCCCAAAATTGTACTCCATATTCCAAATGAGGGCGTACTAGAGATTTGTATAGTGGCAGAATTATATTTGCTTCCCTGGCTTCTATACCCTTCTTAATACATGTGAATATTTCCTTGTGTGGTATACTGGTTAACACAATTAAAAGCCAGTAGGATTAGTAAAAATCCACTATTACTTTTGCCGGAGCCATGAAATAGTAGGTATGTATATTAGATATATGTGAAATGTATAAAAATAGTTAAACCAGAAGAACATTTCAAAAGCTGGAGGCTCTCGGGCGCCATGTTTTTCGTGCTTTGGCCCCTTTTGTTCCAATTCAGCATTGGTTGTTTTGCCCCAAACATCGAACACATATCAACTGGCAACATTATATTATTACTATCAGGCTTTACAATTTTGTGCTCTGTCTTCCGCTCACAATAAGTACAGTGGTTGAGTAAGTCTCTTGGAATTTTATTTTCAACACACAAAATGGTTCATGTTTATGAGCTCAAGGTGAATAATGGAATACGATGTGAAGATACATTTATATTAATTAGTGTTCTAATTACTAGAGATAGACAAATTAACTTATTATAATTATCGATTATTTTAAAAAAACAAAAGAACACAAAAAGAAAACTGGAATTATTTTTAGCACACCGATAAATAGGAAAATACACAGGGCCAGATACATTACCTTTACATATACCAGATGAAGAAACATTCACTCATCAGAATCTACTGGAGATATTAAAGCAGTTCATTAGCAAGTGTCAGCTAAGCACTTTTGTTTACCTCCCTTTGAGAGGTAATGCTGTTTGCCAATTTAGATTGGAATCTAAATAATTAAATCCTGCTTTTTAACAGTCATCAGATCAATAACCCGCTCCTACAAGATAAATAATATATATATATATACACAATAAAATAGACTCTTGTAAAGGTACTAGTATGTGAACCCTTCTCAATTCTGCATACATAGGACACGAGATAACAACCAACATACCCATCTAATTTGTCCATTCGATCAACTAAAAATATTGAATTAATACAGGGAAGCCTTATGGTTCTCCCAGGCATGTCTTTATTTATGCCTTTACTGCTTCTTTTCATGACATAGTTCTCCTTGAGCTAAATATGAATATCCTTATCATATCACCCCTCTCCCTCCTGTCTCTCTAAGCTATACAGATTAAGATCATGGATTTTGTTTTGCAAAAAAAATTGAATTTAGACCATTTATTATTTTAGTTGCCGTCAATTTAATTTTTTCCAATGTAATAATATCCTTTTGAAGATACAGCTTCCAGATCTGGACACTGTATTATAGGCCACGTTTAACATGGTTCTATAGAGTGATATTTGTACCTTTCTTTTTCTGCTGTTGACTCCTCTTTGAATACAACCAAATATCTTACAAACTTGATACCAATGTTTTTTTCAACTGGGATTCCCAAAGCAATATTAAAGGGTCCCTCAAAGTTTTCAGGTCCTTGGACAAATTGAACCAAATAAATGTTAAACACTTTAACAAAACAAATTTGAAGAATCATGGTATAAGACTATGACACAGTGACTTTTGAATAGGAGGGAACAGAGGCAGCTTTACGTGACTATAAGAAAATCAACAAGGCTTGCAAAAGGGCTATTAGACTAGCTAAAGTAAAAAAGGAAGGAAGACTAACCCTAAAATATTTTAAAAATATATTAAATGGGAAGAAGGCGAGGAAGGAAGCTATGGGAACATTACAATGCGACACAGACCGTCTGATAATTAGTTACCAGGAATAGGCAGATGAGCTAAATAGGTTCTTTTCTTTGGTTTATACAAGGAAGGTACCAGTGGTTGGGACACCGCAACATAATGGGGCTATACTACCATCACTAAATAATTGGTTAGCGCAGAAAGAAATCCAAAAGAGATTGGATAAAATAAATATGAATGAAGCCCCAGGTCCTGATGGAATACATCCAAGGGTACTGAGGGAGCTGGGGTCTGTAATAGCCAAACCATTATATCTAATTTTTCGAGACTCACTCACCACAGGGTCTCTACCAGATGACTGGAGAAAAGCAGAGGTGACACCTATATCTAAGAAGGGAGCAAGAGCAAATCTATGGAATTATAGACCAGTGAGTCTCACATCTGTAGTTGCAAAGCTTTTAGAAGGGTTAATAAGGGACAGAATACAAGAATATGTCTATTTAAACAAGATCATAGGTAGCAGTCAACACAGATTTATGAAGGATAGGTCATGTCAGACCAATCTGTTTAGTTTATACGAGGAGGTTAGTAGGAACTTGGATCAGGGCAACTCAGTGGATGTAGTCTTTTTGGATTTTGCAAAAAATTTTGATATGGTCACACATGGGAGAATTTTGAGCAAACTAAGAGATACAGGAATTGCAGTAAATATCTGCTCATGGATCAAGAGCTGGCTAAAAGACAGGAAGCAAATGGTTGTTGTAAATGGAACATACTCCTATTGGACTAATGTGGTAAGTGGGGTTCCTCAAGGTTCAGTATTAGGTCGTCTCCTTTTTAACATATTTATTAATGACATAGAAGTAGGACTCGAAAGAAGTGTCTCCATTTTTGCTGATGACACTAAGATGTGCAAGGTAATTACATCAGATAATGATGTACTTTCGCTACAAAGGGATTTGCATAAATTAGAGAAATAGGAGGCTAAATGGCAGATGAGATTTAATACAAATAAATGTAAGGTTATGCATTTGGGAAGGAAAAATAGCCATGGGATTTATAATCTTAATGTAGCAAATCTAGGGGCATCCGATATTGAAAGGGATTTGGGAGTACTTGTGGACAACCACCTAAGTAGCAGTGCTCCATGCCAAGCAGCAGCTGCAAAGGCAAATAAAATATTAGCATGTATTAAGAAAGGTATAGAAGCAAGGGAAGCAAATATAATTCTGCCACTATAAAAATCCCTAGTACGCCCTCATTTGGCATATGGAGTAAAATTTTAGGCACCACTTCATAAAAAGGACATTTTACAGCTGGAAAAAGTACAGAGAAGGGCAACAAAACTAATAAGGGGAATGGAGAGGCTAAGTTATGAAGAAAGACTAACCAAATTAAACGTATTTTCTCTAGAAAAAAGGCATCTACAAGGGGATATGATTACCTTATTTAAAATACATCCAGGGTCAATATAATGCTTTTTCAAGTGAACTTTTGTACCAAGAGATTTTCAACTGACAAGAGGACATCCGTTGAGGTTATAGGAAAAAAGATTTCACCTTAAACAAAGAAAAGGGTTCTTCACAGTTAGGGTAGGTAAACTGTGGAGTTCCCTAACAAGGGAGGTGGTGACAGCGAATTCGATAGATAACTTTAAAAAGGGGTTAAATATATTTTTGAATAAAGAGAGCATTCAAGGTCATCCTAGATAACTAGCGAAGGAATATTGATCCAGGGAGAAATTCAATCACCAGTATCTGGGGTCAGGAAGGAATTTCGTTTTTTTTTTTTCCTTATGAGACAATTGGCAAAGTTTCAATGTTTTTTGTTTTTTTTTTCTGTTTGCCTTCCTCTGGATCAATTTACAATTATTAACAAATAGTCCACATATTAAAATAATCAGAACCTAAGAGATCTAAAAAGGTTGAACTTGATGGACTAACAGTCATTTTCCAACCTCAAATACTATGTGACTATGTAAATATTGATTGAAAAAAAAACATGTTTTAGCGAGTCCACAGCCTAAATAAACCAAGAGGAGCTTCAGACATCAGAATGAGGTTGGTGGAGCTCCCAATCCGGATAGGGTACCAACACACCCTCAATACAAAAGAAAAGAGAAGAGAAAAGAGAGGGTTGCTGCTCCAACCAACAACATAAAAATTAATATCGTGAAACCAGGATAGGGAGTCCAGATAGGGAGTCCTCAATAAGAAGATAAAAAGGCCAACATATAAAAAGAAGGGAAGGCAAACCCAAAGCATAGTCCACTAAATAGCCAATAAAATATCAAAAAATATGGAAAAAAGACAAAAGGAAATATTATATACTGAAGACATTTAGAAAGATCCCGAATTTGTACCAAATATCAAGAACAGGGTTTCAAAATGCTTCAAAGAAGTTACGCTGCCCTTGTGGACTTTTTCCACATGTGGCTGAGCAACACCTAATGAGTGGTTGAGACCCATCTAGCCCAATCCACTATTCTCTGATCTCCCCTTCCCCCATGTCCTGTCTCTCTCTATTATTTGTTAAGGGTCTATCCACTATTAACTAGATATCATTTTGTAATGGCAATACAAGTGTTATCTTGCACTCTTTGTCTTTTTCTTTATGCTTCCCTGCTTTGGCATCAACAAAGAGGATGCTACATAAACCATCACACTTCTGTGCAGCAGATTCTGCCCTGGTACCTGCTTACTCAAAAATACTGCTTTCCATGAATGATATTTAGTCTGTGACCTCTACTTTGAACAATCCATTGATGGCAGACAGACACATCAAAACTGCATGGCTTCTAATATTTCCTCATCCCAACCCCCACAAGAATTTGTTTCTTAACCTTTCCTAGTTGAGATTGCTAGAAGGCATCAAGGGACACTGAGCTCATGTTTTACAGAGCAGATATTAAATATTCTTAAAAAGTAAAACTTACTTGGAAAGCAGTTTTGAAGCACTATCAGGACCTACAGTTGTGCTCAAAAGTTTGCATACCCTGGCAGAAATTGTGACATTTTGCATTTATTTTAAAAATATGACTGATCTTGCAAAAAAAAAAAAAAAAAAGTATTTTATTGAGGGACAGTGATCATATGAAGCCATTTATAATCACATTGTTGTTTGGCTCCTTTTCAAAATCATAATGGTAACAGAAATCACCCAAATGGCCTTGATCAAAAGTTTACATACCCTTGAATGTTTGGCCTTGTTACATACACGCAAGGTGACACACACAGGTTAAAATGGCAGTTAAAGGTTAATTTCCCACACCTGTGGCTTTTTAAATTGCAATTAGTGTCTGTGCATAAATAGTCAAAGTGGATACATTGGGCAAGCAAGATACTGAGCCATGGGAGGCAGAAAAAAACTGTCAAAAGACCTGCTTAACAAGGTAATAGAACTTCATAAAGATGGAAAAGGATATAAAAAGGTATCCAAAGCCTTGAAAATGCTAGTCAGTACTTTTCAATCACTTATTAAGGAGTTGGAAAATTTGGGGATCTCTTGATACCAAGCTAAGGTCATGTAGACCAAGAAAGATTTCAGCCACAACTGCCAGAAGAATTATTCAGAATACAAAGAAAACCCCACAGGTAACCTCAGGAGAAATACAAGCTGCTCTGGAAAAAGACGTTGTGGCTGTTTCAAGGTGCACAATACGAATATACTTGAACATAAATTAGCTGTATGGTCGAGTTCCCAGAATGTAGTCTTTACTGCGCCAATGCCACAGAAAAGCCTGGTTACAATATGTCCAACAACACCTTGACATGCCTCACAGCTTCTGGCCCACTGTAATTTGGAGTGAGGAGACCAATATAGAGCTTTATGGTCACAACCATAAGTGCGATGTTTGGAGAGGGGAAAACAAGGCCTATAGTGAAAAGAATACCATCCCCACTGTGAAGCATGGTGGTGGCTCACTTATGTTTTAGGGGTGTGTGAGCCCTAAAGGCACGAGGAATCTTGTGAAAATTGATGGCAAGATGAATGCAGCATGTTATCAGAAAATACTAGCAGACAATTTGCATTCTTCTGCGCGAAGACGCTCTTAGACTTTCCAAAATGACAATGACCCTAAGCACAAGGTCAAGTTGACCCTTCAGTGGCTACAGCAGAAAAAGATGAAGGTTGTGGAGTGGCCATCACAGTCTCCTGTCCTCATCGAGCCACTCTGGGGAGATCTCAAATGTGGGGTTCATGCAAGATGACCAAAGACTTTGCATGATCTGGAGGCATTTCTCCAAGACGAATGGGCAGCTATACCACCTGCAAGAATTATGGGCCTCATAGACAACTATTACAAAAGACTGCACGCTGTCATTAATGCCAAGTGGGGCAATACACAGTATTAAGAACTAAGGGTATGCAAACTTTTGAACAGTGTCATTTCATTTTTTTTCTTTGTTGCCATGTTTTTTTTATGATTGTGCCATTCTATTATAACCTGCAGTTGAATATGGATCCCATAAGAAGTAATAGAAATATGTTTTGCCTGCTCACTCGTGTTTTATTTAAAAATCGTACATATATTACCAATTTGCCAAGGGTATGCAAACTTTTGAGCACAACTGTAGATCTGTGTCAATTGCAGTTAGTCTGGGGGTATAAATAATTCACCATAGAGCTCCATAACTTTTTTGGTGCAGTCCACTTATTAGATTAGGTTAAAAGGCCACTGACCTTATAATAGGTGGATACCAGCACCAACTAAGTCTGAACTAAGTTTAATATTGAATGCTGATTTTTTAAAATGTAATGAATATGAATTTTGTTAATGAGCAATGCCTAACTGAAACATCTAACTCATGTTGTTGGGGCAATACAGTGGTCTTTTAAATGCATATTAAATATGGTGACTTGTATTTGACAAAACATAAGTACAACACAACAGTACAATAAAATATATCTTCTTCTAAACCAGGGATGGAACTGGGACCCAAGAGCTGGGATAGGGGAGCTCAGGCTCCAAGTGCCAAAATGGTTTGTATCTTCTAAACCAAATGCAGTCCTCACTACCACTCATAATCCAAGAGAGTGGAAGAACCACATCCAGATCATTAAGTATAGATCTTTAAGGTCTATATTCACTAGGATAAGACTACACCGGTTTCTACACTTTAATAAAAGAATAAGATAACATGAAAACTGCAAAGGTCTTACCTCATTCACAGACTACATCTTTCAAGCCTTTTTAAATCATTTAGAAAATGTACAAGAATAGTTGAAATACTTTTCCAATGCTGCTGTTGAACACATGTAATAGTAAAGTGTTAAAGCTTTAATTCACTCCTAAGGTAGAATTAAGGCATTTCATCATGGTATGACCATAATCATTTTAAAAATATTTTTCTCCTTTAAAAGAGCTTATTATACATATGGGACTTCAGTAGTCATTAAAAAATAATCGGGCCCATCACTTGTTAGTTCAATAATGTTGATGATACCAATGATACCAGTAAAATACATCTGGTATGAATACTTTTACAATTAATCTGATCTGCTTGAGATGCTGTGACTTTCTACTCCTGCACATGACTCGTTGCATACGACTCTATGATACAGAGAACTGTTGATTAAACAGGGACTGTGGTTTCACTTTGCTGCAGGCATGTTGAACACACCATATATGAATGGATGACATAAAAATGGATGATACATTACAAATAGACATAAAAGATGAAATGTAACTATCAACATGAACTATTTGTAGAGAGGTAAATCCCAGAGAGGCACGAGAGCAGTAACCTGAATTTTCTGCCAAAAAAAACTCAAACAAAAAACAAAACAAGGTATGTTCCCTTCAAGTTAATTTTAGGACTGCTTATATTTCCGGGATGAATGGGGGACACACCACTGTAATCCGATTGGCTGCAGTAATGCCACAGAATGTGGGCAGTCTTGTAAAGAGATTTTTTGTTTGCTTTCTCAGTGAAAAATGCAGGTATTAAAAAAAATTCAAAAAGTATTTCAATATGCTTTTAGGAGATCTTTACTGTGATGTGGTCCAAAGTGTGCTGAATTAGGGGTCCTTGAGGGTTAAATGTTTCTAATTATTAAAGGAAGATTCTATATGATCTTATGGATTTGCTTTCTCCAACTTCATTGAATTGGCACCAGTGCATAAAAAAAAAAAGGCAAGAAAAGTTTCACTTTACTAGTGAGAAACAGATCCCCGAAAGTCAACACAATCCAGTGTATTAAGGCATCCATTCTTATTCTCAAGTCTGCATTTACCTTGTGACTCTAGAATCCAATTTACAACCAACTATTACCAAAACTTCCCTTTAGAAATGTTCTAGATAAGGGTTAATTTGAGCACTAAAGACTACAATTTTCAATGCACCATTTGGATTTAGGTGGAGAAAATGGGCCATTTTCCAGACATCTCCTCTCCCGCTGCCATAAATGGAGCGATAAAACAGGTCATGAATGATATGTTTCATTAGTCCTTTCTGTTATTTTCTTTTTAATTTAGCATGAGGAATTGGTGATTTAATTAAGCCCGGCATTGCCATAGCATAGTCCTTAGAGCTGGAGAGATATGCTCTGCTTTAATTCATTTGAACACCTCCTAATGAATCAGTGCCTTGGCGAGCGGCTCCTGCTTGAGCGCTTTAATTTCATGCACCACCCGCTCGCAGCATCTTAATCTGTCTATGAAACAAAACCATACCAGGGAAATATTCTCTGTATGAACCAGGCCAAGTAAATTCCAATTTCTGATTATCCTGAGCTAGCCACATGTGCAACGATGAAAAAGTTGTAAGAAATGCGAGCCAGAGAGATGGTATATGTCTCCAGAATGAAAAGAAAAAGTTTGCCATATGAATGTAAAAACAATGCACTATTTGATATTTATTCAGTTTACAACATTGTTTCTCAATGGACCATTGTAATGCCACAAAACCAATAGGTAGACATTTTAATCTGACATTGATAATTAATAAAATAAAAATTAAAAATTAAAAACTGATGTTCAGTACTAATATTAGTCAAGCTGCTTGTATTCACCCAGATGTAGCCATCAAACAGTGAGCAAAACTAGGTGGCAGTATGAAAAGGTCAGACACCAGTTTGGGGTAGGACAGGAGTAGGTGTTTTAACTGGCTGGAGACTTATTACTTTGTTAAAGCAGCTTATGTCTAGCTGGGAATCAGCCAATAAAGAGCACTGTCTAGACACAAGGCTATGCCTGATCTGGTAACTTTTTACAGGCCACATACCCTTTAAATTTAGAAATATAGCTAAAGCTAGTTATTTTAACTGTATAAAGGGAGTTGCTCTCAAACTGATTAAAGGGACATCGACCTCACTTCATTGTGCGAAAAAGCACAAGATTGTATGTTAAAATTATCATATTTTTTCCAATAACACTAATTAAATCTAAAAGATCTAAAGTTTTAAATATATTTTTTACATACAAGTCTATCTTGCCCATTCCCTGCCCATTCCCTGTTGCATGAGTAATAACAGATTGAGTGTGTGTTGTAAGTCTGTATGTTGAAGGCTGCAATTGATAGCACAGCATCCTGTGGACTTAGTTTACACTGCACTAACCAGTTAACCCATAACTGACCTGTTTAGGTCCCGCATTCCATGGCCGCACAGATAGATTTGTTAAGCCATTTTTTTTTTGTTCTGTACACGGACAGCACTGGAGAGAGCAGAGCACTGATTTGCATTGTTCAAATTCCAGAGAGGCAAGAGAGCAGAAACCTGAATTTCATGCCATAAGAAATTACAAAAATTACTGTTCCCTTCAAACTGGTAATGTAAGCGGTCTTAGCATGGACATGAATGAAACACACACCCCTGCAACCTGATTGGTTAGAGTAATGTAGCAGTATGTGGGCAGTCTATTACACATGTACATACAGACTTTATTGTATTTGATTTCTCAGTGAAAATGCATTTATTTAAAAAAAAAGTATTTTATTGTGATTTTAAGACATCTTAAAATGTTATGTGGTCCAAATTGTGCTAAATTTAGTGTCCCTTTAACAAACCCTTACTCTATAGTGAGGCACCAGTCTGGCACAGCTGGTGAGAGGATAATATATTGTCCATGGATTATTAATTTTGGTACAAACTACAAAAGTCCTCTATCAAGTTGGGAAATATAAAACAATCTCCTACCTTGGTCAGACAGGAAGTCCAGCATGGTTTGCAGAAGAAAGGAAAGATGACGGACAGACAAGGCTGGATTCCCCATCCTCCGAGAGGCATACACAAGCTCATGAAGTAGACGCATCTGTACGGCAGCCCATCCTTTATGTGCACCTGAGGAAAGAAGCAGAACTTGATAGATTTACAGAGACTCAGAATTATTTTGGTTTTGTTTTATGTAAATACTAGGAACTTGCCCGTCAACAATGACGGGAGCCCTGCGATGAGCGCCTTCGTCGCTCATCACGTGGGTCGCAATGAGTGCCCATGTGTCTCTTTGCAGTATCTCCCCCATCCCTTTCTCCTCTGTGTGTGGGGTGAATGTTTGCGTGGCGCGCAGTGACTGCCATTGGTGTTAGTGTGTTCAGTGTCGTGTATTTTGGAAGTCCTGCGTGCCTGGCATTGTTCGTGTAAGTGTTACCGTCTTCATAGTCGTGTATTTTGTAAGTTTTGCGACCCTGGCATTGCTGAGCCTCGTTTACATGCTGTTTCTGAAATGTTATGTTTTTAGTCCACCATTTTTTTCCTCGCTTAGGCGAATTTCAAGTGACTAAAAACTCCAAATATGGGTTTTATTCGCTTGCAAAGTCACTCCCAGGCTCCCTGTGTCTCCCCCTGTGTGTGAGTGCGTTATAATTTTTAGGACGATTTTATTTTGTTGGTGGGTTTTTAGAGTAACGCGTTTGAACACCTGTTGCGTGCCTGACTCGCTTATTGCAGCCTAAGTGCTTTGCGAGACTCTCCTAAGTACTGCGCCGCTGGCAGCAATAACTGCCTTCAGCGCTCACTGCAGCCCAAGTACTGCGGCGCTGGCAATCCTTGCTTCGCAAACCTCGCAGTTCGACTGCGCCGCTGGCCCGTCTCGACCAACATCGAAAACATTCCGAACAGCGCAAAGCTCCACAACTATATATGTGATTTTAACTAGTTAATTTAATTAAATGTTATCCTCCTCGATGTACGTGTTATGTCAGATTTACATATCACTTACTTTTGAGAAGTCCCCAAAGTAACAAACTCTCACTTTCATAGGGTGCCATGCTTCACAGCTGTGACAAAGCCATGCCAGATTTTCTCTAAAACATTTTATGTTCATTGCTTTAACAACTACTCATGTTGTTTGTTTGTTACGTAATTCACAAACAAGTACATTTTTTTGTTGCTCCTCTAAAGGGACATGGAAGGTTTCAGGATTTCATTACAAATAAAATTTACCTATGCATCTTTTTACTTGCATGTACTTTATTTTATTAATAAACGCTTATAAACTCTGTTTTGTGCCTAAAATCATACAATGTGTACCAGTTTGGGTCCACCCCCTGTAGCTCATGCTACTTATGAATACAGAGACTGTGAAGTGCAGCGATTCAGATTAGCCTATGACCTCTCTCAAGCAGCATTTTGCAAAATGCTGCCACGCATAGGTAACTGTAAGACACTGCACGCGCTGCACTTAACGTACGCGGTCTTCATGAGCTGCAAAGAAACCAATTAGGAATTATTTGTAAGATTGTCGGCAGAAAACATAGCTTATAAGCACAGATAGGGATATTATATACCTAGTGAAATCCATGTCCCTTTAATTCAGTAGTCACATACTGCTTACGTTCTCTTTGTATTTATTGTTAGAAGTCAGTTTTTGCTTTCCCACATACACAAAGACTTGTCTAAATCCCAGAGCATAATATATATTGGCTCAGTTCCACTTCGCTGAACATCTTAATAAGTTTCAACAGCCATCCTGCTTTTTTACCCCAATAATCCAAAATTAATTCTCTTGCAGTGAAACAATCCCGGTCTTTCTCCAGACACATTAGGCACAGTCTCACAAGAAAAGCCTTTTGCTTTTTGTTTTGTTTTGCTTCATAAACAGATTAGGTGTTGAGCTGAAGTTAAGGAAAGCTCCGCTGCCGGCGACTGCAAATGAAATTAAAATATTAAATACAATTTTTTCCAACCGCTTTTATACTTTTGGAAATATTTGATTTTGATTTTGCAAAAAGGGCCATTACATATAAACTTAGGAGTTTCAGCTTATTTTTTAAAACAGTCGCCAATAAAATGTCCATGTGATTAAACGCACACACAAAGCCATTGTGATTAAGTCGCTACACATTTTCTCTGCTCAAAATCTATATTTGTTAATGGCACCAATCGTTTAAAGGGATGAATCTCATCTCTTTGATGACGTACATAATTTTTTTTAAAGTTTAAAAATGTTTAGTTTGCTTGGGATTCTATTTTCTTTTTACATGAATAACGGGTGATCTGAAGTCTTGAAAACTTCAGATTAACAAAGCAGAGGTTCCAAGCATGGTACAACTTATAAATATAAGCAAGAACAAGTTGAATGATATTAAAAATAGCATTTTCATATAATAAACTAACACAGAAGTTTGCAATGTAGTCATCAGTCAGCATTTCTGATCCACCCACATACACAGATTCTAATCAGTTGGTAACTGAAGTCATCAAAACTGCTCATCAGATACAGGCGGAGCAGTAAAACGCACTTTAATTTTTTTTTTTTTTTATAGAGGTCCTTTTATCCATATATCTTTGTCTTTACCTTGGCTTCTGAGTGATGCTCAAGTGCCACACATTAGTAATGAGCAGGGGTGTGTAGCACCAGTAGCCAATAAATTGCATATAAATGTGGTATATTGGGGCTCCAGGAAGCTGGCTGCGACTAACAGCTCTGTCAGTTAGACTCTCCCAGCATGTTCAACACCGTGGTGTTATCATTGTTTTAGATGGCCCTAGTGTCTCATTCCCCAGAGACTGATTGGAGGCGACATGGAGCTGGATGTGGCGGACATTTCAAGCAGGTTACAGAAAAAAACAAAGTATCCCCACCTACCGCGGTACACCACAGTGATACCACATTTAGATTTGCGTGCCAATGATCATTGTTGCAGAGAAAAGTTGTGAGCATTTTTATGTAAAATCTATTGTTGGCCTTACGGGGGTGGGGGGACTTGTGCAGGGAGTTTATGTGATAGCTACAACTCCCAGTGATACACACTCCTGAGAAAGTAGTAGACAGAATCAGTCATGAGAACAAAAAGGATCCGCACAGTATAGAGCTATTGCAATTAAAAGTTAAAAATGTAAAATGGTGTTCACTTTTTTGCTTTCTAACGAGCAAATGTAGCCATATTAATGCTGAGTGTTGTACCTTTGCTGAAATCCTTGGGGTCCAGAGACAGGCTGTATCCAGGCAGAGTCTCCAACAGAAGCTTATAACAAGCTTTCCATCCCGGCTCTGGGATGCTGGGGGCCACGCACTGCATCGCTGCCACTCTTTTGAAGAATGCCGACTTGCGGTGAAAACCTATGAGCTCGTACAACTCGGAGAGAACGCTGTACCGCTGGATCTTCTCCTCCTCAGACAGCTGAGTGTGAGAAGAAAACTTTAGGTGGATGCAATTTACTGTACATATAAAACAATACATGCCATTTAAATTGTACGTTTTACGAGTTTTAGATCTTGCAAGGTGCTTTAGGAAAGGCTCTGTATACGCTAGATTGTAAGGTCAAAGACAGGGCTCTCCATCCTTTTGCAATGTGTTAAAATTGTATAGCGCTACGGAATATGTTGGCGCGTTACAAATAATAACCCCTGTATAGAGCTACAGAATATGTTGTCGCGTTACAAATAAACATCGCGATGAGCGCAAGAGGCGATCATTGCGAGGCCTGCGATAAGCCCTGCAAATTAGAGGGGGGAGAGCCTCGCATTGTGTGGTAAACAGCATTGCGAGGCTTCAAATTTTATTGCTGTCATTTTTGACGGGCAAGCCGCTAGTAAGTATATAAGTACTGTATAAATGTCACCTGATCGTCACAGCAGCAACTCACTTTTACATGTTCCTACTACCATTAAATAAATAATTATTACTATATGTTTACAGTGCATACACATAGATCCTTAAAATACCAATGTGGTAATTTTTTCGATATGATCTGAATAACAAAACTTGATAATGGGCAAAATATTTGTAGAATAGTTGTACAAAATAAAAAATAAATAAATAAAAAAACACACAGCCTTAAAATGTTTCACTTTTATAAGCAATTATTCTTTCCTATGGGCTTCCATTTCCTTTACTTCTGCCTCAACAGGGTGTGTCGATTAACTAATAAGCATTTAATTAGACCTAATGAGTGAACAAGCAGTTGAAGATGACTCTTTTCCACTGGTCAGATACAAATGTCCTGTGTATTCAAAGTCTCTTCCCATCTCAGGAAGATGATCACTGAAAACTAGCATTGTAGAGTCCACAGCAGCATAATGCTATTTGACATTTTTGGATCCAGTAATCCTTTAAAGGAAAATTAATGTGTTTGAAAACTTTCTGCAACTAAAATAATTAGGAAAAAGGTCATGTATCTGCAGGACTCTGGAGGGATCCATGATACATTGGTGGAAGTTGTGTCTAGAAGCGGGGCATTTACTGTTCTGGAGAGCTATGGTTGCATCCTGTGGTGCAACATCTAGCTGCTGGGCTGAGGAAGGTGTGCAATGTCAATTTCAGTCTTATCCAGATGTGAAACAAAAGCTCTGGATGTCTGCCTGGTCCCTCCACTGAGACTACAAACAAATACCTCCTCGTCCAGCTTTTGGGATGCGATGTAAAAAACACACAGTGGTATTTCTATTCTCAAAAATTCAGGTAAAAAAATGATGTCCATGGCTTCCACAGCTGCTAATATTGTTAGTTTGGTAAATACTTAAACAAGTGTTTGTTTTCTTCATCTTCAGTGGTCCTTTAACCATTAACCTGCAGCACACTGGGAGTGAATAGGATATCACATATATATAATTACTAAGCACCAGTGACATCTAGTGTCCTGCAGTGCTTACTACAAGTGATCATTAGGAGTCACTGTCAAAGGATCACTGCAGTGTTACATTATCTGTCATGCATTTAAAAGGGTGCATTGTATTTTACACAGTTTCCCCTTGAAAAATAAATTATATCAATGTAAGAATTTTTGCTATGCTGTAGTACTGCAAACCTGTGATGAGTAAGAATGGTTATACCGTGAGACACACTAAGAGAGAGATGAGATTAAGATAATCTGTCCTACATCGGTGTCCCATTATAGTACAATAAAGCTTCTCCATTTATAAATTGTTATAATTAAAATTCTTATTAATGGTGAATCATATATTATAATTGTCAAACTGCGATTCATCGTCACGCTTTGCAACGAATCGCAGTTTGACACTGATCCGATCGCAAAAGTGATCGGATTGCGCGCATGCGCATAGAGCGGTGTGTGCCGTGCAATGCGTGGCATCAGTGGCGCATGCGCAAAACGCACGCGAGGCCAGTAAAGGAGAGGGAGAGAGGCTCCCATTGTGTGGCAAACAGCATTTTTTTTTGCCGTCATTTTTGACGGGCGAGTCGCTAGTTACAAAATAATAGTCTGGGCACGTAGAGTGTTTTGTGCAGCTGAGTAAATGAAAATCTCTCACTCCAAACTACTGAACACTTACAGCCTTATTAAATTGCGATTTGGCCAATTCAATAGGGCTCTATATAAGCACAGAACATATATTTTTAGTGAAGACCTTGCTTTTGGATAGACGTTTACTAACTAAAAACTTCCGTAAAAAAAAAAAATGCTCTGTGCTTATATAGAGCCCTATTCAATTGGCCGAATCACAATTTAATAAGGCTGTGAGTCTGCAGATAAAAGGCAACTACAGGCTAACGTTATAGAAGCCTAATGATGTCTAGCAGTGCTTAGTGATATGTCTATATATATATATATATATATTGTGTCAGACTGTGTAAAGACCACTAGATGGTGCTGTGAGCCAATGTGTTTACCATGGCCAAGAACTGGTAGGAGAAGAATAACACGTGCGCACATACATTTACACCCATGTTTGCACACATTATATAGCAAATAGTACATTTGTGTTCATACTTAAATGCGAACACAAATGTACTATATATTTACTGTATTCTGTAAAGTTTAGGGCTTATATCACAACTCTGCCCACCATCGAAGTGATGTAGAATATATATATATACACACAAGAACATTGCATAATAAATGACAGCATGATTGCGTCTGTCCCCCCCTCTGTGCCTCTGTCCCCCCTCCCTGTATCCCCCTTTGCACCCCTGGCCCGCCCCCTGCCCCCACTCTGTGCCTCTTGTGTGAAACCCCTCAATGATGCCCAGCCTCTTCGAGTTAGTCTCAGGCCCTCGACCAATTATGTCATGGCCACACCCTTGATGATGTCATGGTCCCACCCAGCGTGATAGACACCGATCTTTATATTATAAGATATATATTTATCGATAACAACAAAAATGGCCACATAGTGACTGGGAAACGCGCACAAATTAGACACTTACACTACGTTTTCAACCCTGTCACCTTGTTATGAGAGCAGTTTATTGAGTTATCTTAAAGACAGCTTCTCCCCACCTACTTAAGAGCTTTTTGTGAACTGAGGCACATCTCATCATTTAAAACATTTCTCGCCACGACTCAAAGCCCGGACACTTATTAGAAAAAAACTGGCAAGGACAGTGATCGGCGCTATTTCTTATGGTAAAGGACCATTGTGGTTAGTTTTATCCTATAAGGTTGTTGTTTTTTTGAATAACTAAACTTTTTAAATCGGCCAAATTATTTTCAAAAGTAAAAAATAAAATTAAACACACAATTTGAATTTTTTACTTTTTATGTTTTAACAGCAGGGTTCCATTTTCTTTAATCAGCTGTTCCTGTATGTTACTTTTTCAAGAGGGTGTAACTATCATCTAATGAGGTTTCCATTACTGCTACTGAGAGCTCTGGCACTTGTTGATGCCACATTGACAGCATAACTTCCTGTGTATTCATAGGTTCCTCCCACATCTGAAAGTTGATCTCCAGAAACAAAAAATGGAAGATCACAACAGAATTTCATATAAAAAGCGAATATATTACAGGCTGTGTGATTTTATTTTCCATTAAAAATACATTTAGCATATTTTCAAGTCTGGTTCTTAAAAATAGTATAATTTCAACTTATAGACAAAGTGGTCCTTTAATTTGATGTGGTCATTGGCTTGTGCTTGTACAGCTTGTATAAGGCAGAATACGGTTAAAAAATGGTTAATCAATAATTGTAAAAGCTGAAATGATATCAATGCTTTGATGGAGATGCTGGAAGATGATACACAGATAAGAGATTTGTTGTGTTAGCAATAATATTAGCCAAGAAGCTCATTTTGAGAAATTAATCATAAACATTGCTCCATCAGCTGGAAAATTCATCAATATAGGATATATAGACAAGGGGATGTGTGGGGAAATGTGCATTTTAGGTTATTTATCTTTTTTTTGGGGTGGGGGGGCATGTCATTACCTAAACAACAATTACTGATATTTTTTATACCCATTAGCCAACAACACTGAATGAATGCTCTTGTCTGGAAGATATGGAGTTCCAATTGGTTTAAATATTAGATAGAAAATGCTATACTAAGGGTTAATCTTACTATTTATTAATACCGTATAAATCAGGTAAACTCTGATAGAACATGGCTCTTGCTCTGTAGATGTAGTAATTGATGCACCTTGGTTCTGTTTTAAAGTGATAGGAAAGGTTTCTAGAGTTTACTAGGGCCCTCATTCAATTGCAATTTGGCCAATTGAATAGGGCTCTAAAACAGGATACAACATATTTGTTTTAAAGAAGTTTTTAGTTAGTAAAATTCTATCCAAAAGCAAGTATTCATTTACTAAAAACTTCTTAAAAAAATATATGCTATGTGCTTATTTAGAGCCCTATTCAATTGGCCAAATCACAATTGAATGAGGGCCTAGGTATGTAATATAGCTGTGTATCTATTTACTTTGTTTTATTAAGAAGCAATTATAAGCTCTGTTATTACTGCATAAAATTATGTAAATAATCCCTGTATGAGTCTGCCGACTGTAGCAGACACAGACTCTGTAGGGCTGGATGTGCAGTGTAGTGTTCTAGCCTGTAATGGACCATATTATTATTATTATCTTTTATTTGTATCGCGCCAACATATTCCGTAGCCCTGTACAGGGGATAAGAACAGGGGAAATGCACGTTTAACAAATTCAAAAGTTGAAGGGCCCTGTTTTGAGCTTAGAATCTTAGCAGAAAGTGCTTTATCCCAAAGAACCCTACAAGACTGGAAACTCGCTACTTACAATCTAAAGGGAATTAAAGGGCAGAGAACTGGGGAAGAGTAACAAATAAGGAATAGCAAGGGTCAGGAAGCAAGTGAAAGATAGAAAGAGTTTTATTTTAGAGGGAGAGGGGAGGGATCTGAGGTGAAAGACTAGTATGTTGGCTGACCCCTAGTGTTGAGATGATATATCTGCAAGTAGGAAGTCAGGTGTTTTCCATGGCTCTATAAATTTGGGGGGGGGAGGGGGGCAATATTCTGAGTATCTCACAGATGTAGCAGGCCTTAAAGCAGAGTGAATTTGCACTGAAAGAAATAGAGAATGGATTGGGGTCAGACAGTACAGGAAGATAGGGGAGTTAGAAAGGAATGGGAGAGAGACCTTAGAGATGTGGTATCTCAGAATACATGATGCTAGGACATTGTCTCTGATAGGCTAGTACACGACACCGCACATCAAGCACTACAAAATCTGTGTCAGCATATGCTGCAGTGGACAGACCCATACAGGGACTATTTGAGCTTTTAATTGCTTCTTAATAAAACAAAGTACATCAAAGTATATACTTCATACCTAGTATTATCCAAACCTTCCATATACCATTAAGTTCATTTTGGAATGTTATTCGTATTGCTCCTTCCTTTATTTTTATCCTTTATTTGTAACTCACCAATATATACCGTAGCGCTATATAGGAGTTACATACAAATCAATAACCGTTGACTTACTACCCACATGTCCTCCCAGATACCACTCCCTCACCTGACGTAGGTTGATGTACACCACGTTCTGCAAGAACTCTGATGCCTCCATACTTTTCTTCTGTATGGCCAGGACTCTCACGGCTTTCACACAGGCTTCTAGTTCTATCACACCTGCTGTCTTAGACTGCAAGAAACAAAAACAGAGAACATGCTTAGTACAATACAAATACAATTAGTAGCAATGGGTGAGTAACATGAGGACATAATTTAACCAAGGTACCCAAATCAGGGGTCCAATAAATGTTATCGCTCCCCGATAGGTTGCACGGCTAACAGATGCGCACAATGACTTACACAAAGTGCTGTGAGGTTCAAGTCGCAGCTCGGATACTCCATACTACTTATATCATATGTAAAAAATAATTACAAAAAAAAAATAGCTTCATGACATTTTCCTGCCCAATTATGATATTAATTATCATCAAAGTTTTCAAACACGTATTTATCATACATTGGTGCTTTAAGGCAGAGTATGACCATACCATACAAGATATACAATGCACATTTGTTATGTGCACATATGCTGATTCTCTTCCTTAAAGGGTTAATTTAATTTTTGTCGACTATATTACTGTAAGAATAAGGATTACTGTATATGAACAAGAGCTGGAGACTCTGTTGAAACATCCGCTATGAAAACAGGATTGAAATTGATTTTACATTTCTATGTAATAAAATATACATTTGAGATTTCATAGGCTCATATATAATAACGATTGTCTAATAAGGAATAACAACTTGAAAAATATTACTGCGTAAAAAGCATTTTATGCTTGGATATTTCGATACCATTAAGATTAAAAATAAATAAGAAAGCTTCTAAAATGTACATCTGTAAATTTATGATGCATCTCCCTATGTAAGAATTGCAATTAAAAACCAAGTGTTTCCTCACGGAGATATAGGACTATTGTTCAATAATCAATCTGGTCTCGCTTGCACTGGTCGAAACGCAGAACTCGTATGAATCGATTTTGTGCAAACACTCAACAACAAGATGATTCCTGAAGCATAGTATCTATGGGAGAGAATTCTTCTGTGTAGTCTTATAAGGAAAGACTTCATGACCTGAGTGTCTGTAGATTAGATTAGAGCGGAGGGAGATATGATAGAAACCTGAAAATACATCAAACGATTTAAAGGGATATGTAAGTTTCTCTGATTTTACATTTTTCTAATCTAGCACACGCTGCTTATATCAGAAATAGACATTATATATATATATATATATATATATATATATATATATATATATATATATATATATATATATATATATATATATATATATATCATTTTTTTTTATGGTTTCCACATGCCCAAAGGTGCTTATATAGGCTCCCTGTATTAACCAATAGAAAAACTGAATTTAATTTATTTTTTTAACGCTATACTAACCTTCAACCTAAAAGCAGCACAGTGCAGAGATTCAGAGCAGCAGCGTTTGAGCTGCATCCTTGCAGTGGGACCAAAAGACTACAAATCCTATGATGCTTTGCTGCAGAGATTGAAACCACGGACATTGCTACAATGTTGTGACTGCCTCTGATTGGCCACAAAAAAAAAATATGATTTTCATGCCTATTTAGCTTGTATTTCCAAGGGCATTCCTTCTCAAAATAAACTGCCAGAAAACTGAAGAAACTTTCAAAATAGTGTATATTCTGGAATTATTTCATGCAAAAAAATATTTGCATATACTACTGATTTTCCTCTTTCATATGCATTCATAATTCATGAAACTCCTATATAAGTTCAAGACGAAGTGTCTCAGAGAAAGGTAATCATTTGTAATTGGAAAGTGGAAGATATGGGGTAATAGGAGTAAGTACTACTTTACAGAAACAGTAGATAAGTGGAACAGCCTTCCAGTGGAAGTGGCAGAGCCAAATACAGTAAAGAGATTTAATAACGCCTGGGATAATAATATTAAGTGTAGGGCATCAGTAGACGCTACTACACTGGGGCCCTGGCCACCTATCAATAATATTAAGTGTAGGGCATCAGTAGACGCTACTACACTGGGGCCCTGGCCACCTATCAATAATATTAAGTGTAGGGCATCAGTAGACGCTACTACACTGGGGCCCTGGCCACCTATCAATAATATTAAGTGTAGGGCATCAGTAGACGCTACTACACTGGGGCCCGGGCCACCTATCAATAATATTAAGTGTAGGGCATCAGTAGACGCTACTACACTGGGGCCCTGGCCACCTATCAATAATATTAAGTGTAGGGCATCAGTAGACGCTACTACACTGGGGACCGGCCACCTATCAATAATATTAAGTGTAGGGCATCAGTAGACGCTACTACACTGGGGCCCTGGCCACCTATCAATAATATTAAGTGTAGGGCATCAGTAGACGCTACTACACTGGGGCCCGGGCCACCTATCAATAATATTAAGTGTAGGGCATCAGTAGACGCTACTACACTGGGGCCCTGGCCACCTATCAATAATATTAAGTGTAGGGCATCAGTAGATGCTACTACACTGGGGCCCTGGCCACCTATCAATAATATTAAGTGTAGGGCATCAGTAGATGCTACTACACTGGGGCCCTGGCCACCTATCAATAATATTAAGTGTAGGGCATCAGTAGATGCTACTACACTGGGGCCCTGGCCGCATATCAATAATAATATTAAGTGTAGGGCATAAGGCCACCCAGAGTCAAAACTATATGTGTATGTTATTAGAGAGGATCCTACTCTTCCCAAATATAATACAAACTGTACTAAAATAGGTAATTATTTATAACTAATGCTCAGGGCATAATTCATTCTTTATTAATCTCTCACAAGATGACAAAAAGATACAGTGAGACTTAAATGGCCACTATAGGTTAGAATAACCTTCATATTTGTAAATGATATAACAAACTAGTAACACTATCAGCTAGGTAAACCCTGACTATAAAAGCATTCGAAAGGAAAGTCTTAAATTTAGCTGAACCTGTTTGTGTAGGAAAAACTTTAAAAAACAGTTTGGCGACACTTAATCCCTCCCGCGGAGAAGAAAGAAATAAGAAAAAATAAAACAAATGTATTTAACGCAATTCACGAAAAGGTAATCAGAAATCTGCAGGTTAAATGTAAAATAAAATAGAGAACTATAAATGTAAAAAGTTAAATGTATGACAAGTAAACAATGGAACGTAGATAGACAAGAATTTAGCTCGAAGAGTAAAGCGGGATTAAGTATCGGGTGTCAATGGGATTATCTGTCGCGGGATTAAGTGTCAGGCATTAACTGTCGCGGGATTAAAATGCCGCGGGATTAAAATGTCGCGGGATTAAAATGTCGCGGGATTAAAATGTCGCGGGATTAAAAGGTCACGGGATTAAAAGGTCACGGGATTAAAAGGTCGCGGGATTAAAATGTCGCGGGATTAAAATGTCGCGGGATTACGTGTCCGTACACCAAAAAAACAACTTAAGTTTGGGTGACAGAGTCCCTTTAAAGAAGGGTAGGCCAGTTGGGTAATGGAGGGCCACACAGGCCTGGATTTGAGGATATCCCTTGTACAGATGAGGCTATTGTTTCTTCGTTTGTCCTGATTAACTCTCCTGTGCACAGAAAGGAAATTCTCAAACTCTGGCCTGTGTGTGGCCCCTGGGACAGAACTTGACCACCGATGCTTTAAAGCCAGGTCACATTTAAAAAACTTTAAATGTTAAAAAAAAAAAAAGCTTATAGGAGGGATGTTTTACTCCACCCACAGCAGGAGGAGTATGCAAATTAGTGGCATATTATGCGATTGTGTGTGGGAATTAATGAGCAAAAAAGAGCATATGGATATTATTTGTCAAACAAAAACTACAAAGCAAATAATGCCATCAATTTGCATATTATATTATACCACTCCGAGGAAAAAGCAATAAACAACAGATTTTCCTCCCTTTAGAAAAAAAATGCTAGTTTAATTTAAAACTTATTTTAAAACTCATTAAAAAAAATCAGTCACAAAAATGACAACACCACTATTTTTCTTTCCATTAGGAGATGATAAAACTCCACACAACTACACACCCACTTGCACAGTATCATTTTAGGGCTTTGTTCTGCTACTTGGTTGTGTTTGTGAACAGTTTTTGATCAGGCTGATCAATCAAAACTCACACTGACCATTCTTCCATGAGCTGCTGGTTGCTAATTAGTAAGACTGGGTGTTAATTTCAATTAATCAAGCAATTCTGTGCCATGATTAACTTGATTACAAGTGAAAAGGCAGGGGCATGGTTTAGCCTAGTTTTGCTTGTTCTTGATGTTCCTTCAATCCCAGAAGAAAAGCATAAGAAACCAAAACAAATAATCCGGGATGACCACAGAGAAGTAGTGTCAGTATATGTTAGATGGTAAATTCAAGTTCAAGTCTGCAGAGGACAAGTCAATCGTTATATGTCAACCATGCTCCAAAGAAATCTGTTATCACGGGAGCACTTTGTCACTTCCATATCACTTGGGCCAATGCTCATCATCTCATACGGTCTTATTGTTTGGTCGCTCATCTGGAATACGAGCTCCAATTGAATGACAATTAATCTGGTTGTGTCACACACTCAGCAGCAACATTTCAGGTATATATATATATATATATATATATATATATATATATATATATATATAAATATATTACAGAATAGTTATGTTATTCATATTCTAACCATATATTGTATACTAATACAATAGTAACAATGATATTAAAATAATATGGAAGGTTTCTTGTTTTTAAATTTTAAAATAAACTACTGAAGTGTTGCAGATCTAAACAATTTTATTAAAACGTGCTTAAAAGCTCTGTTCTTACTCACTAAAACCTTCCAAACAGTCCCTACAAAGGTCAGCCCCCAGCAGCTCATGCATATACAGTGGTTCTATTAGTACTACATGTTCTAGCCAATCATAAACTGTTTCTCAACAGCATGTTTTGAAATGATGCTGAGAGACAATCTATGATTGGTTAGTGCATCTAGTAGTACAGAGATACCATGTGCATGAGTTACATACAGGGGGCGGACCTTTGTAGGGACTATTTGTAAAATGATGTTTAGACCTGCAAACAAATACTTAGGTAGTTTATTTTATTATTAAAAACAGGCAAAATTCCATATTCTTTTAGTGGGCCCAGGCAATGCTCCTAGATCTAAATATGTTGAATGATTTAAAAAAAAAAAAAATCGTAAGCTTTGTAATATTTTTTTTTTCTTCTTCTCCCTACCAGAGAATAAAGCTTGCCTTAGAGTGACAAAATGCCGTACAATCTTATCTCTACAAGCCTTTTATTGTAAAGTTCTTCTACTGGCATTACCTTTCCATAATAGGAGATCGCTTCCTTGAATTTTTCTATGATATCTTCTGGGCTGAGGCAGTTCTTGGCCCGTCCAATTTCCGTGCTAGCATCCATGTTTATCCCATTAGTAGACAGTGCACCTAGTGGGAATGGAATGGCACAATGAGATCACATCTTTAACTAAAAGTAAAGCATTTGATTTAGGTCAGGATTTACTTCAAGGCTTCTTAAATGAAAGCAACATTAAGAGTTCCCATATAACAATATTACTGCATGTCAGGCATTGACAAATATCAGGAGCCAGAAAGACAATACTCCTTAATTGTACTGCTTTTCTATATATCATACATACCCTGGCTCCTAAAAAAATGTTGGTAAGCTCTAAAGGTTTAGATACATTTGTTAACCCCTGCTATAAGTTAGAACTGTAAATAGATATCAGCGAAACAGTGAATTATCAGAGCCAACTTAAAGGGCCTGTAAGTGCATTTCAAGGTGTGAAAGAGCACAAGATTATATGTTAAAATTATCTTTTTTTTTTTATTAATTATACCAATAACACATAACTGATCCTCTTTAAGCCTCTGTTTACATATAAATTGTTTCCTGCCTACTGGGTGTTGCATGAGTAATAACAGATTGCCACTCGCTGTGTGATGTCTATAGGTTAGACAGTTTCTCCCTGTACTCTGGACCGCACTGACCAGTTAACCCATATCTGACCGGTTTTAGGCGAGTCCAGCATTCCATGCCTGCACAGATAGATTTGTTAAGGGTTATTATTATTTTTTTTTGTTCTCTCTACTTGGAAAGTATCAGAGCGAAGCAGAGCACTGCTCTGCATTATTCAAATACCAGAGAGACAAAAAAGAGCAGAAAACTGAATTATCTGACGGAGGAAATTACAAAAATGACAAGGTCTCTTCCCTTCAAATTGGAAATGTAAACAGTCTTAGCATTGACTTGAATGGGACACGCACACCCCTGCAACCTGATTGGCTGCAGTAATGCAAAGCAAGTGGGCAATCTATTATACATGTAAAAACAAATTTGATTTGATTTATCAGTGGAAGATGCACATATTTCAAAAATTTGAAAAGTATTTCAACATGCTTTTAGGAGATCTTGATGTGATGTGGTTCAAATTGTGCCGAATTATGTGGCCTTTTGAATACTGTGAAAGTGGGTGACTAACCACGAATCAAAGCTGCTATGAAACCATATGTATTTACCCCCTAAGTACATGTTCATAATTCACAAATCAGGCATATTTTTATTTCACTAATAGGCATTTATACAAAGTGACATCATAGTTTTAGAAAATGCAGTATGCTTTTTGTAAGTATATTATAGAAAAAGAAATACTAGAAGTAATGATTTAATGTGTGAAAGAAAATTCTGAAATAATCTTTGAAAATGCTATTCTACAGCAAATGTAGTGTGGAAAGAGGAATAGGGGCACATATAACTTCTTATAAAGGTCTGCGTTTATTAAATATAAAAAGGCACCACATAAACCACTACTTTCAGTAGCGATATATACCCCCTTTGTAATAGCAGTTTGTACATTACAAGGAAATATTGTGCTGAATTATGTTTGCCATTTTAATCTATCTATATC
This sequence comes from Discoglossus pictus, assembly GCA_027410445.1. Taxonomy (NCBI): domain Eukaryota; kingdom Metazoa; phylum Chordata; class Amphibia; order Anura; family Alytidae; genus Discoglossus; species Discoglossus pictus. The sequence goes on along the minus strand of CM050166.1, from coordinate 19,034,594 downwards.
AGAGTATCTCAACAGCTGATCCTTGGACTGGTTCCAATCCTAAAGACCTTAGATGCTGGTCCTCAGGGAGTATAGGAAAAGAGGGATGAGGTGATAAAGATGCATAATAAGTTAATCATGACACCTTAAACAGGTCAATGAAACAGTGGGTTCAACTCAAAGGTGGTCCAAAGAATTTCTGGCCAGTTGGTCCCTGGCTTCATAAAGGTTGAGAAACAATGGTCTATACTACTTGGTCATTGGGGCAACAAGAGTCCTTGCCAGCGACACTGGGATAACACTTCCTTATACCACAGGAAAGTTAAGCTGACTTTATAAAGTGTCAATAATAAGTAAAAAGTGTTCAGAGGTGTATTTACATAAATATATTCTATTCTGTATACTGACCTGGATCAATAAGAACTTCTTGAGCACCTGTTAAAAATAAGAAATACATTTAGAAAGGACCTAAAAATGTCATATATTCTCCTTTAAATGCATGTAACAAATTGCAGAGGCTACAGAAGCAAGTAGATGATACGATACAACTGTTCAAATACATTAACATAGATCAGGGGTTGGCAAGTTTGGTCCTGGAGAGCCACACACAGGCCAGGATTTGAAGATATGTCTACTGCTTAAAGATGATCACTTCTTCAGTCATCCTGATGGACTCTGTGCACAGAAATTAAATCCTCAAATCCAGGCGTGTATGTGGCTCTTCAGCACGGAACTTGCCTACCCCTAACATTGATGGATTAAAATACATAAAGTGAGGGCCCTAGTCACACTTTGTAGCACTCAAGGAGGGTGTGCATTCATATAGATACACCAGTTATTTTAATCCTTTATTTGGTTAAGAAATCCAAACAGGTATTGTAAAACTTTTGGAACTTGAATGGTCAGAGCAGTATGATAAAATCTGAGTTTAATGAAATGGTGTCTGCGTAATACACCCCGATTACATTCCTGTAATTTTAGTTTAAAGTATATAAAAAAAAAATCTATGTTCATTTCAGTTTTTCAAATAACCTTGTGAGGAACCCATTAATGAGGCATGTGGATCCATAAGAACCCTACCCTAGTCGAGGAACATCAAGATACACTATATATATATATATATATATATATATATATATATATATATATATATATATATATATATATATATATAGTTGTCAATAGTTGTTTGCGTGGTGCGTACGAGTTAGGCGATGAGCCTGCGAGCCTAGCGTAGCGAGGAGAGTCTTTAAGGCACTATAACTATCACCACAAACACGATGAGGCAATGAAACACGCAGGACTTAGCCACAAGACACTTACTAAATGCGGGATCACCTTGGCGTGCAAGAGGTTAACAAACGCGGGACTTAGAAGAAAAGAATGGAAGACTCAAAACAATACAAGAGTAACAGACAAACTGAAAACGAGGCTACACGACCCGGGACCGCGCAGCACTTTACTCATCAAACTACGAACTAGAAAATACACTATTACAAAAGCCGGAAAATGGTCACGAGCCGCGCAACACATTAATAACATTACGACTATCACTCGCGCACGCAGCCTAGTTATAATGCACACTTGGAACTTGCATTACACTTTATCATCAGGGCACCAACACTCACAATGTATATTCTATGCAGACGCAAAATACAAACAGATTGTTTGGCTCTTAATGCAATTGCCGGCTGCATATATTAATTATAAAAACTTAAAGTATATTCATTTATTCAAGAAATAATTATTACTTAACCACATATACATAAAAATATATATCTCTCTTTATCATGACTGATGAAGGTGCTCAGAGGAGCAAAAGTACACGAGAGGAGAGGCTCACAATGAGCGCTGAATGTTCTCAGAGTACAAAACTGTTTACATTGTGTCACAACAGCATTCCCATGGCTCAAAATGTTATTGCCCCGTCATTTTTGACGGGCAAGTCCCATATATATATATATATATATATATATATATATAGTAAATAAAAATTACATTTGTGTTCACATGTCTAAAGCAACCTGCTTATTTATTTATTTATTTATTTATTTATATATATATATATATATATATATATATATATATATATATATAAAATTAAAAGTTTAGGTGACCACACTGTGTTTTTACTGCTCCTAGTAAAGTTCACACAAGATACACATTTCAGAGCACAGAAACCATAAGAGTTCAACATCTGAATAACGAGTAATAATATGAACTAAACTGGAACTACCATAATAATACTACAGCCTCTAATTTAATGTTTACCTTTATATGCAATTATGCTACTGTGGGATCTTCTATTTTAGTTATATATTTTATGAGGTGGGAGTAGACATTGAATATACAAGACGTTTGTATCTGCACAGTGGAAATGTGACCTCTACAAATCCTAGTGCATCCATTATCTCTGAGAAACTCATTAGTTTACAAGGGTAAACCCTGTTGAGACAGAAGCTGCAAGAACCAAAATCTATAAAAATAAAAATAAATGGAAGACTGCACAAAAGAATAAATTGCACATAAAAGTGAAAAAATGGAAAACACCTGTTTTTTTTTCCTTTAGAAAAACTAGTACAATTCATCGTCTAACATTTTACCCAATATTGAGTTTTGTTATTTAAAAGACGGTATAGAAAACAAAATGTCCAAAGACCAACTGTAGCCTTAGAAAACTAGTCCTTGCTTCACATTCGGCCACTTAAGTTTCTATAAAAACAAAGTCAGAGGCGCTCAATCGTGGTACAAAGTATGTAGGTTAGTTATATGGACATGATAATCCACTCTGACAGCAGCCTCTTTTAGCCCTTCTTTTGCGCCCTTCACAGGTGAGTTATAACCTGTAGTAGATCAGTCTGGTTTCACTCAGTATAGCAATCCAGCCCCAAAATACAAGGCAATTCTACCCTGAACAGGAGAAACAGCAAACTCCAGACGTACGTTTCGGCATTTATTGGACCACAACAGCGGCACAGTGAGCAAAGAGTCCACATATGGAGCCCCTTATCGCCCTTAGGGAGAATTACCTAGTATTTTGGGCTGCATCATTCTATTGGGTGAGACCAGACTGATATACTACAGGATATTTCTCACAAACAATAAAAAAAAAAGACTACTCTCCGAGTGGATAGCTATGCCTATCTTACATTGGAAATGATCAATAATGCTTCCAGCAAATATGCTTCTCTCCACCTCCTATTTGCAGTCCAGGAGGTGAAAGATTATAAGCTCTTTGGAGTAGGGACCTCAGTTCTGTTGCGCCAAGCTGTCTGCTGACCAATTAGTATCATATTGTATAGTATGGTACCTACTTAGAATTTGTCTATACCTTTAATTTGCTAATCATACCCAGAGTAATATAGTCTACTTTGTAAATAGCACTACGGAAAATACTAGAGCTTTATAACTAATAAAAGAGAATTATATAAATAGAGAGTAATAAAAGAGGATCTGCTCAGGCTGTCCTAATAAACAATGAAACCCTATCATATGATCCCTTCAGTGGGTCTTCTAGGGTTTTATAGAGAGATCAAATGTGTTTACCAAAATATAAATGAATTCAATGAAAAATAAATAAGGTTCTCTAAATACATTTGACACTTTTATAATCTAGAGATACCAGATTTATTAAAGGTATTCACTCCAGTGCTCAGTGAACTGTAGCAGTTTAGGGTAAATGGACATTTTCTTAAATGAATCACTCGATTTTTACTTACCTGGCCGATGTCTTTTGCTGGCCTCTGCAGACAGGGATACGTTCTGGGCCCTACGCCCCCCAACCTTGCCTCCAGTTCCTCCGGGGTAATGATTTATAACAGAAGCCGAGCATAACCCCTCTAGTGCAGCTAGAATTTGAGAAGTGAAATTATGAAATGCCCTCAGGAGCCATTAATAAGAGTTCGGATTAACTACTACTTAAAGCAGAAGTCTACAAAGTAATACTTTTTTTTATATTTATCAAAATTACCTCTAAAGGGGTCAGCATTAACAAAAGGTGTCAAAACAATAAAAACACAACATTTAGAGAAACGGCAACAAAATACAAGATGTCATGCTCTACTTCTATATTGTTACAGAATTCTAGACACAAGAATGACAGGAATTGGGAATGTGCGTTTAAACTGACCCCAAAAAAAGTGCATTATTTGCAATCGAATGTTATTAATTTAGTTTGGTAAAACTGAATGAAGACTGAATTGCTATGTTATAAACAATAAATTAGTGTTACGCCCCTGTGCAGCTAATATCCCTCCTAAAAACCCAACATGGTTTTCTTTAATGTATGATGGATATGAAACTTGTTGCAAGAATTACACATTCGCTTGGTGAACATCGTTACCGTATTTGCTGGCGTATAAGACTACTTTTTTGCCCTTAAAAACATGCCTCCAAGTGGGAGGGGGTCGTCTTATACGACGGGTGCACTTCAGTTGGGATAAATATAGCTGCCCATAGTGGCCTTCCGATACTCGCCCGGTGCCCATAGTGGCCTCCCGATGCCAACCTACCTCATTCTACTGCGGGTCATCAGCGTGGCTGCGGCAAGCATCAGCAGCGAGACAGGGGGCCAGCCTTTTCGGCGTGACCGGCCCGTTCTGCACGGCGGGAAGCAGCGGCGCACCGGCCAGCCCCTTGTCTACGCAGAGCTCGCACATGCGGACTTGCGCACTAGTGCCGGTCACAGGGAGATGCAGGGGCAGACCGGAGGCGCTGCGGTCGCGTTGCGGCCGTACAATTGTGACAATGACAGGTACTGTAAAGGTGTGCGGAAGAGGGGGTAGTCTTATAAGCGAGTATATAACAAACTCTATATTTTGAGTGGAAATGTTGGGGGGTCGTCTTATACGCCCACTCGTCTTATACGCCAGCAAATACAGTAATTTGACAGCAAGCGTTTTATGGGCTCTAGGTGAGATCACAGACAAGTGAGATGCATGTTAAATTGCCGCTAAACGGATTAGATTTTAATGAGTTTTTGTATTCCTTCCCGAAATGCTGTATATATAATGAGGAAGAAAAACGCAAGGCACTGGAAACCTCTGTGCATGGCTAAAAGTGACAAGTTTTGTGAAGTAACTCTTTACAATCGGTCTGGTTCATATAGACATATAGCTTAGTATAGGAAAAGCATTTGTCTTAGCTCCAAATCTAAACATCTGATGAGATTTAATAAAGGTCAAGAAGTCTCTTTTCCACCATGAATCCTTCATGTTTATAATTCTGTTAGGTCTGTCCTTTGGATGTACAGTGGCATATAGTATAAATAGTAACTACTATATGGTGCAATCAGATGGGATATTACTATGTAAATGCTAAATCCTGCAACTATCTGTCCTATTTGAGGTAATATAAAGGTTTTATATTATTTAGAATAGTCTTCAGTAAATGTAATGCATTCTCCTATTACATTGCCCCCTCATATGGAGTTTTTATGTATGAAACAACTAACCTCTGCACTAACATTTCATGCATTTTTACTAAATACAATCCCAATAGAGAAATGTCATGTTAATAGGACTGACACCTTATTCCTACAGTCTATTAAAACAATATCTGTTTTCTATAATACACCTATAATGTTACATGAATTAATGAACTATACATCTCATTGCAAATTACATTACATTCCACAGGCAGTCAATCACACACAGACAGTGAAACTAAATGAACATATCTAAACCGCTGTAGTGCCTGAAATGTTCTTGTCATTTTAAAACTTGCTGGAAGTCTTTACCCTTCCATAAACAGGCTGGAGTAGGTTCAAAAGTTGCAGTGCTCACCTCCCAGCCACACAAAGTCGTTGACAGCACGCAATAGCTCCACAGCCATGTGGTAATGCACCAGCGCATCCTGCAGCATCCCTGCCTGCAAGCTCAGGTCACCCACGTGTTTGCGCATACGGCCTTGGCAGCGCTTTTTATAGTGCCTGGTAAACAAAGCAGATGCATTATTACAATATATATTTCATTTTCATCAGACAATATTGAAGGTGTTTCAGAAGTTGAGAATCTCAGAGGATTGAAGAACACTAAGAAGGGAACCAATAGTGGTTAAATATGCAGATATTGTATACAGACTTACAGCCCTATTAAATTGCGATTTCGCCAATTGAATAGGGCTCTATTTGAGCAGACAGCATATTTTTTTATAGAAGTTTTTAGTTCGTGAACTTCTATCGAAAAGCAAGGTCTTCACGAACTAAAAACGTCTATAAAAAATATGCTGTCTGCTCAAATAGAGCCCTATTCAATTGGTCGAATCACAATTTAATGAAGCTGATAGTTTTTAGTAGAAAATATTGCCTCCATCCATTAATGTTGCACGGTTTCAAATGTAAGTTTAGGATTTCAAAATTATTATATTTCTCACATCTGAATGGCTTTTATACCCATTACAGTTAAGGGACCACTGTAATGCCCTAAAAACATGAACTAAATTATTTATCTCGGAACCATTAATGAAATTAATGCTGAATTAAAAAAGCAATTTTCAACATTAAACTTACTTTCAAAGTGCAGACTGAGCTACTGCTCATATCCACACACAATAAGGTCAATGGGGGAGGTGGGTTTGTCTAGCTAGTAGTGATCAATTATCAGACACAAAGGCACTCATTCAATTGCGATTAGGCCAATTGAATAGGGCTCCAAATAAGCACATAGCATATTTTTTTTACAGATGTTTTTATTTAGTAAGCATCTAACCAAAAGCAAGGTCTTCACTAAATAAAAACTTCTGTAAAAGAAATATGCTATGTGCTTATTTAGAGCCCTATTCAATTGGCCAAGTCGCAATTGAATGAGGGCCAAATTGTACTAACACAATGATTTCTTTTGGCTGGGTTACAGTGGTTTCCTTTGGCAACATGTTTTTCTGTTGCAGCAGCCCATGAATAACGGTTTATTCTCTTATTCCTAAAAACCTTTTAAACATGTATCGCCAAAAATCCCACAGTCTACTTAACGACCTTACATAGGTAAAGACAAACACTCAACTGGAGGCTGATATTTTCAGGTTTGAGAAATAATTTAATATTAAATATTACTTCTATAAATTATTAAAATGTGATTAATAAGACAAATATATAATTAAAATAACTAGCGCTTCTTGCTATGGCATTACAATGGTGTTTTAAACCTTTACAGGCACAAATTAATATTCTGCTTCTAATTATAATGCAGAAAAAGCATGATTTACAATTGAAGAGACATTTAACAACTTTCATAAGAAGCTGCACTAAACATTAACACATAATATTTACTTACATCATGTCACGTTTGTATGATTTGTATGCCAGCCGTCTAATGCCCAGAAACAAGGGAGAATGTTTGGTCATAATAAATGCCAATTTATATTCTATGTTATAAACACAATTAGGACAGAGCATGGCTCAGGAATTAACATTGAATGTAATGCTAATGTGCTACCTAATTGATAGGGGTGGAGAGGGAATTTAAATGCACAATAACATTGGGGGTCACTGTTCTGGCCACGAAAGAGGCAAATATGAGAATTTTATATTTAATTAATAAACTCCCACGGCCTGAACAGTATGGTTGGGTAATTGGGGCAGATAAGTTATTAAACACAAGAAAATGACAACATAAACTGTAAGCTCTATAAGAGCAGAGCCCTCAACACTTTCTCTACTAGTAAGTATACTGCTGTGACATATGCATTATACCATGTACTTAGTGCTACAGAATAAGACAGCACTTTTTAAATCTGAAATTAATAACAGCTGGTCATAGACTGTATTTCATATTTTCCTGGGTTATATTGTATGTGAAATGTTCACCTCTGTAACTGCAATTACAAAAGTTATGTTTTACAGTTAAGTTTTAATAAAACCTTCAGCAAACTTCTGGTTATTTACTCTGTATCTGACAAATAAACTCTGAGGAATTGAATAAAGTCTGAACGTGAAAGCAGATTTCATTACAACTATGCTAAGGACCGAAAGAAAAAATATTTTACCTAAATTACAACCTAAATGTACCACATTCTGGTTAAAGAGGCAACAATTCTGATGATCTCATTCTATGTCACTGCAGCTTTCACACTTTGTTCTAGAAGGGGTGACAAAAAGGCCAAAATGCATACAACGTTGTGCCTTACCTGCTTTCTGGATCTAAACCCACAAAATCCTTCTTCTCATAAGGAACACAGAGAAGCGGGATCTTCTCTCCAGACTTCTCACTTGTCCTGTCGAGACGTTTGGACTCCAAGACAATAAAGAGAGATTCAATAAAGTCTTCCACATGCTTCTCCACTGCTTCACAGTTCTCAAAGCTTGGGTAAGAAGCCACATCAATGCGAGACTGATCTGGCACCTCTTCCTGCAGCCCAAATACAAACAGACGGGAATCATAAAGAGTTGAGCTGTAAGCTTCCTTCTGTTGGGCAAATTTAGAAAAAATCTGAGGCAATTCCTTGGGAGAGCTGCATTCTGCGATACAAATGAGGCCAACGACTTTCCGATGAGTCTGAAAATCTCCCCACTCGTTGTTCTCGACCGGATAGTGATGTCGGTATCGGATGTAGAGAGCGCGCTGAGAATTGCTGACGTTAACTTGACAAACTGAGGAGATGCGCTTGAAGGTCTTGAAGAAGTTATCACCTTTGATGACTCCCACTGACTGAACCACTACAAGAAGGGTCTGGTGGTCCTCCGCACATTGCATGTAATCAGGGACACTCATTTTCCAACGTTTTCAAAAATCTAAGTACAAAAAGAAAAAAGAAAAGTAAAGTAAATTAAATTAACAGCTGTCTCTTTTTTTTTTTAAATAACACCATAGTCTAATAGTTTTATTATGCTACTTTAAAACGACATGGAAAGTTCCCTGTTTTTGATGTTAAAATAAACTACCTACGTGTTTAATTTTATTAACAAGTGCTTAAAGGCATATTTAAACTCACTATAAGTGCTCTAGTGTGAAAGAGCACAAGTTTCAATGTAAAATTTATATATTGCTTTTTTTTAAATTATTATTACACTAATAAAAGCCAAAAATCTGCAGTCTTAGATCTGTTTACAAACACACTCCTGACTGTTCCATGATTAACAACATCTGCAGACACCGAGCAGCGAAGGCTCTGTGAGCACAAAGATTTATAGTTTCTCCCTGAACTTCAGAAATGTAGCAGTCCTTTATCTGCACAGATGAATTTGTGAAGGGTTAACTATATTTCTGCTTATGCTCTCTGCACAAAGCTGCTGTTTTGGTTTGTCTGGGGGCTTGTCAGAGTCTCATGTAAACAGACATTTCATTTATAAACAACACATTCTTAACTTATCTACAAGCAAGTAATGCTTCCTAGTTTAAAAACAAAAAGGTGTCATTGATGTGCACATCAAAGCAGCTAATTGATATTTGCTAGATGAATATTTGCATATGAATGTAGCATAAATAATAATGAATATCTCAGCAATTAATTACTAAACAGAAAAATACTGCTAATACAATGTATAGCTGTTTCATGTCCTTTTAATCGGTCTCATTTATTAACTTTTAAACTTGTAAATAACGGAAAGTAAAACATAGTGTATCACTGAAAATAGATATAGGCAGCATTATAGTGTATATAGAGGGGAGCTTTAATGTATTGTGTGTCAGTGAATATAATATGGAGCAGCTCTATATTGTGTATTGTATACCACTGTATATACCCACAGCACTACATTGTGTATATATAATGGAGAAATATTACACTATTGTATTTAGTAACACTGCATATAATATAGAGCAGTACTATACTGTATATATAATGGGGAGTAACACTGTGTATCAGTGTAGAGCAGCATTATATTGTTGCATTGTATATCAATATATAGATTACTAGCGACTTGACCGTCAAAAAATGGAGGTAAGAACATTTTAAGGCTGGCTATGCTGTTTTCCACACAATGGGAGGCTCTCCCGGTCTACTTTGGTGCTTTGCAATGATAAGCTTTGGCGCTCAATACAAGCCTCTCCCCCGTGTAGTCTAAGGGCCGAAAGCGCTAATCTCAGATGTCGTGCATCCCGCCAAAGCGCTCATCGCGAGGTCCTGCGTGGCTTCCGTTATTTAGCTAAGTGTTACCGGCTTGGGCTAAGTGTTACCGGCTTGGGCTAAGTGTTACCGGCTTGGGCTAAGTGTTACCGGCTTGGGCTAAGTGTTACCGGCTTGGGCTAAGTGTTACCGGCTTGGGCTAAGTGTTACCGGCTTGGGCTAAGTGTTACCGGCTTGGGCTAAGTGTTACCGGCTTGGGCTAAGTGTTACCGGCTTGGGCTAAGTGTTACCGGCTTCGGTCTCGTTTTGAATTTGTTTAAGAAAATGTATGTTTTTTCCCGCAGCCATTTTATTCCTTGCTTAGCAGATTTTCTATCTCCGAAAAATGGCAATTAGGGCTCAAATTATCTTGCAACCTCACTCACAGGCTCCCTGGCTGTCCCCCTGAGCTTTGTGTGTGAGGTTTTTCATTTATTTTGTACATTATTTATCTTTTTTTGGAGTTCTTTCGAGTTACTGGCTTCCAAGTTTCACTGGCTTACGCTATGGCCGTCTGCAACCTCTTTCCATCCTCCATCGGTAGAGCGTAATGGGGCAAATGACATCTCCGACGGTACAGAGGCACCCTCAAAAGGCACTATTGCAAGAGCAAAGTGCTGCAAGCCTTCGGCGCTCATTGCAGGCTAAGTCCAACAGGCCTCGCAATGAGCGCCGAACATTGCGTGACGACAAAATTTGCAATTACGACAACTGTAATATGTGATGGAACAGCACTATACTGGTGTACTGTATACCAGTATATATCAACAGCACTATATAATATTGAAGAGAACTATAATGTATATATTATGAGGAACAGCATTACATTATTGTATTGTGTATCAGTATATATAAAATAGAGCAGTACTGTATATCTATATATTATGGAGCAGCACTATATTGTTGTATTGTTTATTAGTGTATATAACAGCAGCACTATACTGCTGTATTGTATATCAGTGTATACAACAGTTGCAGTAAAATGTTGCAACAGTGCACAGAATATAGATCAGCATATATGTAATGTATATAAAATGTATGTATGCAACACTATAGATCAGTACATATCATATACAACAGCACTATATTGTTGTGTCATCAGTATATATCATATATAGTAGTACTATATATCAGTGTATGTATTACATGACAGCCCTACATTGTATATACTGTATAACAGAGAGCAGCAACATGTACGCCGACCAGAACACCAGAGCGTGCTCATTATCATGTTAATCCTCAGTCTTTATGTCAGATTTTGCCGCCAGTCCCAGTTACCTGCGGCTTCACACACTCCCAGGTCAGCTCTCCCTACTGTTCAGGCACTTCCTGTTTCCCAGGAAGGAGGGCGGGATGTACACGCCCCCACACACGGAGGGGGGAACCAATTTAGCGCACATTCATATTCCCCCCTTCCAAACGCACACACACGTCCGCCTGTCCTTACAGACATACTAACACAATTAACAGTTTCCTTCATGTGTGAAACGTTTCCGCGGACTGGTGTATTATTGACAGCTGAAATTCTAATTACGTCACACACACCCCTACAGAATCAGCGACTGAGACACTTGGTTGGGTCCGATCACGTGAACAAAACCTATTACGGCCAGTGATTGGATGACAGCGACTCGCGCCGCCGGAGTTGTTTTGATACAAAGCCAATCGGTTTGCAGGGTTTTGTGTACCACGATGCGTCACCAGTTGCTATTGCTTAGGTGGGAAGATTACTGAGCATGCTAGGCCAACATTCATATGCAGCTATAAAATCACATGTGTACCAACCAATCACATTGCATACTGTGGAATATTTTTTCAGGTTATTTAAATGTTTGTCCCAGTTGTTGCAATATTACACAAAAAAAGAAATATAGTTTTAAAACAGATTTTTTAAGCATAAATTATATAAAAATACCCTGATGACTTTATCTCTGGTGGTTTATGATCCGTTAGAGCTGTGGGTGATAAACCACAAACACCCGCCAATTTGGAACGACAAGACTTTAATGGGAAATGGAAGGCTTCTGGGTGTTACTAGGTATATAATATCCCTGTGTGTCTATTTACTTTCATGTTCTTTATTTTATTAAGAAGTCCTTACGAGCTCCTTTTTACTGCCTAAAATCAAACAAATAGTCCCTGTATGGGTCTGACCTCTGTAGCTTATGAAGCCCCCGAAACTGTAGTACTTGATCTGCAGTGTTTCATACTAACCAACTAACCAGTGTTTGCAACATGCTGCTGAGACGTTGTCCCTGATAGGCTAGGACCCTACACTGCAAATCCAGCCCTACAGAGACTTTGTCTCCATACACTGCAGTAGGCAGACCCATACAGGGACTATTTGTTTAATTTTAGGCAGTAAAAACAGAGCTTATAAGCACTTCTTAATAAAACAAAGTACATAAAAGTAAATAGTTACACAGAGATATTATATATCTAGTAATATCCAGAAAACTTCCATATCCCTTTAATATTTTAAAGTCTCTGTGACTAATATTATTTATCTGGACATGCGATTGTGGCTTATCATCCCTCAAAATAATTAATCATGTAAAATTAACTTATTAGGCAGTGGAGGGACTTTTTATATAGTTTGTGCTGAAAATATCCAGCTTTAAATATTTATTAGTTATCTTACACTTCCATTTTAAATCTGTAATTATAACCAATTGTCCATATATTTATTTATATGTATATTATTTTTCATTTCTTCAATAACTTGGACCTTTGCTGTGTATTTAACCCCTTCAGTGCTATGTTTTTTTCACCCCATGTTTTCACATTTTTGGTGCTTTTCATGAAATTTTATATAAATTTCCAATGGCTTGTAAATAATTTCTTATCTTTGCTAAGAAGAACAAAAAAGATGTTTGCTTTTGGATTTTCACTATTTACTGACGATTTCATGAGACTGTTTTATTTTGGTGGAACCGTAACCCGAACATAAGCTCTTTGCAACTATATGAATTGGTTGTTTTATGTAAAATTCCCTTATCATGTAAATTATTCTGTATGTTATCCCCATAAAGCACCGTACACATAGGCCCTCATTCAATTGCAGTTTGGCCAATTGAATAGTGCTCTAAATAAGCACATAGCATTTTTTTTAAAGAAGTTTTTAGTTAGTGAAAACCTTGCTTTTGGATAAAAGTTAATAAATTAAAAACTTCTTATGTGCTTATTTAGAGCCCTATTCAATTGGGCAAATCACAATTGAATGAGGCCCATAGATGGCACAATTGAAATAAAAATATATACAAAAAATAAAAGCAAATACATTCTTCCTTTTATGGCTTATCGTGAGCTTTGAGATGTATTGCTTTACTATTTAAAATTCAGTAGCAAATAGGATTCACTGTTTAATATAATCAATAAATCGTTTTTTTGTCTTTTTCTTAACCCATGTATAGTGCTACAAAAAATGTTGGCGCTTTACAAATAAACGATAACAAAAAAAAAATATTTATGATTCAATTTTTTAGGTTTACATTTTTTACAGCAAATGGAGAGATGTGACTGCATTTCCTGAAGCAAGGAGTCTGCTTCTGAGCAGTGATGAGGAAGGGGTGTGGTGTGAATATCAATATTATCCAATTATCTTACCAATGGCTTTCTGTTCCTCCTTCCCAACCATTATTTCCACTGATAGACCAATCACACACCCTCATGACGTAGCTGAGGAGCTCCGTTAGTCTAAATTGTATTTATAGAGTGGCAGGATTTTTTAGGAGGAGGCCCGTTTTCACAAGTCAAAGAGAGGAACTATGTCTTCAATCAAGAAAGAAAAGGATGGATTCTTCTAGCAACATGGAAATGCCCGCTTATCAAGGGCTGAAGAATTGAAGAGATTATCACTGGGGGCAGCGGCGGGGCTACCATACCAGTGATGCAGATGGTGTAATGCACCAGGGCCCTCCTCTGGGAGGGGCCCAATGCTGTGGGACTTTTTGCATTTATTTTTTTCTGTAGTGTAGGGATGGATGATAAGAGGGGTGGGTGCTGTGTGGGGGTGGATGTTGAGAGGGATTCGGTGCTATGTAGAGATAGTATACCTATTCCTGTAGTGTAGTGTAGGGGCCCCCTCATCTTGGCGCCTCGCACATTCCATAGCTTCACACAGGCAGCTGGTAAGGGAATGGGTCGTGTGGAGGGGCACTTTGTAAATTGGTACCTGGGGGGCCCAGAGAAAAAAAAAATAATAACACCCTTTTGGGGGGGGGGGGGGTCAAACACTTTTCCTTTCTTTGCTTTATATACATTTCACAAGTTTCCTAAAATTGTACATAACTAGTATAAGCAGTATAAACTCTCCGATCTGCACATCTTGTAAAGCAGTCAAAACTAAAGAGAAACTGAGAAGGCTCCAATATAATTTAAAAGTACAGGTAATTAGAAGTACTTTATCAATGAAATGCTATTTGTTTTAATAATTTTCTTATAGTATTTGTACATTTAAGTTTGAAAAATGTTACTGTCAATAAGGCCTATTGACCCATCCACAATGGACTGACTGCAATGAATTTCGAAATGGGTCATCATATATATAGTTGTCAGTGTTGGTCACGCAATGTCAAATAATTGCGGCCCTCAAAAAGCGGGGGATGCAGTTGCTGGGCTGCAATGAGCGCCAAAGGTACAGCATTCCCAGCCTTAAAATGTTATTCCCGTCATTTTTGACAGGCAAGTAGCTAGTTATTAATAGTGAGTGACTACTCTTTGGAGTTATGAACCTATTGTTTTCAGTGAGTAATTAGACTGATTAGATAAATCATCCCCTTGCATTTGAGCATGCTCAACCTTTTGTTTTGTCCATAACTTACACTGAAGACAACAGGGGCTAATCAGTAATTTATGTCAATAATAGCTCCATTAGACATACATTGCAGTCAATTCTTGGTTGGAAGATCAACATGGCATATTGACAGCTAAAAATTGTAAACTTCTATGTAAGAGTACTGTAAAAAAAATTTTTAAAGAACATTCAGATAAGAAAGTTCTTGTTATGTCTATTTTTCAGTTATACCATATTTGGAACTTTGGCTCTGTCACTTTAAGTAGAAATGCTGTAAAAACATTTTAAAATGAATTGTATTTACTATTTTATAATTGTCTTTAAATGCTGCAGAGATAGCCTTTACAGTACTTTATACTTTATACTTAACTTGACCCATTGTTCGATTTTATGTTTATAATTCCTAACCCAAAATAAAGTAAGATAGACTTTTCCAAGCTATATTTTGTTGTAAAATGTGAATTATTTTGGGAAAGTATACACCTCTCCCAGTCTCATACCCTCCTAAGTCCCGCAAAAGCTAGGAGATGTGGAATGAGCACCTACCCAATGAGATCCCTTTCAGTAGCCTGTCCAGCTGGTGCGAAGATCATCTGTCCCGACTGTAAAAGTTGGGATAGCGGCTAGCAGAGCTTGAGGATATTCTGTCCCCTGGGAACAGCTCTCACAGAGTAGAAGATATTGTGGGAGATCCAGCTGAAGATGATGAGGTTGCCTGGAGATACTGACATTGCATTGTACTACATGGAGAAGGGGTGTACCCTAAAGTTAGAGCTATGGTCAATCAAACCGTCATGACAGAATTTAATGAAGAACTGTCACAAGTACATTGCCAAACCTGGGTGAGAGTGGGCGATGATCCAAAGGAAGTCAAGAAGAAGAAAGTGACAGACCCATCCCTTGCTAGATCAGAGCGACAGCTGCAATGGCGGAGCAGGGCCCTGGGAGGGACAGTTATGTCTGGGAGCAGGGGTTAATTTATAGAGTATTGGCCCAGGGTATCACATATATAGTTGTGAGCATGCGAGTTGTTGCTAACGCTTGCTGGCTAGCGAAGCGAGGGCGCTCCATGCCAGCCGAAGGCGCTCCATGCCAGCAACTGCGACCCTCGCAAACTTTACGTGGCAACGCAAACAACACGACATACCAATTACGACCCTTGCAAACTTTACCTCGCAACGCAAATAACATACGACACACGTTAACACACATTACGACCTCGCAACACTCGGACGCAACTCGCGAACATTACAAAATTCCTACAGCAAGAGGGAGCATCCAGGACCTCAAAGAAGCAACTTACACCTTGATTTCACTCAAAATAAAAGAGTTTAGACACTGAAAAATTTGCTAAGCGACAGAAAAAATGGCCGCAGAACAAAACGAGGCTACACACGCAAACACCATACGAGACACGTTAGCAGACATTACGACCTCGCAAAAATCAGATGCAACACGCGAACATAAAAACATTTAAAACACAATAAATCCACACAACACATACATAACAAGCTTACCTACAGCAAGAGGAACCATCCAGCACCTCAAAAAAGCAAGTTACACCTTCCTTTAAATAAAAATAAGAGTTTAGACACTAATAAAATCGCTAAGCGACAGAAAAAATGTCCGACGAACAAAACGAAAACGAGGCTACAGCACTCTAAACACGGAAAACACCACAACACACTCGCAAAACACCACAAGAAACTCGCAAAACACCCCTAAGCACCTACGGATAATCCGCAAAGACGCATACCACAGATTAACCGCCATTTTACGCCAATGCGGAAGTACACCACTACACTAACGGTTTCGTCTCGCGCACGCACAGTATTACACTGCACACATTCAGCACGCTTACACAGCAGCTCCACACCACTAATGCTGCAGCAACATCAAAACAGATTGCCAGCTCTTCAACACAATGCTTCAAAATAGGTAAAGTATATTCATTTATTAATGTATTATATATTTCCTTATTACACACCAAACAGCATTAGTTACCTTACAATTTCATTGCCGTAATTTTTTGACGGGCAATTCGCTAGTCACATATATAGTTGTGAGCATGCGAGTTGTTACTAACGCTTGCGGGCTCGCGTAGAGAGCCGCGGTCCTCGCATAGCGAGGGCTGCGGGCGAGGGCCTCAGTTGCTGGCATGGAGTGCCAAAGGCGGTCCTTGCCAGCAACTGCGACCCTCGCAAACTTTACGTCGCAACGCAAACAACATACAAGACACGTTAACACACATTAGGACCTCGCAACACTCGGACGCAACTCGCGAACATTACAAAATTTAAAACACAATAAATACACACAGCACATACATAAAAAGCTTACCTACAGCAAGAGGGAGCATCCAGGGCCTCAAAAAAGCAACTTACACCTTCAAATAAAAATAAAAGAGTTTAGACACTAAAAAAATCGCTAAGCCAGAGAAACAATGGTTGCCGAACAAAACGAAAACGAGGCTACAGCACTCTAAACACGCAAAACACCACAATAAACTCGCAAAACACCACAAAAGACCTACGGATATTCCGCTAAGACGCAAACCACACATTACCCGCCATTTTACGCCAATGCGGAAGTACACGACTACGCCCACCCACAGTATTACACTGCACACATTCAGCACGCTTACACAGCAGCTCCACACCACTAATGCTCCAGCAACATCAAAACAGATTGCAGCTCTTCAACACAATGCTTCAAAATAGGTAAAGTATATTAATTTATTAATGTATTACATATTTCATTATTATACACCAAACAGCATTAGCTCACTTACAATTTCATTCCTGTCATTTTCTCTAGTCCAAATATATAACCTTCTATTTTGATACCTGTTATAAGTGCCAGTGACACAACAAGAAAGGTGATGTGTCTAAGGCGCACATGCAGCCATTACCAGTGATTGAAATTCCCTTTGAATGTGTAGATGATGACATCATCAACTCATTTGCCAATCACAGTAGGTTGGGAAAGAGATGCATTTTGACAGTGGTGGACTATGCCATCTATGACCCAGGGGTTCTCCCTCTTTCCCACATTATTGCCAAGGCAATGGCTAATGCCCTGGTAACTATTTTCACAAGGGTCAGGTTTCCCAGTGAAATTCTGTCCAATTGGGATACCCAGTTTATGTCCAAACTAACTGTCAGCTGTGGCATTATTAAGAGATTACACATTTGTGTTCCTCCCCTTATCATCCCCAAATGAATGGGATATTTGAGTAATTTAATGGCACTCTGAAGGCCCTAATTAAAGCATTCTTAGACTGCATTCAGGGATCTGCTTTGTGAGTTCAGGGAAGGGGGTTATCATTGAGAGGTAGTCCCTGTGGTTCCCTATGTGATGTGGTTCCAATACCACCTCTAGGTCCTGTCTCTGCTAGCCAAAGAACATATGCTTACTGATCAAAGCCAGCACAAACTATGGTATGATCAGAAGGCCCAGGACTAGGGAATCTGTCCCTGACCTAAAAGTGTAGATGTTGGTCCCTAACCCATAAAATAAGTCCCCTACCTTCGGGGAAGGGGCTTGTACTGCCATTTGAAAATTAATTGACACCACCTATGTGGTCGTTCTAGAAGAGCAGAATATATTGCATAAGGCTGAGCATGTAAACATGCTAAACCATGTTCATAATCTTGGACATATGGTAGGGAGTGAGATAACTGGAGCCCACTAAGATTGGAACTAAATGATTATGGTTTTCTTAGGCACTCCTGCTTACTACTGCAAGTGTGTCAATAATCCCAGCATCATGGCCAAAAAGCTGGCCAACGTTACCTGCAAGAAGATGACACAGGTGGTGAACTGGACACCCCAGTGTGAACAAGCTTGCAGGGACCTAAAAGCAGACCTTAACTCTCATATTGTACTGTCTTTTCATGGTGCAGATAGATGCTTCTACATCTGTAACTGCTACTGCCTTAAGTCGGGTCACTGATGTATGAGAAGAACATCCTGTCATTTAGTCAGTCAAAATGTTCCTCCCTTGGATGTGAGCTATGCAGCTATAGAAAAGTAATGCCTGGTTGGATTTTGGTTCTTAAGAAACCCAATCCTACCTTTATGGAAGGAAATTCACCATGGTCATCGATCATAACCCCTTCTGTTGGCTGAGGATAATGGAAGGCTACTCTGATTCAGCCCGGCCCACATGGTCGGACCAATCAGAAGTGCTGTGGTAATGTGGATAAAAAGGTGGTTAACCCCAATACACCATCAAAGGGGGATCTATTCTACCCACTTAACCTCCTGACCATATGGTTAACTACAACAGCGCTTCTCGGCCTTTTGGCTAAGATCAAGTGTAGTACCTCCTCTGAAATAGCTGGTCTGCCACACCAGTTATGAAGAGGGGGGAAACCTTGGTCTGGCCAGGGGCCGAGTAGAAATCCATGCTTCGGGGCTTAGGGGAGTTTTTGCTGTCGGCTCCCCCATAATAGCACCATGCACATTTCTTTTGAGCACTTCACGGGCCCCCCAGCCAGGACCTTTTGGTTCGTGGGGGGTACCTTATTTTTGTTTTTGCCCCTAGCCTACGGGTTGGGGGAGCACGTCACAGTGCACCCTGGGCCAGAGAGTTTTGTGAGAGAGGACTCTCTGGCCTCGCACTAAGTCTGGTGAGGGGGGTGAGAGCTACCTCACCAGACCCTGGCACCATCACGGGACTGTTTTTTTGGCACCAGACTTTTTGCACGTTTTTTGTTTATGGCCCGTCTCACGATTTGGGTATCAAGAAACTCCACTACCCAGTGGAGCCGGGGGGTCTCGCTAGCCCTTGAGGGCGGGGCCTTATGGCCGGGGACCCCTTGGAAGGACCTGGGGGAGAAAGGTGAGAGCTTCTCCCCCAGACGTCTGAGCCAGGGTGGACTGGTGAGAGCAGTCCCCCTGGTGAAGTTTTTTTTGCCACATCGGAGGGCTCCGGTCTGAAGATTGTGGAGAGGTCCCCCTCATTCCTAGGGTGAGGGGGACGAAAATGGATCTTCATGGATTCCGGACCGGAGCCCAGAAGATCAAAGGGGTCCTCAAGCCCTCAAGGCGGGGGGACCCGAAAACGGCTGCACTGGGAAACCAGTAAAGCACCATGTTTTTTGCAGTAGTGGCACGGTCACATGTACACGGCCCGAAGCTTTTTTCAAAAAAACAAAACAAAAAATGGTTAACTACAACAGCACATTAAAGGAACAATCTGTCTAGATTAATTGACCTAGTTCTCACGCATATTAACAAGACACTTCTCTAGTATAAGATAATTTGTTATATTAAATGTTTTGTTAACCCCAAGGTTATAAAATCACAGTACAAGTATGATAACTATTTTCCTGTTGAAAATTGTATAAAGGCTCGTCTCTGAATACGTACTAGTGAAACGTGGTCCCTGATAGGCTAGGACACTAAACTGCACATCCAGCCCTACAGAATATGGGCCTCATTCTATTACCGGCCGTAAATCGGCCGTAAGGCTGCGATTCCTTGCGGGGGTTCAGTTAACTCACGATTCAATTATACGGCCCCGCAAGGATCTCCTCTTACGGCCGGCCGCATATCTTGGAACCGGCCGTAAGCTCAGAAATATAAAAACGCAAAAATAAATTCAAACCTGCACTGTACAGCTCTGTAAATGCTGGGGATCATATTGGGGGACATGAGGATTAAAAGTAACCCCCTCTCAAGCTTGCACATCAGCCCAAATCCGAGTTCAAATTAACTGTTTATTTTCCGGCTGCGCCGTGGGCGTGCCTGAGGTGCTCCAAGCACTCTGGACTTTTTACATGGATATTTTACGTATATTAAAAAAATATTATTTTACGGATTTGAGTATAGGGTAATTATGTGCTATTTTTTCTAACACCTAAAATCCCTTTATAGTCTCCTCAGAGTGCAGGATGGCTTTATTATGGCTTTATTATGTGCTTAATTTGTGCTAGCGGGACCTGTTTGCTGCAAGTAAGCTGCGGCTCGTTTTTAGCCTTGCAGAGAGGGTTCCCGGAACAATTGAATTGCAAATAGGAATTTCTTACGGCCGATTTCCTTGCGGCCGTTTTAGATCAAAGGATTTCCTCCGGCGCGAGCGGCCGCAAGAGATAGCAAGGCACCGGCCGCAAGCCTGCCGGAATCCCCGGCCGGAGGGGAATAGAATAGCAGAATAACTTGCGGCAGGTCCTTGCGGCCCCGCAACGGCTGCGGCCGCTAATAGGATGAGGCCCTATGTGTCTGCAGACTCTGCAGAGAGAAGATCCATACAGGGACTATTTGTTTGATTTTAGTGCGTAAAAACAGAACTTTTAAGCACTTCTTAATAAAATAAATTATATTAAAGTAAATAAACACATACAGTAGGTATATTACCTAATAAAATCCATGCATATCCTTTTAACAAATGCAACCTGATTTTTCTAAGACAATACATTGAATTACCAGATACAAAGGTCACAAGTGTTTACACTGCACATCACACCTCTACCAGATACACATCAAAGGCTTATCAGGAAAACAATGTCTTCTCTTAATATTTTCACACGTAGTGATGTCATTAACACAATTGGATTAGCATCTGTATACACTCACGTTTTAGGCAAACCTGTATAATTAAAATACAATATATATACATGTAAATATGTGTCAGTGGAGAAAGAATGTTTAAACAAAACTGTAATAAAAAAATACCTTCTGGCAGGAGCAAAGAAACTGGGAAACAGGTCTGGGATAAAGGGCCAGGTTGATTGTGCATATAAATACATTAGCAATACAACAATAGAGGTGCTCAGGCAGATAATGAACTATCCTTAATAGGTTAGTTCTATGGACGTGATAACCGACTCGGAGAGCAGCCTCTTTTAGTCACTTGTGCCCGTCACAAGGAGAAATATCCTGTAGTATGTCAGTCTGGTCTCTCTTAATAAAGTGACCCAGCCCCGAAATACCAGGCAATTCTACCCTGAACAGGAGAAACAGCAAACTCCAGACGTACATTTCACACTACACCCTGCTGATGAGGCCCAATTACCTAATTTTGTAATTCAGCCTATTTCGCACACATTTGATGACTGCAATAGGTGCTTCCTCCCGTCCCTCCTCTTCAACTGGAGAAAAAAGTTTATCAGCCACTATCTGTTTCTGGTCCCTCTGAAGTTCATGCACAGGCTCAGTGTAGGCTCTTACAGGCACAGGCTCAATGTAGTCTCTTACAGGCTCAATGTAGGCTCTTAATGGCAATGACAATCAGAAAAAGGAACATCAAATAACATTCAAAATAAAAAAAAACATAAAAGAGTAACAAATGCATTTGACATGGGACTAAGTACCACATCTAAATCGTTTACCTGAGTGTCTTCCGGCTTTAAAGCAGGAAAATAAAAAGTCAAACTGAGCTGTGAGATCCAAGGCTCCACCTTTGTCCTACAGCCAAATATTTTCTACCAAATAACAAATCCGTCCCTCAAAGTGAGTGTGACTTTTAGTGATCGTAGGACTCCTATGGCCCTCTTTTTACTGTCTCCAAAAGGCTATGATTTAACTTTTTTAAGTTGATAATGATTAGTCATTCTCATCCTTATCCTCTTGGGAGGGTTCGTGTAATTGTTGTTTTTTTAGTGGTAGGTGATGATGCAGATTCATAATAAAGCAAGTTTATTCCAGCGTCATTTGGCTTAGAACAAATTAGAGTGAAAGCCTTTTTGGCCTTTGTCATGAATCAGCCAGTGGCCATATTGGATTTGGGTGTGAACTATGCTGGGGCCATTTTGTGACTGGCAGCGGTGGCCATTTTGGGCTGGGTGGTCTTCCACATGCTGTTGCCATGGGGAGGAACAAAAGGTTTGGGGCTCCCAGACACCCTGTTATACTGTTATACGGTTATACTGTTATATTATTATGATTACTGTCTAAGGAAATGAGCAGGGTTCCCATCACCATCAATAAAAGTCATCATAATGCATGAGATGGATTGATGTGGAAACCCTGCCCCAATCCCATATACTATGAGGACATTAGGTGGTTTTATGTGGGGTGCGCTTTTACGCTTGTACTTAAATAGACTGACAGTGTGTGGAATATGTACACATATGTATATGATAGTATGGGGTAGTCATGCTGGATACATTGCCACATACATCTTGCAACAGGAGAAGGACCCCAGCTGGCCACCAAGGTTAATCCTTTAAGTACACATACTTAAGTCAGGAACAATAGGCTCCCACCAGACATAGGGGCACCATCTATCCAGGGGGCCTCTGGGGTCTCCCTAGCCCAGATCCAGGGGCCTGGGCCATAGCAAAGAGATGTGTCTCTCTTAACTGCCAGCGTCCAAATGACTCTGTTAGCCACACCTAGTGGGTGGCCCAGGGGAGGGGTCTGGAAGTTCCCAGAGCTTACCTCTAGTCCATTGGCTAGAGGTAATCAAGTTACTGTGGAGATTACCCCATTGGCCAAGAGGAAGATAAGGGTTGGACAAAGGGGTAGCCACTCCCTGTACTGTTGTTGTGAGTTGTTTAAATACTTGTGTAAAAATAAAGAAGTTGTTCATAATTTTCATCAAGACTTTGTGTGCAGGTGTATTATTGACCCAAGGGCATATGCTGGCAGAGGAGATCGTTTCTGACTCCATGCCAGGTTCTTCCCAGGCACACTACCAAAAGCTGGGACTTATGCTCTTGCATCCGCAAGGAAGGTCCATTGGTCTGAGTCACCCAAATCTTAGGTCTAAAACCTACAGGAGAAAAGAGGACTAGGATCCTCTATACTCCATCATCATTGTAGGTTGTGACAGCCTTTGTGACCTTTATTGAATAATCCTGGAACAGTAGCAATGAGTAGTTCTACCAAGCTATTGATTTAGGATATTATATGCCTTTAAAATAGTAATTTTTGTTTGAAAGCTTAGTAGGCAAATTATGATTGGTCTTGGAGGTCTTTTATCCCTTGGGTGGACCTAAGCGATGAGCTCTTTTCACCAAGTTGGGTGTTTGTGTGGTATCGAGGACTAGAAGTTGATTCAGTCCTTTAGTTACAAATGTCATTTTCCATATCACCAGTTATTATTTTCTGGCAGTCCTACTAATCTAAAATGTGCCATTTTCATATTTTTACTTATTTCAAATAGGTATCACACGAAAATCAGTGTGGGGAGGAGCGAAAGCAAGGAGGGGGGCCAAAAAGGAGGAAGGGGGCACAAGTGAAGAAGAACAGAGGAAGGGCAGCGAGGACACAGAGGGAGGAGAGAGAGATGGGCAGGCAAAAAGGATGGAGTCTGAGGAAGGAGGCCAGGGGAGGACACTGGCACTGGCTGAAGGATAGGGATTGAGAAAAGCAGCAGAGAAGCTGCAGGTGAGAAAAGGGGAAGGAAAGGAAGCAAGACGAACAACAAGGACAGTGGAGACGAGCAAGGGAGGGGAAAGAAGGGGAAAAAGAAACATTCACAGAGCAGAGGAAAAGCAGGCTGCTAAAGGGAAAGAAGCCCGAGAGAATCACACAGAGCAAAACAGCATGCAGGGAGTAATGCCGAGGATATGTGCAAGGTATGTGAGGGAAGATGGGATTATATAGGGGTGGGGAGCATCCTCTCACAATCCCAGGCAGCCAACCTGTACATAAATATAGGTGGTCCCTGGGTTAATAACAAGATCCGTTCCTGAGACTGTTGTTAAGTCATATTTGTATATAAGTTGGATCCATTTTGAATAATATTACTAACAATACTGTATTTGTATTCTCTCTAGTTTAGTAACAGTTTCCTCCCACGCTCAGTGCCCTGCAGGTAGGGCAGTCCTGTCAGACAGTGAATGTACACAATATGTCTTCAGCACCACGGACAGCGCATGTGCGTGCTCCCTATCACCCCCTGGCGTGACTCACTGCTCTGCCCCTTAGCAAAGATTAAATCAAGCCACAGCTTACTGCCACCGCTATCTCACAGTCATGTATCCTGGACCCACATGGTCCGTTGGTCTCTCCCTTCCCAGCTCCGTTTGTAATTAGGAAATGCAATAAGATGGGCGTTTGTAAACTGGGGACCACCTGTGTATATATATATATATATATATATATATATATATATATATGTATATATATATATATATATATATATATATTACTATAATTATTACAATAAAGAACCATATATTTTAACATTTTAATCTCAGACAGTGCCCTCCAATATTTATTACTTGTTCCAGCCCAGCTTTCAAGGAATCGTGCATCTATATTCCAGAATGGCATCCCTGCATCCATAGATTGTGATACAAGCATCCTTCCTAGCACTGATACACAGAAACCCGGAGAAGACCCAGACTCTAAACAATCGCTTACTCACCAAAGGAATATTTTGCAGATTAGCATTTTGTGGAAGCTGAGATTAAGAATGTACAAATATGACATTTTCCCTGAGTCCTCATGTTTAGGAGGAGGTCATGAAAAAATAGTGGCATCACAATGTGTTTCTGTGTTTTTAAGTGACAATTGTCCCATTTCCCTGGGTCGGTGCTCGTCAGGTCGGTTTCACCCTTGTAAGAGGCTTCTGACCACAATCATCTTCATCACCTTTTTGGTTACAATAAATAACAAAAAATAACATTTAAAAATACAGAACTATACACCAAAAAATAAAAATATCATCAATGGAATGTTTTAAAAAAAATAAATATATACAAAATACATTTGAGAAACACAAAATTATATGACAGGAAATAAAATATTATTAAAATATCATATAAAAATGAATAAATACAAAATCACATTTTTATTACAGTAACATTATATTGACATTTGGAAAATCAGCTTATGTTGGATTTAGAGATGTTTTATAAAAAAAAGTTTTGTTTTATTTATTTATTTTTTTATTTCAAAATACAAAAATTACAAGATCAAAGACTAGAATATTATACAAATCCATCTTAACCGAGAGATCAAACAAAAAATACGAAGAAAGACATAAAAAACACAGGGAAAAAAAAGTTTGCCATACCTCATTTACCCTCATTTTGGTATTGTCTTTCTCTACAGCTACAATATTTATCTGGATATATGCAAAATCTATTTTTATCCAAGAAAGTTTTGTGCAATATTCCCTGTAATTTTATAGTTTTATTTGGATAAGTATGACAGCGCTGATGAAGCCTGTAAGAAAGTGCTGTGGTACCCAAAGGAGTCTAGTCCAGGCGTTCCCAAGGGAATCCCTTCGCTAGGCCAACACAAGATTTACATGACACTTCTGGGCATTGCTTCTAGTCTAGGCTACTTCTGTGATAACCATGGTTTCCTTTGTTTGGACTGTCTAGGGTCTGGAGACCCTGATCCCCAGCGAGTACCCCGTGTGTCTGTGTGTTTTGGACACTGTGTGGCTAACTACTTGTGGCAGCCACAGCTTTGCTCTGCTTTGTTCTTTGAGGTCCTAGAGGTGCCCCAGCTTCCTTAAATCCCAGCATACCAAGTGCCCTCTGGATTAACTTGGACCAAACAATACAACTGGCTGTGCAGACGCTTACTGTGCCTCTCACCATGGGACTACCAGATCCAACACAAGTTCCTTGCTACACTATTCCTGCTGGTACTTTCACTCACCTGGGAAGGGTAATCAGTGCATATGTTGGCTGAATGGACTGTCCTGGGTCTTGGATCTAAAGGACTGCTGCTTTGACATGACATGAGCACAACATTATAAGTAATGTAACCCTGTAAGTAAATAACCAGCTTTAAGTATGCAAGCATTGTGCACGGTCTACCTATATATAGGAAGTTAATTCTTGTCTGGCTTCAACAATTCCTGGCACCTTGGAGTCTGTGGGTATGTGCTTATCTACAGTGAATGGTGGGGTAGGGGAAGAAAGAGAGGGGAAGGATTTATGTCTACCAGGAATTGTTGAAGCTAGATATGATTGAACCACCTATTTACAAGCAGACCGTGCACAATGCTTGCATGCTAACAGCTTACATTGATGCTAATGTTGTTAGATTGTTTCATAAGGTCCAAATTGATTTTTTTCCTAAACTACAGTAGTGTTTTATTCTTGCCAGCTCTGTTGGTCCAGTTTACCTAGTTACTCGAAACTCCCTATCCCACGCACAATTGTACTGCTTTATAGTTATGGAAAACACTAAATAAATACACTTTTAGAACTGAATAAGCCCATTGGGAATAAAGGAAGACATTTATTTTTTCAATGTTTTAAGGGTGAAAAGTCAGTGTTTCAGCCACATAAAGGGCCATCCCAAACCCTATTTGGAGCCAATGGAGGAGAAGAGGATATGCCTAGGACATTCTTCTAAATGTTTTTCTGACCGGTTTTATCTAAAACCACTGGAAAAAAAGAGGCAGATAAAGCCTGTTATTATTATTTTTTTAATCATTTATTATTATCTCTTAATTATATAGCACCAACACATTCCATAGAGCTGGGTACAGTAAAAAATGGGAATGACAATATGTATTATGACAGACTGATACAAAAGGAGTTGAGGACCATTCCATTGAGCTAACGTTCATACGCATGACCCTTTATACAAAGCGCTTTGCATGACTGACAGTTTGCAAATTTACAGACTAAAAGATTACTGAAACAAAAGGTGAAGTAATTAAAAGTCATTAAAATGTTAAATTATGTTAGCAAGAAGTCCTGTTTGGGAATCCAAATGGTGCTAAAATGGCTTAAAAGGACCAATGTAGATTAGTAAAATCTACATATTTGACTAACCACATATAAAGTGCTTTCCAAGACTGGGAGCTTACTAGTTTACAGATTAAAGTATTAAAAAAACGCAAGGTGAAGTAATAAAAAGGGAGATACCAGGGCTTGACAAGTAATTCAAATTGAGTAGAGGGTTCATTAGTGATTAAGCCTGTGGGTGTATCTGCTGTGAAAATGTAAATGATAGCGCAGAAACGTGAACTATAAAGTAACACAAATCATAGACTGAGTGTGGACAGGGGGGTGGGTGTCATGTAAGAGGAGTTCAGAGTCAAAAGAGAAGGTGGTGAGTGAGGCTCTAGATCTTTATACCTGGTCACTTGCAAGAGGCTCCCCAAACGTTTTGCTCACAGCAAGATGATAGCGAGCGAGGAGCATGGATGCATGGGTGGCACCCAGCGAGCAGGACGCTACAAGAAACAGAAGGTCCGACTCTGTAAAAGACACCAGGAGACATCAAGCTGAAGACATGCAGGGCCTCACCAATACTGATTCTTCCCCCTGTTTAAGCCTTTCATGGAGATGGTGAATCCCTGACCCTCGTCGCCCAGTCTGTTTGTCACAGGAACTGTGCAGTCTTCAAATATGACAGCACATTGATGGATGTTACCTGTTACAGTATATGTTAAAAAGTAATAGGTATAGAACCACTGTAATGCCTCAACAACAGTAGGTGGATATTTTAATTATCCATTAAACATTAATAATATTCATATTCAATAATTTAAAAAACAATATTCAGTATAAAACGTATTATCAAACATCACTTCTAAACATTTAGTTGGCTTGTTTCAATTAAGCTTTCAAATCAGTGGGAGTGGCTCTGGCTCAGAGGTAGTGCCACACACAAGCTTGTGTTTAAACAGTGCTCTTCATTGAAAGCTGAAAGCATTTTAAATCCCCCCCAAAAAGGTATATTGTGAAAGTGCTTATCTAACTGCATACTATGACTTACAGTATTACAGTACATTGGCCACTTTATTTAGGAGCTAATAAGATAATTAGATTAAAACTTACAATATTAGTCATTGGAAATCCTGACCAACTCACACTAACACTCAACTTTTTATTTTTTTTGACAAAGCTAAGGCCGGGGGTTCCCTTCTATACCAGTAGACAAGAGATCCCCTGGTGTCCACTGCGACACATCACCACATACTCATCAGTGTCACCCCCACCACTGATGAAAGCCTGGAAAGGACACAAGCATTACAAATAAGGGATAATTAATAATAATAATTAATAATAATAATAATAAATATAAGTTTAATATATATATATAATTTTATTATTATTATCGTTTATTTGTAACACGCCAACATATTCTGTAGCGCTATACATAAGTTGTTACAGGCAATGACAAGTTCAAGATTCACACATTGCAATGAATGGAGGGCCCTGTCTTTGAGCTTGGAATCCGGTGTCCATAGCGCTTTCCCTAAAGCACCGCGCAGGATTGAAACTCGCAGACTTATATATATATATATGTCACAATTCCTTCTACTCCCCATAAACTGCCAGGAGATGTGAGAAGATATGCCCAGGAGTCTTTATTTGCCTCTTTCCATGCAGTAATTACTACAAACAAACCTAGACTAGTCAGACAGCATGTCAAGCACCTGAACACCAGATAGGGATGGAGAGAAGTAGCTCTGGCGGGCCCCAAAATACTAAACATTAAATGGACACACAATCATCACCTTAGAGCCATTTAGTATGTAGTGGTCGCCGTCTCTTTCTGCAGAAGGGAAAAATTAGGCTGCATCACTTCCGCTCCCTGGAAAGAGTCAAAAGAAAGGATGTCCAATTAACGAATCTTCAACATCGTCCTCCTCATCATCAATATCTTCTTCCTCCTCATCGTCTTCCTCCTCCTCGTCATCATCTTCCTCCTCCTCATCATCACCACCTTCCTCCTCTTTTATTAACTTTTTCAGGTAATCACTTGCTAGAATCTTCTTCAGTAGAATATCTATAATTGAATGGAGCAGAAAACATGGAGTCTTAATATGTGATCCTTATGGAGAGATAAACATTAATATGCAGGTCTCAGAGCGAGCACATGCTCGTAGTAATTTAAGAAGTTTGCCATGAGGAATAAAAACCTAAATTATGCAATTACTTAAAGAAACAGTGTAATGCCCAGGAAAAGGAGTTACTTATTATAATTAGCCATTGATGACTAATACATTCCTGTTTAATGAATAATTATAACATTCAGTATAAAATTTGATTTCACAGATTAGAGTATTAGCTTAAAACCTGACATGATGTTTGAAGGGAAAATAAGTTTGGTGGAGACACAAAAACATGATTGGAATAGATGCCAAGCAACCTACAGAGTTGACAAGAGAAAACTGGTTAACACAGCACGTAAATGTTTGCACTGACTGGCAGACAGAGCCATCTCACCTTCAACCTTAGTGGGAGGAGTCGTTTTACAAATAATTAATGTAATTATTATTATTCGGATCAATGCCTACTAAAACAAGTAATTCCTGTTATTAGGTAATTATAGTGGTTCTTTAAAGACAGTGTTCACCAACTAATTAGACCACCAGCATAGTTTGGGAAAACTTCACGTCCATGATGTATGTAAAATTCCAAAATTAGGATCTTCCATGTTGGCCGTCTTCAATACATCCTGCTCGCTTGGATTTGCATAGGGTATATATATATATATATATTGTATTTAACCTATTTAGGGTGGAGGGAGGGGATTTGTTGTCACTGTAGAATTAATATCAGCTGTTAGTATTTAGCATCTCAGTTACACACCCTCTTAAACAGAATTTTAAGAGGGTGATTTAAATCATTTATACTCATGTATTACACCGTTGCTAATGTTTTGTTTATTATATCTTCCACAGTTTCCTAAACTACAGCAGTCCTTTAACTCACTATGAGCATGTGCTAGGTCGGAGACTCCAACAAAGTTATAAAGTTGGTAAAAAATAGCTGAAGCACATATATGGAAGCATCAATAAGGTGATTCATGACCATAATAATATAAATTCATCCCAGGCACTTACAAGCTCTGTTTAGATAAAATGATAGTTTGCAGACTATCACTCACCTGCTTCGTTCAGACAATAGAAAGTAAATGTCTTCATAGTACAGAGAGGAGGACAGAACATCTCAGATCATCAGTGACAAACGTGCCAATCATTCAGATGCACCCCATGTGTGGTTATTCTGATATCACTTCAATAATATGGAATCTCATATGTAACAAATTCTTTAATGTTTAGAACATTCCAAACTGACTAAAGATCATAATTTATTACATAATCAATTAGAAGATATAACATCAGAAGTGCAAAGGCTTAGATCTAAAACCACACCGTTAGAAGATCACTCCCGCAGTAACAATATAAGAGTTAGGGGAATGCCAGAGTCTATTGTACCATAGGAGGTGACTCCATTTATTAACTCCTTTTTTCTCACAACTTCTTAAACATGAGAAAGGTGAGATTAAAATTGAGACCCCAGAGAATCCTGCTCTTCAAGTCTTTGAAAAAAAGGGAATTACCGAGGGATGTCATAGTAAAACTCCACCATTATCCTCAAAAAGAAGCAGTTATGAGTGCAATCTGGGTAGGTAAAGCTAATTTACACCCAAAATAATCTTGTAGTATTTAATGATCTTTCTAGTGACACTCTGTGAAATGTAAAGAATTCTTTACAATCACAAAAACACAAAGAGCCTAATTCAATTCGAAGGCCACATCTCGTGGTATATAGGCCGTATGTCTGTGGGCCTGCTGCAGGCTTGCGGTCGGCTACAAATCTGGTGCTATTCAATTGAACAGAGAACTCAAGCCCTTAACCCCTCCCGCAGCCACATACTTTTAATGGGCTGGACTACATGCGGTCCACTGTTACAATCTGATCACGGTATACCAGAGTACGATGGCTGCCTCTCATCCAATGGAAAGCGATCTAGCCAAAAATGATTGAAAGAGAGAGATTATAAAGTTGTGTTCCACCCGCAATGTGTTGACTGTGTTGCAGATTCTGACGAAGTAGCACGCAGGTCCCGGAGTTCATGGTTTGAGCAGAATGAGTAAGAGTAGGAGAGTTTTCAGAGCAGTATATTGCGGTTTTGTTATTATATATTCATCTATTTACAAATTTGCACTTAATCTTTGATTACACATATTTACAGATCACACATAGTACCAATACACATAAATTAAATTACACACATAGATACACATAGAGCTAGATCCCTCCATACACCCCCTCCATCCCATCCTCAACAACCCATCCCCCAACAGTTAATAAATACACATAAAAGACACATTTTTATTTTCCTTCATATACAGAAACACTTTTCTTGATTTATCCTTACATTTCTTTTGGGATTTACATGGAGGGAGGAGGTGAGAGGTGTAGAGAGGAGAGGCTAAGAAGAGAGAGAGGAGAGAGGTGGCCCTGGGGAGTGGTGGAGGAGAGGAGGAGGAGGTGAGGAGTGGCGGAAGAGAGGAGGAGGTGGAGGAGGAGGAGAGTGGCAGAGTAGTGGAAGAGGAGGAGAGAGGAGGAGAGGAGAGTGGAGGAGGAGTTGGTGGAGGAGTGGAGTAAGTGGAGAGCAGAGGAGAAGAGAGTAGTTGAGGGGGGGAGAAGGTGGAGAGCGGAAGACGAAGGAGGATAGTGGAGTGGAGGAGGTGGGTGGTGGCAGTGTGCCCCGAGAAATAGGCATATCTAGTCCAGGGACAGAGGGGGGGGGCCTGATCCCCGGGGGAGGGGGGTAGTTAGAGGGAGGGACATGCCTCAGAAGAATGTAGTCCTCCTCTGTGCTATCCGTGGACCCCCTCCCCCACCTTATCCTTGCTGGGGAGGGAAGTTTGGCCCGGTCCTAGGGCCCATGCATTGGGGGCAACAGCGGCCAAGGTGAGGAGGATGATGGCCAAGGTAGCTATGGCAATTTTTATTGGATGTGATTTACATTAAAAATGAATGGCAGCAAGTTGATATACTCTGTAGTGGAGGGTCTTATTATATGCAAATTGTACCAATGATCTATGATGACATGGAAGAAATTATCATATAGTGTAAATGGACTTCATTACAGGAATCATATATTGAATTTCACTTGTAGTGTGTGAGTGTCAAACTTGCCCTATATAACTAAGCTAACATATTTATGGGTTATCTTTAGAATAGTCTGCAGTTAAATTAAATTGGCCAAGGTAGCTAGCTATGTGAGTGCAGTAAGTGCAGACTAGGTGCGAGCTGTATGGGCTCCCTTCACCAGGGTAACCCAGACGGACACCTTTCATTGTAGGTAAATTATTTTCACTATCTGTGATCTAATACATATTGACCTAGCTATCCCTTCCATATTAGGATAGTATTGAAGGCATGCAGCTTCCTCTCTAAGACTGTAATTGTCAGGTAGTTTTATTCATTTAATTCCCTAATAGTATTTTTTTAATATTAACAATAAAAGTTAATAGTGCCACATACTATCATATAGAGTCTTTTTCACCAATGGATGGTACTGTTTCTCAGTACCCTCCAAAGTTGTTTGAAAATATATGGGCACTATCTATAAATAGTGTTTTGCCTCAAAACACTTGCTATTACCTTATTGATATTTTATGTGTCTAATTTTAATATATATATATATATAACATAAATAAAAGAAAATAAATACAATTTACATTGCATTATCATTCTTTGGTCTGATACTAAATGAGATTTTTCAATTTACTCAGTAATTGGTATGGTATGAGTTTGTTTTTGTGAATAAGTGTCTTTTTCTCTTATTTTCTGATGCATAATTTCATACATATTTACTTACTATTACCCAAAGTGATTTGGATAATAAATTATTTTGTGGGTAACTATACTAGTCACTATAAGGGGCTCACCTTCTCTTTTATTTGGTTAAACGTTAAGTGGTGTCAAGTTCTTGTAACTGATACCCCTTTGATCCTCTGTTTGTGGGTAACCGCTAATTGGCATGTGATTTATGAATGGCGGCTAGCCTGGACCACCACCTTACTACTACTATGAGAGCGCGTTTATAAAGTTATGATTGGAGGGAGGAAAGTATGTAGCAAATATGATACTGGCCATCCCCCTCCTAGTAATCCTTTCACCAGGACTAGTTTAAGAACCTGTCTTCCCCATACTGAAATCCTTCACACCCGCCAGGACAAGTGTAAGAACCTGACTTCCCTGTACCCAGATCCTTCATACCGCCCTGGGCAAGTGTAAGAACCTGACTTCCCTGTACCCCGATACTTCACACACCCTCAGCCAGAGGGCAACCTGAAGCCTTCCTGCTGAGCATCCTATACTTGGGTTAAGGACCAAACTATCCTGAATGGGTGAGGGCTGGCCCACAGAGCCAATTAATAAATACTTGCATATCAGGAGGCCCCTAATTGGTAGATGAATGACAGGGGGTACAAAATCCCCAAACTTGCAAAACCCTGTTTGTTTAGACAAAGTAACCACTGCTTTATGGTTTTTAGACTGTATAAAATACCCATGAAAAACTGGCTCTATTTTGTGTTATCCATTTTTTTTCTAAAGTTTGTCAGTCCTGGGAAATTCCATGATGCTGTTGTTGCTGCATTTATATGCACATGAGTGACTCATGCATATTAATTAGATGCTTTAATGTGCTAATTAGGATTCTAGTGTGCTTGTTTGTAGTAGCCAAAACCTGCAATGTTATCTGACAGTTAGTCCCCACTCCCATCATTATCAAGTACTTTGATCTGCACATTAACATACAGGAATCAAACATTAGCACATAGGAGCTGCACATTAGCAAAATCAGTTCCAAATATTTCATAAATCATTTCATGTAGAGAAAAACTGCTAGTACAATGTACAACCAGTTTTTAATGTTCTTTAAAATAAAATTAACTATCTGTTGGGGTCCCAGCGTCCATTTAATTCCCTTTTTATTTTGAACATTATTAGTTCTGGAGCGTAGTTCCCTTCCATTTTGTGTAAGTAGGTCTCTATAGTCAGTATCTCTGTTTATAATATTGTTCCTGGTAAAAAAAATAGTTATAATTGCTGGAGAATAATTGAAGAAAAATGCCTGTGTCCAGTCCAAATGAGCTAGTGGGATGTTTGTCTGTTTTATGTGTTTATAAATAAAGATTTTGTAGTTTTAATGAATTGTAGTCTTTAGCTGTCACCTGCTCTCTACAGTGTTACATAATCAGCATCAATTACATATATTTTCCTCAGACAAATCATATTGCTGTTATATTTCCTTTATTGAGGTTTCTCCATCAGATAAGCAGCCCGGTATAATTAGTATCTTACCTATAATATCATTATGTGACAAAAATTCACAATTGCTGGGAATCATCCAAAGCAAATACAAGGCCGAAGTACACTCCAGGTAAGAGAGCAGGATGTTTGTCTGTTTATAAATAAAGATTTAGCAGTTTCAATAAATTGTAGTCTTTTACCTGCTTGTGAGACGTCAGTTCTGTCAGTCTGGTCTCTACGGTGTTACAGAATCAGCTTCAATAAGAGAACTCACACAAATCAAATTGCTAAGTTATATTTTCTTTATAAAGCTTTCTCTATCGAATGTAAACATAGAATCGGCCGGTATAATTAGTAGCAGTGGCTGAAAATCAACCAAAGCAAAAGGCCAGTGTAGGTGACAGTCTATATTATAGATATATGGTATTTATTTATATTAGTTCTGTGTCACACAATAAGTGGAGTTTAGTTACTGCAGTAATAACCTGGCTGTGTATAATATGTGTGAAATACATCTCTTTGGGCCTGTCCCTATAAGAGCCTCCCTGTAGTCACCATGGTTAGTATTTGGGTCTGTCCCTATAAGAGCCTCCCTGTAGTCACCATGGCTAGTATTTGGGTCTTTCCCCTATAAGAGCATCCCTGCAGTCACCATGGTCAGTATTTGGGCCTGTCCCTATAAGAGCCTCCCTGCAGTCACCATGGTCAGTATTTGGGCCTGTCCCTATAAGAGCCTACCTGCAGTCACCATGGTCAGTATTTGGGCCTGTCCCTATAAGAGCATCCCTGCAGTCACCATGGTCAGTATTTGGGCCTGTCCCTATAAGAGCCTCCCTGCAGTCACCATGGTCAGTATTTGGGCCTGTCCCTATAAGAGCCTCCCTGCAGTCACCATGGTCAGTGTTTGGGCCTGTCCCTATAAGAGCATCCCTGCAGTCACCATGGTCAGTGTTTGGGCCTGTCCCTATAAGAGCCTCCCTGCAGTCACCATGGTCAGTATTTGGGCCTGTCCCTATAAGAGCCTCCCTGCAGTCACCATGGTCAGTGTTTGGGCCTGTCCCTATAAGAGCATCCCTGCAGTCACCATGGTCAGTGTTTGGGCCTGTCCCTATAAGAGCCTCCCTGCAGTCACCATGGTCAGTATTTGGGCCTGTCCCTATAAGAGCCTCCCTGCAGTCACCATGGTCAGTATTTGGGCATGTCCCTATAAGAGCCTCCCTGCAGTCACCATGGTCAGTATTTGGGCCTGTTTTTGAAGTTATTGAAGAAAAAGGAGTCTTTTAGTGACCACTTGGTGCAACATATAGTGGGGAGGTTACACACTTGGAAAACTCCCTATGTCATACTCAGTATAGATATATAATGAAGCTTGGAGAACTATGTAAACAGTCTATGTGTAATACTCTGTGTCACCAAATATTGCAACATTGAGACTTATTATTTACGAGATGTTCCTCTATATATATATATATATATATATATATATATATATATATATATGTATCTATACTACATATAGATAGATATTTAAATGCATAGACAGATAGTTGTACTATATATATATATATATATATATATATATATATATATATATATACATACATATATATATATATATATATATATACAAAATATCTACACATATATATATATATACTAGCAACTTGGCTGTCAAAAATGATGTAAAATTGTAAGCCTGGCAATGCTGTTTGCCACAATATGAGGCTACGGGCCCACTGAGCACCTTCGGCGCTCATTGCAAGCCTCTCACCCTGTGTACTTTATAGGCGTCGCGCTTGAGTGTTACTGTCTTGGGTTTTATTACTGCCTTGTAGTAAATGTTATTGGCTTGCATTAAGTGTTAATGCTTAGGGCTCCTTTTTACGTCCTACGGGCTAGTTTTACGTCCTTCGGCCTCGTTTTCATTGTGTTGAGTTTTTTCGGCAGCCATTTTTTTTGTTACTTAGGCGATTTTCAATTGTTGAAAAATGGGAAATATGGCTCAAATTAACTTGCAACCTCCCTCACAGGCTCCCTGGCTCCCCCCCTGTGCTGTATGTGAGTGTGTAAGTCCATTTGAGGCATATTTATGGTTATTTTCTGGTCTTCCGAACAACCACGCAGATCCACAACTATATATATTAAAGTTACAAAATGCTTCTGGATTGTAAATTCTGATGGTTTTGTCCACCCTTATGTGTAGGTGTCACTGTGTACAAAGGAACCTCTGCTGTACATTATATATAAGCACTTTATTATGAGTTGTAATGGCTGCCATAACAAGGCTGAGCTGGGCCCTCCAGGTAACAAACACTTCTTACATCAGAGACATGTCATAATAGATGATGTCACAGAGCCCAGGGCCCTATATAAGTAGCTGGATGGGAGGCTAAGTCACTTATAACAGGACAACCAACAGATGAGCAGCTGGCCCTGGCCTCTTATGGATGAATATATAGGCCTTAAATTAGACAACTCTAGCTTGTACATGAAGTCTGAGACATTGTATAGATAAAGGTAAGGCTTAATAATTGGGTAATTAGCTGAATTGTAACTTTCTAATACTATGTATAAGATTGTACAGTCACAAGTCTTATGTATTTACTGTATCCTTTGTATCTTTCTACAGAAAATATAAAATATAATGATATATGTGAGGAGATACATCTGGGAGGTGAGTAAAGACGTTTCTTCAGTTTATTTGTACTTGACTATATAGACTCCACACTGGCCAGACCTCAGATTTAATTGGCATGGCAGGTATGCACTTGGTTTTACAGCAGCTCTGCAATGTGTACTTTTCCCATTAAAGGGGAAGTTTTGTCACATTAGTGTATATGAGTGTTGCTTTATGTCTGTGTGTATGTAATCCCTTGTGATTAATAATGTGAGTACCACAGAGTTTTATGTTGCTAATTTCTCCAAGAAAAATACACCAATCCCCAACAGTTACCTGCAGTCTATTAATAAGTACCTTGATATATGGACATGAAAGCATCATATACCACAATAACATCACAAAGCCCAATTATTATATAGATGTAGGGACTGAAGATCTGCAAATTAATGTCTGATGTACCAAAACATACTGTATTCCTATAAATTGCTTTATACTTTTTTGAAGAAATAGATATAGGTAGTGGGTAAATGGGCACATACAGCCTTTATTTCATTACTAATCATATGCAATTATGCTTTATTGAGGCAGCCATTGTCTTCTTTGTGCATCTTTTTTCTCTGCATTCCCCACCTGTTGTAGTAGCAAACAATACAAAAGTGAAGAGTCCCGTTACAGTATAATTACATTTAGTATTAAAAGGCTATATTTTCTTACATTTTCTTATACTTTCTAAAATATATTGCCCAATTATCAAGTCTAAATCTTCATAAAAAGGTCAGAATGGTTTAATGGAAGCTCATGTAGTAAGGTGTCAAGCCCCTCAGCATGAAAAAGGACTCTTCACAGCCTTCTGGTGAGATGTCTGATAAACCAATGCATGATATTGACCTGGGAGATGATGTCCTTGTGAAGTCTCTTAATAAGGTTTATTTATCTCCTAGGTGGACTGGGACGTCTCAACTTGTGTTCCTCACAAATTGAAAAGTTGTCAAGGTTGAAGGAAAGGTCAGAATGGTCTGCATCCCTCTGGTGAGATGTCTGATAAACCAATGCATGATATTGACTTGGGAGATTATGTCCTTGTAAATGTTTCTTAATAAAGTTTCTTTATCTCCTAGGTGGACTGGGACGTCTCACCTTGTGTTCCTCACTTATCAAACTGTGGCAAGGTTGAAGTAAAGGTCGGAATGGTTTCATGAAAGCTCACGTAACAAGGTTTCAAGCCCCTTAGCATGCAAAAGGACTCTTTGCAGCGCTCTGGTGAGATGTCTGATAAACCAATGCATGATATTGACCTAGGAGATTATATCCCTGTGAAGTCTCTTAATAAGGTTTCCTTATCTCCTAGGTGGACTGGACATTTCACCTTGTGTTCCGCATCCAATCGAACTGCTGTCAAGGTTGAAGGAAAAGTCAGAATGGTTTCATGGAAGCTCATGTTGCAAGGGTTCAAGCCCCTCACCATAAGAAAGGACACTTTACAGCCCTCGGGTTAGACACTCTGCATATACTGTGCATGCTCGCCCTATCTGCCATTGTGGTTATCCCTTGGTCATCAGTTGCAAAGTGTAGGAACAGTTGCAATTCACCCGTGTAGCCGACACCAACTTAACTGGCCTCCCCATTAACTACTGAACTACTTCAGTACAGAGACTCATGGTAAAATATATATTAACATACGTACTGATATTATACATCCCTATATGAACGCTGCAGAGGAAATTGAAGTTGACATAAGTCCATATATCTGGCAGAACATTCTGTATTTGTGCAAGTGACTGTTTTGTGATAATTAGGAAGTTGTACAAAAGTGTACTTTCACTGTTTTTTTTTTTTTGTTTTTTTTTCAGATAAAGACCACATTGTGACAATGAGCCCTCTCGTGACACACTCTGTGGGAACAGTGGCAATTCACCTGTGTAGCCGACACCAACTTAACTGGCCTCCCCATCAACTACCTAACTCCTTCAGTACAGAGACTGATGGTAAAATATATTTTAACATATGTACTGATATTGTACATCCCTATCTCTGAACGCTGCAGAGGAAATTGAAATTGACATACCGTAAGTCTATATATCTGGCAGAATGTTCTGTATCTGTGAAAGTGACAGTTTTTGCAATAATTACGAAGTTGTAGGGAGTTTTATGTTGCTAGTTCTCCAAGAAAAGTACACCAACCCCAAACATTTACCTGCAGTCTATTAATAAGTACCTTGGTATATGGACATGAAAGCATCATAACATCACAGCATGTATAACATCACAAAGCCGAATTAATATATAGCTGTAGGGACTGAATATCTGCAAATGTATGTCTAATGTACCAAAACATACTGTAGTCCTATAAATTGCTTTGTACTTTTTTGAAGAAATAGATATAGGTAGTGGGTAAATGGGCACATACTGCCTTTAATTCATTACTAATCATATGCAATTATGCTTTATTGGGGCAGCCATTGTCTTCTTTGTGCATCTTTTTCTCTGCATTCCCCACCTGTTGTAGTAGCAAGGAATACAAAAGTGAAGAGTCCAGTTATAGTATAATTACATTTAGTATTAAAAGGCTATATTTTCTTACATTTTCTTATACTTTCTAAAATATATTGCCCAATTATCAAGTCTGATTCTTCATAAAAAGGTCAGAATGGTTTAATGTCACATGGTTTCAAGCCCCTCAGCATGAAAAAGGGCTCTTTACAGCCCTCTTCTGAAATGTCTGATAAACCAATGCATGATATTGACCTGGGAGATGATGTCCTTGTGAAGTCTCTCAATAAGGTTTATTTATCTCCTAGGTGGACTTGGACGTCTCAACTTGTGTTCCTCACAAATCGAAATGTTGTCAAGGTTGAAGGAAAGTTCAGAATGGTCTGCATCCCTCTGGTGAGATGTCTGATAAACCAATGCATGATATTGACCTTGGCGATTAGGTCCTTGTAAATGTTTCTTAATAAGGTTTCTTTATCTCCTAGGTGGACTGGGACGTCTCACATTGTTTTCCTCACAAATCAAACTGCTGTCAAGGTTGAAGTAAAGGTCGTAATGGTTTCATGAAAGCTCACCTAACAAGGTTTCAAGCCCCCTCAGCATGAAAAGGGACTCTTTGCAGCCCTCTGGTGGGTGAGATGTCTGATAAACCAATGCATGATATTGACCTGGGAGATAATGTAGATGTCTGATAAACCAATGCATGATATTGACCTGGGAGATAATGTAGATGTCTGATAAACCAATGCATGATCTTGACCTGGGAGATTATGTCCTTGTGAAGTCTCTTAATAAGGTTTCTTTATCTCCTAGGTGGACTCGATCTCTCACCTTTTGTTCCTCACAAATCAAACTGTTGTCAATGTTGAATGAAAGGTCAGAATGGTCTTCATCCCTCTGGTGAGATGTCTAATAAACCAATGCATGATATTGACCTGGGAGATTATGTCTTTGTGAATTCTCTTAATAAGGTTTCTTTATCTCCTAGGTGGACTGGGACGTCTCACCTTGGGTTCCTCACCAATCAAACTGTTGTCAAGGTTGAAGGAAAAGTCAGAATGGTCTGCATCCCTCTGGTGAGATGTCTGATAAACCAATGCATGATATTAACCTGGGAGATTTTATCCCTGTGAAGTCTTTTAATAAGGTTTCCTTATCTGCTAGGTGGACTGGACATTTCGCCTTGTGTTCCTTACCAATTGAACTGCTGTCAAGGTTGAAGGTAAGGTCAGAATGGTTTCATGGAAGCTCATGTTGCAAGGGTTCAAGCCCCTCACCATAAGAAAGGACACTTTACAGCCCTCGGGTTAGACACTCTGCATATACTCTGCATACCTGCCCTGTCTGCCATTGTGGTTATCCCTTGGTCATCAGTTGCGAAGAGAGGGAACAGTGGCAACTCACCCGTGTAGCCGACACCAACTTAACTGGCCTCCCCATCTACTACTGAACTCCTTCAGTACAGAGACTGATGGTAAAATATATTTTAACATATGTACTGATATTATACATCACTATCTGAACTCTGCAGAGGAAATTGAAACTGACATAAGTCTATATATCTGGCAGAACGTTCTGTATCTGTGCAAGTGACTGTTTTTGTGATAATTAGGAAGTTGTACAATAGTGTACTTTCACTGTGTTTGTTTTATTTCAGATAAAGACCACATTGTGACAATGAGCCCTCTCGTGACACTCTCTGCATACTCGCCCTGTCTGCCATTGTGGTTATCCCCTTGGTCATCAGTTTAAACGTGTGGGAACAGTGGCAATTCACCTGTGTAGCCGACACCAACTTAACTGGCCTCCCAATCTACTACTGAACTCTTTCAGTACAGAGACTCATGGTAAAATATATTTTAATATATATATATTACTTGTGAAGTCTCTTAATTTAAGCATCATAAGCAGGTAGCAGAGAGACTGCCTCAAATGTCTGATAAACCAATGAATGATATTCAACTGTGAGATTATGTCCTTGTGAAGTCCTTATAAAGTTTCTTTATCTCCTAGGTGGACTGGACCTCTCACCTTGTGCTCTTCACCAATTGAACAGCTGTCAATGTGGAAGGAAAAGTCTGGTTTCATGGAAGCTCATGTCGCAAGATTTCAAGTCCCTCACCATTAAAAAGGACTCTTCACATCCCTCTTGTGAGACTCTCTGCATACTCGCTCTGTCTGCCATTGTGGTTATCCCATTGGACTATCTTGTATAATTAAATAAAGATGCCTTCTTCATGATTAGTGTCATTCTTTACTGAGTCAAACTGATCTGTAACACGTGGCAAATACAAAACAATATTGAATATTGGAAGTTGCTGTTGGACACCCAGCCACCGCTCTCAGTGTTTGTCTCCTGACTCGGCCATTGTCCACCACACTCTCACCTACT
Organism: Discoglossus pictus; assembly: GCA_027410445.1. Lineage (NCBI taxonomy): Eukaryota > Metazoa > Chordata > Amphibia > Anura > Alytidae > Discoglossus > Discoglossus pictus. Next base: position 18,992,340 of record CM050166.1, on the reverse strand, counting down.
TGTGTCACTTCCCATCTCCTTTACCTCTAAGTTCTCAGGAGCAGGGTCGATACTTCCTCATGTGTCAGAATTTTTCTCATGTCTTATAGTGTGTATTTATCAGTACCTACTGTAATCTTTATATCTATCAGTCTCAGTCCCTATTTTGTTTTGCAACAATTATACAAAATTACCTTTTATCAGCTCTATACATTGTCACCCAATCTCTATAGATTATTATCCCCAGAGCTGGTACTTCATCTACTCTGTATCAGAGTGTTTGTGTTATATATATTCTTATAGGAAGCATTTTACTTATGTTTGTCAATAAAAGACATATCGAGAGACCCTTATGTCATGTAATGCAACTGTCCAAGTGATAATTATGTCCTGGAGGAGGAACACGACCCACAACCATGTCCTTGTTATATGGAGAGAAATGCAAAACAACATGGATTATATATAAGGTTTTTGCAGAGCATCTGGGGTTTAGGAGTGATGTTCTGCAGAGTGCCTGGTATAGGAGTGATGCTCTGCAGGGAATCTGGGGTATGAGTTAAGCTCTGCAAAGCCCCTATGGTATAGGAGTGATGCGCTGCAGAGCATCTGGGGTATAAGAGTGAAGCTCTACAAAGCGTCTGGGGTTTAGGAGTGATGTTCTGCAGAGCGTCTGGGCTTTAGGAATGATTCTCTGCAAAGTCTCTGGGGTGTAGGAGTAAAGCTCTGCAGAGCGTCTAGGGTTTAGGAGTGATGCTTTGCATAGCATCTGGGGTTTAGGAGGGATGCTCTGCATCGCATCTGGGGTTTAGGAGGGATGCTCTGCATCGCATCTGGGGTTTAGGAGGGATGCTCTGCATCGCATCTGGGGTTTAGGAGGGATGCTCTGCATCGCATCTGGGGTTTAGGAGGGATGCTCTGCATCGCATCTGGGGTTTAGGAGGGATGCTCTGCAGGGCGCCTGGTATAAGAGTGATGTTTGACCTGCTAGTCTTCCTGTATGTATTCTACTGAGACTTGCTCTTCTATGTAGCCCCAGTGATGATTGGCCGTCTTTCAATAGAACTGAATAGACATACTATCAGCATCCATTATTGTTTATTTGTAGTGAGCCAACATATTCCATAGTGATAAGGGGTAAGATCAAGGCAAAAACAATAGCAATATTAACTCAGTGCAAAGATGGCAGCCAAAGCTCAATGCCAACTAACAATTTACAATCTAACATCCATCTAATGCTGTTAGGAACAAAAGCAAATGGCTGCCACCTTAAAGCACAAATCAATACAGAAGCTAATTATTACAGGTTGTTATTATTACAGGCTCTAAAAGGCAATAACTGATTGGCTGTACACAGATAATGAGCATGTCCAGCAGCCAATCAGTATAAGACTCTGAAGAGGGGCGGGAAGTTAACTGTGAAGCGATTCAAACCTCACTGTCCTGAACAATCAGATGTGGCAGGAGGAGAAGCTGAAGTGTGATTGGTTGAGTAACAAGTTGATAGCATTTACAGCCAATCAGCACGCTGGGGAAAGGCGGGAAAGTGACAGATATCTGACTGAGAATAGAGAGGAAGGAAAAGATCTCTAATAATAACCACACAGTTGTCGTACTGCAAGATTTGTCGTCACGCTTTGCGAGCCTTGCAAAGGCACACTCACACACAGTACAGGGGGGGAGCCAGGAAGCCTGGGAGTGAAGTTGCAAACGAATTGGAGCCATATTTGGCGTTTTTCCTCGCTCGAAAATCGGCTAAGCAAGGGAAAAAATGGCAGCCGAAAAGACGTAAAAATTATGAAACAGGGCGAAAACGAGGCTCAGCAAGGCCAGGAACCCAGAACTTAGAAAATACACGACAGTAACACGAACAATGCCAGGCACACAGGACTTTGAAAATAAAACCAATGGCAGTCAGCGCACGTCGCACAAAAGACTCACATTGTGTGGCAAACAGCATTGCCAGCCTTACAATTTTATTGCCGTCATTTTTGACGAGCAATTTCCTAGTCACATATAACGGTTGTTGTTCTGCGAGTTGTCGTCACGCAATGTTAAAAATTACGGCCTTGCGCATGCGCACTGAGCGCCGAAGGCCATAGGCGCTCATTGCGCGGCTCGCACAACATAGACTGCAATGAGCAGCGCTGGTGCTCATCGCAAGGCCCACGGGACTTAGGCTGCAAGGAGCGCCTTTGGCGAAGGCGCTCATTGCAGGCATCACGATGAGCGCCGCAAGTGCTCATCACGAGGCCCGCGGGACTTAGGCTGCACCAAAGGCGCCCATTGCAGGGCTCACACGCAAGACCTTTTAAAATAATGGGGGCTGCAATGAGCGCTGAAAGCCCCCGCAAGACTTTAAAACAGCCTAGACAGGAGCACAAAAGGCACTCATGTCAACTGCCTCGATCAGTGACGAAGCACGTAGCACTTTGGCGCTGATCACGAGGCACGCAACACTACCACTTTAACGGACACATTTTTTTTTTAAGCGCGTAACTCTAAAGACCACCCAAAAACGCAAAATAAAAAAATAAAAAATCTTACACACATACACAGCACAGGGGGAGAGCTAGGAAGCATATGAGTGAGGTTGCAAGCTAATTTGAGTCATATTTGGCATTTTTCCTCACTCAAAAATCCGCTAAGCAAGAAAAAATGGCGGCCGAAAAAACTTAACATTTCTGAAACCGCATCAAAAACGAGGCCGGGGCACGTAACACTTACCTGAAAATACACAATGGCGAAGCTAGTAAATTGCTCGCGAGGCATGTAAGACATAGACAATCGCTGCCATTTTAGAGTGCACAAGACAGTAACTCGCCACTAATAACATTACTACTCAAAACCATTATTTTTCGCAGCATTTTAGTCTCGCGCTTGCAGGCTATATATACTGCACATTTTGCAGATTTCTCACACTTGCGCCTCAGGTGATGAACAGTCTCACTGTACATTTTCTGCTGCCGGAAAATCCATAGAGATTGTTAGCTCTTTAGGATATTGATTGCTGGATATTACTGAAAAATAGGTAAAGTATATTAATTTATTAATGTATTAATTATAATTTTAAAAAAAATTGCATTTGGAAATTTTTATATTTTATACTGTCCCCATTTATGAATAGATGCTTAGCTATTTAGGTTTTGCAGGTATGACAATTAAAGATAATAGATTTATTAATTAATTAATTCAATAAATTAATAAAAATCCCATTACATTAGCTTAATTACTACATTTTAGCAGGACGTCATTAGGGACAGACAATCGAAAAATTATAATTTATTTTCCCATTAATTTATTAATTCATTATTTAATTAAACCCAAATAAGCTGCTAAAATCAATTGAGTATTTTATGCTGACCTCATTTATGAATGGATGCTTAGCTCTTTACTTTTCATTTCTAATAATGAAATATAATTACATAAAATACAATTATTGATTAATTATTTAATTCAGCAAAATACAAATTACATTACATTTGGGTACAAAATGTTGCAATTAAAGAAATATAGCAGCATATTCTACAAGAAAGAATTCTATATGATTTTCATGTCATTTTACAGGAGCAAGACCAGGAGGCCAAACATACAATAAGCGACCATGGATCATTTTTGAGAGAAAGGGATCGACCAAAGACCACAGCGCAATCAAAGATCACACACAAGGAAAAATGCCCACCCATATTGAGTCGCGCCCTAACCTGTGAAAAACATTAGACTTATAATAATAAAGGCACATTGGATGTGACTTTAGATGATCGTATGATCACAGACATTACAATGGGACAGAAACTTGATACACAATTACAAATAATTAATTTATCTCGTTGCAGATTGGAGCATAAAACATTGCTATCAAAAGGATTATCCTTTGTACCAACTAAACCATCGAATTTATTCAATAATGTCAAAGACATCCATTTGTTTGCTAGAAAGTTAGCTCTTAAAAAATACTTTACAGTAAGGTCCGAAAAATAAGTCTTGGCCCTTGGTCTAGAAAAAGAGGACTGTGGCCTTTATAATGACCTTATGGCACTTCTGAATGAACACAGACAATCGACAGAAATTAAACCCATGAGGAAGAATAGTAGATTTTCACCAGACTTGAGTTTATACACGAATATCAAAGTCTTCTTGGATTTGGTCCAAAGAGACCTTAAACAATATTCAGAATCAATACAAAAATCAGAAGCATTTGACTCAAATTGAAAGAATAGCAATGAAGCAATTGCGAGAAAGTAATGTGATCATTAAGGAAGCTGATAAGGGCGGCAATATTGTCATCCAATAGAAACAGGACTATATCCAGATGTGTAATAGACTCTTGTCCAATACAACAACTTATCAAAAGTTGGATAAATCACCTCTACAAATATTTAGTCGTGAACTACAGAATCTTCATAGGGATGCAAAAGCCTCAAAGCTTATTGATTTAAATACCTACGAGTATCTTCTTCCCAAACACCCTACGATTGCAACATTTTATGCCTTACCGAAGGTTCACAAATGCGGAAATCCGGTTCCAGGCCAACCGATAGTATCGGGTAATAATAATCTCAACAAAAGGATAAGCATTTATGTTGATAAATATCTCAAAACCTTTGTGGAAGAATTACCAGCATATACAAAACACACGTCCGATATACTAAGACATCTAGAGGGGGTCACAGTTTCAAAGGGCACTATTAAGTTACAGTAGAAGTGGAGCAGCTGTACTCCAGCATCCCTTATGTGAAAGGGTTGCTTGCAGTTGAGTACTTTCTTAAACAGAAGAGCTGCAACAATATTGAATATACTAATTTCATTTTATCATTACTTCAATTTATTCTTAGTAATATTTTTTTTCTTTTCAACAAATCCTGGTACCACCAGATACAGGGGATAGCTATGTGGACAGCATGTGCCCCTAGCTATGCGAACCTGTATCTGGGGTACTGGGAAACTGTGATCTTTGCAGAACATCTAGATGATCTCTCCAACAATATATCATTATGGAAACACTACATAGATTATGTATTTTTACTATGGAAGGGAAGTATAGACGATCTGAAATTGTTCATGGATCATCTTAACACCAATGACCTTGGCCTAAAGTTCACTTATACTTTCAGTATGGAGAGTATTGAATTTCTTGACATTCGAGTAACTGGAGACAATCTTGGAGAACTACATACCTCCGTATACTCCAAACCAACAGCAACAAACTCATTACTCCAGTGAAGTAGTCATCACCCTTTGCCTCTGAAGGCAGGCATCCCCATTGGACAGTACTTGAGGTTTAAACGTAATTGTGACACATTGGATATCTTTAAATTACAGGCTAAAGAACTAAGGATGAAATTCAAAGAACGTGGATATCCTAATTGGATTCTTAAAAAATGCCTATAAATGTGCTATGGAAGTGGATCGACCAACTTTGTTATATGAAAAAAATTCCTGAGAGAAGGACGATAAAATCCGTTGTATTATGACGTACGGGAGTGACTGGAAAGAGATCAAAGCAATAATCTCTAAACATTGGGATATATTGTTAAATGATCCAGTACTACGTGAGAATTTAACTGACAACCTGTCGATAACCTACAGAAGAGATAAGAGTCTGAGAGATAGCCTGGTTAACAGTTTCTTTCAACCAGAAAAGAAAAAGGAACTTTGGCTTAAACCAACCCCTTTATACAGCCAAATTGGGGCTTTATTCATCCTTTGACCAATATAGAATATCCTTTAAAGCATTTTATCAACTGCAATTCAAGCCATGTAGTATACGTGATGAAGTGTACATGGCCCAAGATCTATGTAGGTAAGACTATTAGACCCCTACGTAGACACATCTTAGAACATACTTATTCGGTGATAAGGGAAATGGACACTCCAACATCGCGCCACATTAAAGATTGGCATGCCAATAAAATCGAATGTATGAAATTCTTTGTTCTGGAGCAAGTTCAAAAGAATCTTAGGAGGAGATTTGGATAGGCATCTGCTAAAGCAGGAATGCAGATGCATATTTACTTTAAATGCTGAGAGCCCTGAGTGCCTCAATGAAGTATACTCTTATTCATCATTTATCTAGCCATGTTATTGATACAACTTATTGATATAACTTTTTTTAAATTTATATTTTTGTCATAGTTTTGTTAAACTAGTCAATATATCATTACACATCACTATATTGGTGTATTATTGGAATACACTATTGAATATAACACAACATATTTATTTAGATATTAAGTCAATGTTCATCATTGATTTTAATCTTCAGTCCACGTTCAAACTGTTGGCCCTTAAAATTTCATCTTTTATGTTTAGCTTTTCACATTAATTAATCACTTGAATTTATTTCACTTTATAATCATTATTTATTATTGTTTATTCATTAATTATTAGATTACAGGTATATCAAACTTTATATTTCATGCTGCCCTTATTTATGAATACATGATTAGCTCTTTATGTTTTGGATTGATGCCAATTAAAGATAATAGATAAAATACAAATAATTATTAATTAACCTGCAATTACTTACACATTACAGGTATAATGACAAAAAAATGTCAAGAGAACACAAGAAAAAAATAGCAAGACACGAACTTCATTAAGAAATATATAGATCACAAATTTGAAGATCATGAATTAATGTGGAGTATTGGGGTTCATTTTCACATTGGTTTATTAAATCATTAATTCATTCTATATGTTATACTGCCCTCATTTATGAATACATGTTTAGCTCTTTAGGTTGGGCATTTATGGACATTTGTCTTACAGATTGAAAGAAATAAAAGGTCACAAGTCCAAGACCGTCACAAAGTTGAAAAGAACTTAATCCATTACAACTTCAGGTAAGCAAAATAAAAATATTAGTAATATCATGTTTGCTATATAATAAAAAATGAAATTATAAAAATAAAAATAGAAAAAAATAAAAATAAACCAATATGTCTATTTACAATTACAGATTGCAATGGCGGACAACGCAGAAAAAAGAAAAGAAGAGAAAAAACAAATGCAAAGGGAACGAAAGCAAAGATGGAGAGATCGACAGTCACCTGAGACTTCAAGAAGGTTAAGAGAAGAAGACCGTCAGAGACTTGCCAACAAAAGAACAATGCGTGCAAAAGTACAAATCAGTGTGAGGGAGCTACAAAGTAAAAAAAAAAGTAAAAAACATAATATATGTGAAACATTGGGTAATGGCAAGAATGTTTATATAGAGAGTAGTCCTGATAAATGTGTTCAGGATAGTGCCCCTATTTACATCGGTAACAGTAGAGACTCACTATTGGGTTACTAAATGTAGTTTGTCAGTTTTGTGAGGCATATAATTTTCACAAGGAAAGACCAAAAGATGGGGACTTTATTAGTTGCTGTCAGAAAGGAAAGGTAAGACTTCCAGAAAGACACACATTTCCACAATATTTAAAAAGTATAATGATATTTCCAAATGATAGGAATTTCAAACAAAACATCAGGTCTTATAACAGTGACATTTCATCTGCTTCAATGGGTGACAAATTTGCAGAAAATGTGCCAGGACATGGCCCTTACTGTTTTAAAGTACAAAGACAAATTTACCACCGTAATTCCCGTTTACACCCAGAAGCAGGAGAGCAAAGATGCACAGTTATATGTCCTAGATACAATGGTTGAACAATGTATGACACTTCCAGAAAATAAAAAAATGCTTATCCACAGTTTTTCGAGAGCTTGATAACATTATGGCCAAAAACCCATATGCTCAAGCACACAAAAAATTAGCAGAGGTTAAAAGAGAACAACAGACACATGCTGAAATTAATCAATTGCTAATGCCAATAGTAAACATGGTTCTAAAAAGAGATCTGTAATTTTCACCATTACAAAAAACATAAAACAGTTGTTTCATCGCAAAGACAAAATTGCAAGTCTGTTGGGCTCTTTTTAGAGAAACCACTATTTGCCCATACACAACTCTCTGCCCCATTTTAAACATGCAAACAGCCAGTAGAAATTAATGATTAAACATTTTGGTCAGTTATTATAGAATGGTAAAGAATTTAAGCAAAATATTGCATATTATGAAGTGTTGTAAGTTGAAGAAAAAATGGAGAAAAAGAAAACAGCCCTTCACAAAACTTTAAAAAACAATAAACATAGAGGTGGCAAAGTCAAAGTAACACTGTGTAAAGACAGTTGAACCAAGTAGAGGCTCAATTGCCTTATGATTAATAATTTAGTAACCTACGTTCACACAGTGTAACGTTGACATTAACACATGTATGGGTAGCATTTACGAACAATTTGATGAACAATGCAATATACTGTAGATATAGATAATATGTGTAATGTGTTTTCAAAGTTTATTAAATAAACTGTTACAATACACCACTGCTTCAAAAACCGCAACTCAACTCTACACATACAGCTAACCAGTTACATGTAACACGCTAAAAAGCCTGTTCACTAATAATTGCATTATCTTTGTTCACACAGTGTTACACTAAAATTACGATCTGAAAACGTAGCAGGAGCACCGGTTTGGGAAGCAACTAAATAAAATGTAAATATATTTTTATATATATATATATATATATATATATATATATATACATACACTATGTGTAAGGAACAACATTACTGTAAATGGAGTCATTTAAAATGTGTTGCACAAAATGTAGGCAGTTGTCAATTGAAATTGATTGCTTTAGCATATAAAAATGTTTACTCTTATTGTATAACAAAAAAATACAGAATACCACATTTTAAAAAATATTGTGTTCATGATTACGCCTTTACAGGTTCCATCGAAGATTTTTGATTCAAAGGTACTGAGGTACTTAGTTAAAAAGGGGATAATGTACTTGAGAGACCTCTATTGTCAGAATAATTTGTTGCCGTTTCAAGAATTGAGACTTAAATACGCTAATCCAGATTCTTACTGGTTAGAATATATAAAATTGCAAAGAGGTTTACTTTCCTCACCCTTCCACTTAGAAGAGGATAGAGCTTTAACAGATTTTGAGAGATTTTGAGAGAGTGATAATCTCTGGTGATAGAAGGCACCTAGCTTCTAACATTTAAAAAGTGGGAAACCATGTATGTGGAGGGCCTGGGAAAAGGAGATTGGACTTTCATGGTCACAAGAAACCTGGTATGGAGCCTTCTCACTGACGGCTAAAATAATGAAAAATGTCTCATTTAGAGAAAAATACTTTAAAATTGTTAATAGATGGCACATTACCCCTAAAAAATTAGGTCAGATATCTAAAAATGAAGAGCAAGCAATTTGTTGGAGAGGTTGCAAAATTAAAGGATCTGATTTACATGTGTGGTGGCACTATCCATGCATTCATACATTTTGGATGGAATGTTTTTCCCATTTATCGGACATTTGCAAATGTTTGATAACGCCAACACCACAACTAGTTTGTTTCATATTTTTCAAAATCAAACTCATCTAGCCCCTGATGTGAAATAAACGGTGATACAGTGCCTAATGACAGCTAAAGCCCTAATGGTTTCTAGGTGGAAAAGTAATGTACTTCCGTCTTGGTTCGAATTAAAAGAGAAAATCTCTAAAACTCAATTTTTAGAAATGAATGCCAGAGAGACAGGGCATGGTCCTCTACGAGCATCTAATTGTTCCTCATGGGATAACTTTATTAAAAGAATAACCAGGTTAGGACATTTACAAACTAAATACTGGTACAGAAAAGTAGCTCTCCCTACCCCTCCCTCCCCTACTCCCCTACTTTATGTTGTCAATGGTGAATTTTGTATAATATTTTTTGATATATGTCTATTTTTGTTTTGTTTCTATTTTTGTATGAAAGCAAATAAAAAAAATATTGTTTTACAGAAACCAAATCATGTAATAAATAATAGTTCTTTTTTAAGTTTGGCTGACTTATTCAATGTGTAAGACGTTAAAATTTCACAATGTTATCATTTTACTGCATATTAAAAAAAAAATACAATCATGGTAATTACATAAAATTTACTTTGGATTATTGCAGGCATTATGCCATCGCAGTTCAACAAATGAACATAAAATAAACTATTTTACATCTACAGTTAGAGCATATAAACAGACAGACCAGATAATGTATAAAACTCTATCATGCCATCATTTTTGACGGGCAAGTCGCTAGTCACATATATAGTTGTCATAACTGCTGGTTGTCAAAAGTTGTTGCTACGCGAGGCCCGCAGTTGCTGGCATGGAGCGCCTTTGGCGCTTCATGCCAGCAACTGTGGACCTCGCAACGTTTACGGACTTACGACACAGAATTACGAGACGCGGGACTTACAAAAAAAAAAAATTACCACCTCGCAAAATTACGACTTTAAACGGCCGACCCGCGCGAACCTCAAAACATTCAAAACACAATAAATACACACAACAAACACATAAAAAGCTTACCCGCACCAAGAGGGAGCACCCAGGACCTCTGCGAATGAAGTTACACCTCCATTTAAGTCCAAATTGAAGAGAAAATGGCCGCCGAAAAAAACGAAAACGAGGCTACAGGACCCTAAACACGCAAAACACCACCAAGCACATACGGATTTTCCAAAAAAGCCGGAAGAGATCCAAGAACAAGGACGCAAAATCAGCCACAGCCGCATACCACACAATAGGCGCCATTTTACAACAGTAACTTACAGAATGCGGAAGTACACAGCTACCCTAACGGATTTGGCTCGCGCACGCACACTATTTACACTACACACTGCACACACAGCAACATGAAAACAGATTGTCAGCTCTTCAGCACAATGCTTCCTGCATTTATTACTTCAAAATAGGTAAAGTATATTCCTTTATTAATGTATTATTTAGTTCATTACCATACACCAAACAGCATTAGCTCACTTACAATTTGATTCCCGTGATTTTTTGACGGGCAATATTCTAGTCATATTTATAAAATATAATTACATATAATAGTTGTCGTAATTGCAGGTTGTCGTCACACAATGTTAAATATTATGTGCTTGCACATGAGCGATGTGCGCCAAAGGTGCTCATTGCGGGCCTCGCAATGAGCCCCGAAGGCGCTTATCGCGAGGCCGAAAGTTAGAGGGGGGGAGCCTCGCATTTTTGTGGCAAACAGCATTGCCAGCCTTCATATTTTATTGCCCTAATGTTTGACGGGCAAGTCGCTAGTGTAATATAATAGTGAGAGGTTATATGATGGAATATAGAGTGTTATAGGGAGAGGTTATATGGAACTAAGGGAGATGTTATATGGAGTAATAGATATATAAACAGAGAGATGTTATATACAACAATTGTGAGAAATTGTATATGGAGGAGTTATATTGTGAGGATGTACCCAGTAATACTGGAATTATATGGAGTGGTTATATACAGCGATATGAGGTGTTGAATATGTTATATAGAGAGGAGTCGTATGGGTAGGTCGTATGAAGCTATATAAAGCTTATATTCATTGGTTATATGGAGAGCTTATATATGCAGTTATATGGGGGTTATGTGAAGAGGTTATATACAGTGTTAGGAGTTGTTATATAGAGAGGAGTTATATGGAGAAGGTATATGAAGCAATGTAATAGTTATATGTAGATGTTATATACAGCAATAAGGGGAAGCTATATGTATATTATATTATAGAGACATTTTATATAGACTAATAGGTGAGTTATATGGAGAGTATATATACAGGAACTATATGGAGTGGTTATACACAGAGATTGGAGGTGTTACATAGAGAGAAGTTATATGGAGTAATATAGTGGTTATATAAATAAGTTATATGGAGTGGTTATATACAGCAATGGGAAAGATACATTGAAAAGTTATTTAAAGCTATAGAAGAAGTTATTTAGAGAGGTTTAATAGGGCCAAATGGAAGTTATATGGAGTGGTAGTATAAGTGAGTTATATGGAGAGGATATAGATACAGTAATATTGGTGTTATATGAAGAAGTTATATATAGTGATAGGAAGTATTATATATAGAGAGGAGTTATATGGAACAGTAATATGAAGCAATAGAGTAGTTATATGGAGAGGTTATATACAGCAAAAAAAACTTTAGAAATAGTTATATAGAGAGGCTATATAGGGCAATATGGAAATTATATGAAGAGGTTACATACAGCAGTAGAGGAACATTGAGAGATTTATACAACTATAGAGTGGTATGAGAGGTTATAAACCACAACAGCTGTTATATGGAGAGGTTATATACTACAATATGGAAGTTATATAGAGAGGTTACATACAACAATAAAAGGAATTATATGAAGAGGTTATATGCAGCAATAGGAGTTGTGTGGAGAGTTATATATGGCAATATGTAAGTTATACATAGAGGTTACAAACAGAAATAGAGGAGTTATATGAAGAGGTTGTATATATAGCAATAGGAGGCGTTATATAGAGATTTTACATACAGCAAGAAGAGGAGCTTTATGGGGACGTTATATATCAAGGAGAGGTTATATAGGACAAAATGAGGAGTTAAATAAAGAGGTTATATAGAGAAATACGAGAGTTATATGGAGAGGTTACATACAGCAATAGGGTAGTTATAAGAAGGGGCTACATACAAAAATAGGGGAGTTATATTAAGTGGTTATATGGAGATGTTATATACACAACAATGCTGAAGTTATATAGAGAGGTTACATACAGCAATGGGGGAGTTATATGGAGAGAAAAAAGAGTGGAGAGACTTAAATTGAGAAAGAGAAGGGTTTGAAAAAGAGAAGAGAAGAAGGAAAGAAGAAAGAGAGACAGAAGAGAGAGAAGTGTTTGGGAGAGAGAGAGGGGATAGGGAAGAAGAGAGAGACCAAAGGAGGTAAGAGAGAGAGAGGAAGAAGGGAAGAGAGACAGGAAATAAGGGTGACAGAGGTGACGTGTATGTGGGAAAGACATTAGGGAAAAGAGCGACAAAAAGGGGAGAAGGAGACATATAGAGGTAATGGGAGGTAAGGGGAGAGAAAGGAATAGAGCCAGAAAGACAAGATTTGGTCAGTGACTGTATGTGAGGAATGAAATAGAAGCCAGGGTCCAGAAGACCCTCCAAGACAGCGGGCCTGGGAGGTGTGGTGATGGTATCATTGTCACCAGTAAGAGAGATGTGAGGATTTGACGCTGTATTATATGGTGGGAAGTCTAATGGGAATCAACCTATGGCCCCAAATAACAGAACCATCTTTGCTCCAAGTATTACAATTTGGGGACTAATGATGATGGAAAATGGGGGGTACACGAGGCCAGATTCCACAATGAAATACCTTCTAGATTAAAAGCTAAATCTTTATTAATGTCCCTAGTACCCCAGATGTCCCTACAAAGACGGAGAAATGAAAACATGGGTAAATAGGTTGATAAATGTTTAGATGTATCACATATAATAGTTGTCAAACTGCGAGACATCGGCACACTTTGCATGGTGAGTACGAGTTAGGCGATGAGCGCCACAGGCGCTCATCGCTTGCGAGCCTCGCAAGACAAGGCGAGACGTTAATGTGTAGCACTTAGCCGATGAGCGGCGATAGCGCACATTGCTGCGAGCCTCGCAAAGTGAGGCGAGCCATTAACGCTTAGCACTTAGGCGATGGGCGAAAGGCGCTCATTGCCTGCTCACCTTGCAAAGCGAGGCGAGCAGTGAAGGCAATGAAACACGCGGGACATAGCCACCAAACACTTAGCAAACGTGCGATCGCATTAGCCTCCAAGCATTTGACAAACGCAGGACACGGAACTTTGAAAAAAAATTGAAAAAAAATATGAGATAGCAAAAATACGAGGTTAACGACCGAACCGCGGAAATCCAAAAAACACAAAGAAAACAAAGAAAATAAAAAAAAATACAACAAAAACATCACACACAGCACAGGGGAAGAGCACAGGGGAACAGCCAGGACGTCTGGGACTGAGGTGGAATGCAAATTTAAGGCGATTTGTACGACTTTCGCCACACGAAAAGTGACTTTCGCCACATGAAAAAGCGAGACAAAAAATGGGCGCCCAAAAAAATTAAAATGAGGCTACACGACCCCGGACCACCCAAAACACTGCCAAACGCGTAGCACTTTCACACAGGAACGAACTACAAAATACACTATTACAAATGACAGAAAATGCTTGCGAGCCGTGTAACATATTAATAACATTTCGAATCTACAATGGCGCTTTACACAACTAAACCAACGGTTTTCCCTTGCGCATGAAGCCTATTTCTAATGCACAGTTAGGACATTCATTACACTTTATCATCAGGGCACCAACACCCAAACTGTACATTGTATGCTGATGGAAAATATAAACAGATTGTTAGCTCTTCAGGCTATTGATTGCTGGATATATTAATTACAAATAGGTAAAGTATATTAATTTATTCAAGCACTAATTAATTCATTATTGCTTAAGTAAATATAGATAAACATATATCTCTCTTTATAATGAGTGACGAAGGTGCTCAGAGGAGCAAAAGTAGACGAGAAGAGAGGCTCACCATCAGCGCCAAAGGTCCTCAGAGTACAAAAAGGTATATTGTGTGTCAAACAGCATTCCCATGGCTTCAAATTTTATTGCCCCGTCATTTTTGACGGGCAAGTCTCTAGTATACTATATTGATCATATGCTTATTGTACTATTAGATGGCACTAAGTGTCTGATCCATTCCAAAGCAATGCAGGTCTAATAATTATGAGTATGAAATATACTCCTGCCAATATCTCAAAAATACTACAGGAAGTGAAACTACCTAGATAATAATGTGTGTCAAATGGTGTCACTTCATTATAATAATGCCATACTATTGGTGGATATTATCCTACCTCACTTACTGGCGTACCACTAATAAATATTGTGACGTATAATAACTTGTACAAATAGCTCTCTTTCCTAGTATTTGTTATAAATTATGGTAACAGTTCATACCAATAATACATTGATTTATTCCTTTGTGAGTTTCTATTTGCCCACTGCCGCCACACTACATAGACAGTTACCATTTAGCTGCTACATAACAATCTGCTGCCTAGCTCTACCACAACATTTACACACCTTATGCTTTTGGAATAAGATTAAAGAACAAATGTGTGTCACTTTATTTCACTGATCAGTTTACATTCATCTATATATTATGCCCCGCAATGAGCAGCTTCACCGCTCATTGCAGCACTCGACCAACACGTTATTTTCATGCTTCACAATGACGATCACGAGCTCTCCGCGATGAGCATCTTTGGCACTCATTGCGAGTCTCTACCCCGCCGCCCCCCCCCCCCTCTACTTTACAGGGCTCGCAATGAGAGGCATGTTTTGGGGCTTCCAAACGGTTTCCGAGTTACGTTTCAAAGTTTTGCCTTTTGCTAAGTCGTGCAGGCCTCGCGATGAGCCTTTGGCGCTCATGACTTGCTTTTTTCTAAGTCCTGAGCGCCTCACATTGTGCCCCATATGCCGTAGGCCTTTGGCGCTCATCGTGGGCTTCGCAATGAGTGCCGACCTCATTGCGCATTCGCAAGCCCATAACTTATGACATAGCGTTCCCGACAAACTCGCAATTACAACAACTATTATATGTGATCAACATTGCAAGAGTTATAACTTGAAAAATGGTTAAATACCCTGTCATTAATTCATCCACTGGCACCAGGACAGAAAGAAACAGGGCCATCACGGAGTGAGTATGATGTGGAAAGAACATGTGCAGAAGGCTTCACGTCTCCCAATGTTGGAACTGATCTTCAGTGGTAATAATGAGAGAGATTATGGGAAGTAGAAATGGACCTGTGTCTTCCGCTCACCACAGCAGTGTCTGATGTCATCACTGTGCCTCGGTGGAAGCAACAACGCGAAACGCGTGCATCAGGCCTTAGAGGGAATGCAGCCGCAGACACGGATGACATCAGACGCTGCTCATGGTGAGCGGAAGACACAGATCCTTTGATCAGATTCTGGCAGACATAGGGGAGCCTGAACATTACATTATTGATGCTTTGGTAACTGTATGAATCTATGCACATGTACATTGGTACTCCCAGTAGATATAGGTAATGAAGCAGATTATGGCTACTAAGGATTAAAGAGATTGTTAGAAACGTAACACATAGTCTGATGCTAGTTACTGTTATTTATATATTACTCTAAAGCAGATTCTTATTGGACATATCATTAGGTCTAGCTAAATGCATAGTATATTATTGTTTTCTTTTTAGTGTTAGGAGGTGAGGGTAGATTAGCTATTTCTTCTTCTTCTCTCATTAGTTTAGGGGATAAGTGGCGGATCCCCATTCTGCTACATTAATATGTTATCAGGGCTGGATTAACCATTAATCAAAATAAGCATGTGCATAGGGCATCAAAGGAAGATATACATTTTAGATAATTAGCTATTTTTGCATTTGTTTACCTTTTGTTGTTTGGGAATTATAACATGGTTCCAATAGGCACTTAGCTTCTTTTTTTTTTTTATAGGATTTAGCCATAAAAGTGAAACTTATAACATGTAATGAATCGGAGGTGGATAACTAATTTATTATTCCTGGTATTTTACATATATATCACTGGAAGACAAGTATGACCCATTCATCTATATCAGGGGTGTCCAAACTCGGTCCTGCTGGGCTGCACACAGGCCTGGATTTGTGGATATCCTTGCTGCAAGCAGGTGAGACTATTGCTTCTTCAGTCATCCCAATTGACTCACCTGTGCACAGAAAGGAAATCCTCAAATCCATGCCTGTGGGCAGCCCTCCAGAACCGAGTTTGGACACCCCTGATCTATATTACATACGTACTTCTCTAGATATCACTGGCAGACAAGTATGACCCATATATCTATACTACATACATACTTCTGTAGATGTCACGGCAGACAAGTATGCCCCATACATCTATATTACGTACCTACTTCTGTAGATATCACTGGCAGACAAGTATGCCCCATACATCTATATTACATATGTACTTCTGTAGATATCACTGGCAGACAAGTATGACCCATACATCTATATTACATATGTACTTCTGTAGATATCACTGGCAGACAAGTATGACGTGTACATCTATATTACATATGTACTTCTGTAGATATCACTGGCAGACAAGTATGACCCATACATCTATATTACATATGTACTTCTGTAGATATCACTGACAGACAAGTATGACCAATACATCTATATTACATATGTACTTCTGTAGATATCACTGGCAGACAAGTATGCCCCATACATCTATATTACATATGTACTTCTGTAGATATCACTGGCAGACAAGTATGACCAATACATCTATATTACATACGTACTTCTGTAGATGTCACTGGCAGACAAGTATGACCCATACATCTATATTACATACGTATTTCTGTAGATGTTACTGGCAGACAAGTATGACCCATACATGAATACTGTCCATTACTGTGGCCCATTAAAGGGACTTTGTCACCATAACAAGAGCGTGATACAATAACTATACATTGTAGTAGGAGTTTTTCATTACAGTAAATAATTTCTGAGATATTTAAAATTGATTTAGCAGCTCCTGTATGCTAATGTGCGGCTCATTGTACTTGATAAGAGTGGGAGAGGGGTCTGGCAGATAACATTGGGGGTATTTATTTAGACCCCTTCAGAGACAGACAAGCAGACTGCAATCCTAATTAACATATCATAGCAGCTAATTCATATGCATGAGACACTCACTGGCATATAAAAAGATCAGTAACAACATGGAATTTCCCAGGATTTATTTGATAGAGTAAAATGGATAACACAACATATAGTTTTCGTGCTCTTCAATAATAACCTAAAAACAATTAGAATTTGGGGCGACAGAGTCCCTATAAACATTGTTCAGTTATTTATTATTATTTTGTGTAATTGTGCATGAAATGTGTAACATTCCCCATCCATGGCTTCAATAAAGCCGAGAGAAGGCGCACAGAGAATCACGGGAGTTTTAACTCAGAGCTGAAGGATCATGGGAACTGTAGTTTAGCGCTCAGGGAAGTCTCTCAGTGCCGGAGCATCATGGGAGTTTTAGTTCAGCGTGAGCGCTCGCGTGTTTGTTTTTTTTCTCAATTGTAGCAACTTTATTGTTCTCGTGTAGATAGACAGAGGGCAAGATGGCAGGGTCTGAGGGCCGGTCTTTGCCGCTCTCTCGTATCAGGGTGATAATGAAAAGCTCACCTGACGTGTCCTGTATCAACCAGGATGCGCTAATGCTGACTGCCAAGGCCACGGTGAGGGACTGGACGAGGGAATGGGCAAGTTAGGGAAGAATATATGATGTATGGGGCCAGATCAGTGCTGTAAGCTACATATGCATTATGGTGTGTGCCGTGATCAGGACCGTGGGGAACTTTTTAAATTAATCAAACAATGTTCCCTCTGGCAGGCCCCTCCATATAGGGCACCGGTACAGTGGTTCTGCCTGTAAGGGGCACTGGTTATGGGGAAGATGAGAGAAAATGGGGCAAAAATGGAGGACAGGTTGGAGACAGTTGTGGGATGTGAGAGGATGGGGAGGAAGGTGAAGAGACAAAGGGAAAGAGGATAGGACAGGTTAGAGGAAAGGGTTAGTGTATGTGGGGAGAAGGAAGTTGGGGCAAATGAGGAGAAGGGACAGACTGGGTGATAGAGAAGTGAGAGGAAAGATAAGAAGATGGGGCAGAATGTCATGGTGGGGAGATGATGGGTAGGAGTTTAGCGGATGGTACAAGTGAAGGTTAAAAGATGGAGAAGGGGAGGGGGCGTTAAAAGATGGAACTGATGAGGGGGCGTTAAAAGATGGTCAGGTGAGGTGTATAAGTAAGAATGGGATAGGTGGGGGAGAAATTAAGCAATGGGACTGGTGTGGGGGCTGTTAGGGGACTGTAAGGTGAGGGGATTTTATGTGAAACAATGGGATGTTTTAGGGGAAAGTAGGTGGACGGAGGAGAGATTAGGGGATGCTACGTGATAGTAGGTGGATGGAGGAGAGAGTGGGGGGTAAGGATACTAGGTTAAATGATGTTGAGCATAGGCAACTGAATGTCCCCAGAAGGTGGCTGTGGTAGGAAGGACTGCTGGATGTGATATTAGGGGACAGTAGGTGAAAGTAGGAGAGAGAATGGGGTGGGGGGTGCTATGGGATGGTGGGGGGACAGTAGGTGGCTGTAGCAGAGAGTGGCAGTGAGGGGGTGCTAGGTGAAAAGATGGGACAGTAGATGGGGGTGGGGGGATGCTAGCTGAAAGGATGGGGCAGTGCAGGACGTATTAGAGAACAGTAGATGGCTGTAGAAGAAAGTGGGGTGGAGGTTGCTAGGTTAAAGGATGTTAAGCATAAGGCAAATGAATGGTCACAGATGGTGGAGGTGATATTGGGGAACAGTAGGTGGAAGTAGGAGAGAGTGGGGGTTAGGGGATGCTAGGTGAAAGGATGGAACAGTGGAGGGGACAGTAGGTGGATGTAGGAGTGAGTGGGGGGTGAAGGAGTGCTAGGTAAAATTATGGTACGGTGGAGGGGATAGTAAGTGGATGTAGGAGAGAATGGGGGTGAGGAAATGCTAGGTGAAAGGATGGGACAGTGGAGGGGACAGTAGGTGGATGTAGGAGTGAGTGGGGGTGAAGAGATGCTAGGTGAAATGATTGTACAGTGGAGGGGACAGTATATGGATGTAGGGGAGAATGGGGGTGTGGAAATGCTAGGTGAAAGGATGGGACAGTAGGTGAATATCGTGGAGGGGTGAGGGGATGCTTGGTGAAAGGATGTTGAGCCTCAGACACATGTTGTAGGAAGGGATGGTGGATTCGATATTGGGTGGGAGGTGAGGGGATTCTAGGTGAGAGGATGAAAAGTTGGAGGGGACAGTAAGTGGATGTAGGAGTGAAGGGGGTGAGGGGAAGCTAGATGAAAGGATGGAACAGTGGAGGGGGCAGCAGCTGGATGTGGGAGTGAAGGGATGCTAGGTGAAATGAGGGTACGTGGAGTGGACAGTAGGTGGATGTAGGAGTGAGGGGGATGCTTGGTGAAAGGATGTTGAGCCTCAGACACGTGAATGGTCCCAGAAGGTGGCTGTTGTAGGAAGGGATGGTGGAGGAGCAAGGATGTTGCGAGTCAGTAGTATGTTGTGAGCATTTTACGTGGCAGAATCTACCATTTTGATTTCTCCTGAGCAACTTGCTGAGGTTACTTGTCCTACTAGCCAACAGCACACACATACCTTTGTCTCCAAATCTCTAATAAATAAATCGGGCATCCTAAGATTAATATACTGATGGTGAACTCATAAAGAGATATCAAGTGGAAGACTTTCACCAGGGTGTTAAAACACTTACTGAAATGCAAACATTTCCAAATAATAACGACTTCTAAATTCTATCCTCAAAAAAAATCCCATTGCAGTAGTTGTTAAAGGAACAAAGACCAACTGCACTGTAAGGCCATGTGCAAATAAAATAAAGCACACCTTGTTATTTATTTCTTAAATTCACACAGTGGAGATTCAACATATGATATAACAACAATAAGTAGTAACAAGTACTTTATCAATTGGCTATTATTCCTAATTGCATTTTCCTACACTGGTTTGCAATCTTACATGTTGATGATTATTTCCGATTCACCCATTAAGGACAGTCTGATATCTCTTGCTAATGGCAGTAGAAGCATGGTACAAGCATGAGAAGCTAGACTGATTATAGCAATTATTTTGTGTTCAGTGCTTTGTGTCTATGAGCGGCAAGGCATACATTTGTCCTTGTGTTTTATTTCCCTGCTGTCATTTTACAGGAGCTGTTTGTGAAATACCTGGCGACATATTCATATACGAATGGGAGCGGCAAAGAGTCCAACACCTTGACTTATGATGACCTATCAGATGCAGCAGAGGAGTCCGAAACGTTCCAATTTCTGTCTGGTATGTTGGGAAGACTTACATGACCATAAAAACCTTATCTGAGAAAATCGGAAATTATGAAGACTTTTTATCCATAGAAGCTTCCTCGTTTTCTGGTTTTGTCACTACTTGATACCTCAATATATTTTTTTTCTGTCATGGGAGGTGTTAAGAACTTGTTAGATAACGAGATCTCTTTGAATTTGACACCAGTTCATCCCACCTTCCATGCTCAGGTGCAAACCAGTTTGCATCAACATTTGCAAGCCCTGCTCTCCAGAAATGTAAAATCAAACACCCTTCACCAAAATATAATGGATGTCTCCTTGATCCAGCAGAGGCATTTTGTTTTCTAGTTAAAAACTAACTTTAAACTCTTTCCTGCCTAATTATATTCTTAGGCAAACATGTATTCATTTTTGTTTATTGTACGGTAGTCCTTTAATCCTTATCCTGTGAGCCCAACTAAAATATACAGTTATACAAACATTGCAGCTACACACGTTGCCTTTTAAACTATGTTTAAAAAGAAGAACTTTTGCAACTCATTGTTATGAAAAAATAAGTAGGATAAAACCTGGGATGAACTTACATTATTATGGTCACCCTATTGTTGCTTCCATATATGTGCTTAAGCTTTTTTTTTTTTTTTACCAGCTTTGTCACTTTGTTGGAGTCTCCGACCTAGCCCATGCTCATAGTGACTTAAAGGACTACTGTAGTTAAGGAAACTGTTGAAGTTTAAAGGATATAATAAACGAGACATTAGCAACTGTGTAATTCATGCATAGAAATCATTATAAAGTCTTATTTTTAACAGACTGTCCCCATCTCTGTCCCCTGCACCCATGCTCTCTCTCTGTCCCCTGCACCCACGCTCTCTCTCTGTCCCTTGCACCCACGCTCGCTCTTGGTCCCCTGCACCCACCCACGCTCTCTCTCTGTCCCCTGCACCCACGCTCTCTCTCTGTCCCCTGCACCCACGCTCGCTCTCTGTCCCCTGCACCCACGCTCGCTCTCTGTCCCCTGCACCCACGCTCTCTCTCTGTCCCCTGCACCCACGCTCTCTCTCTGTCCCCTGCACCCACGCTCTCTCTCTGTCCCCTGCACCCACGCTCTCTCTCTGTCCCCTGCACCCACGCTCTCTCTCTGTCCCCTGCACCCACGCTCTCTCTCTGTCCCCTGCACCCACGCTCTCTCTCTGTCCCCTGCACCCACGCTCGCTCTCTGTCCCCTGCACCCACGCTCGCTCTCTGTCCCCTGCACCCACGCTCGCTCTCTGTCCCCTGCACCCACGCTCGCTCTCTGTCCCCTGCACCCACGCTCGCTCTCTGTCCCCTGCACCCACGCTCGCTCTCCCTATCCCTGCTAACTTCTTAAATTACTACGAGCATGTGCTAACTCTTAGACCCGCATATTAATGTTTATCTCTCCATAAGGATCACATATTAAGACTCTGTGTTTTCTGCTCCATTCAATTATAGATATTCTACCGAAGAAGATTCTAGCAAGTGATTACCTGAAAAAGTTAATAAAAGAGGAGGAAGGTGGTGATGATGATGAGGAGGAGGAGGAGGAGGAAGATGATGAGGAAGACGACGACGACGACGATGATGATGATGAGGAAGACGATGATGATGACGACGACGATGAGGAGGAGGAAGACGATGATGAAGATTAGTTAATTGGACATGTATTTATTTGTAAATCTTTCTGTCGGACTTCATACTTTTTTCTATAACCAGAATTATTTTTGTATGTCTTTTATACAGCAGCAAGTGCGCATTGGTGGGGGGTATAAATAATATTAAAAACGTTTGCATTTTAAAGAAATGTTTTGTGATTGAGGTTTGTGCACATGACAAATTCAGTAAAGGACACAGGACCTAATTTGATATAAAAAAACGTATGTTTGTATATATATATATATATATATATATATATATATATATATATATATATAAATTGTGGAAAGTGTTTAACGCTCCATGGGAGCATACACACTTACCATTACTTCCTAAGTCTGTACAGAGCTGCGCGCATGTGCAGTTCTGTTTAGACGCTGTATGCGCAGGTAGTGGCGCGCACATGTGCAGCAATAGGTGCAAGTTGCATGGGGGGGGGGTAGACACAGGGGAGGAGAAGGAGATACAGGGGAGGGGAGAGTGAGAAAAATTATACCGTCATTTTTGACTGGTGGCAATTTACTAGTGTGTATATATAAAATTCAGATCACAGCAAACATTTCCTGCTTTTTGAATAATTACAAAATAAAATTTACTTGTTGGTAGAGTGCTGTGAAAAGTATTTTAGCTTCTGAGGAGATATAATTTTGTATGTTGCAAAAGTTTAATTAAGGGGAGTGGAATTCATCGATATTAAACTACTACAAACGCAGAACTGAAAATCAATTGGTTGTTGTTAAAAACTTTGATATGACGTGTTCGATAATGTGCTTGTAAGTTGAGTATTTTAAAGGTATATCTAAGTTTCCCTGTGGGTAACTTTCCTCTAATTTAACACATACATGCTGCTTATATCAGAAACGCACATTATATTTATTCATTCTATACACATAGGCATCTGGTACTAACCAACTCTATTCGATCCTTTCAGCCAACAGCAGCACAGTGCAGAAATCCAGAGCAGCACTGGCTGAGGCTTGAACAAAAGATTACACATCCCATGATGCTTTGCTGCAGAGATTGAATCCACAGACATTGCAACAATGTTGTAACTGCCTCTTATGAATTAATTGTTCTATGCAAGTGAGGTGGGTTATAAATGCATCCTGTAGAATACATCATAACCCGCCTAGCAAAAAATGTTTGCATGAAAAAAT
Organism: Discoglossus pictus; assembly: GCA_027410445.1. Lineage (NCBI taxonomy): Eukaryota > Metazoa > Chordata > Amphibia > Anura > Alytidae > Discoglossus > Discoglossus pictus. The sequence continues at coordinate 18,968,673 of CM050166.1, read as the reverse complement.
GCCAACATATTTTGCAAAAAAAAAAAAATGTGCTGGGGGTGATGTAGACACCCCCAGCAATGGCACTGCGCATATCGGATACTCTATTAAAAATGTTTTACCTGATATAGAAGCTGCTGATTGGCTTAAGGAAAGAAAAGTGTCTGAAATCATGTGACTTGCCACAGTAGGGCAGACTTCAGTTGCTAAATGAGTGTGTCTGCACATTACCCAGGCCAAAATGATACAATGTATAATGTGTGCTAATACTCCCTAAAAATTTCAGGGGGTCTCAACATTGAGAGAAAACTGTTTGCAAACGCAAGAAATTCAGCAAACTTCAGGCCAACGGTTTACTTTGGAATTTTTTCATGCAAACAATTTAGTTTCAGACGCTATAAATTCTCCTCCATCAGAGGCATTAATAACCCAGCTCACTTTAATATACCTACCTTTAATGCTATTTTAGCTTGGATTTTCAAGGGCATTCCATCTCACGATCAACTGCCAGAAAGCTGAAGAAATTTGTAAGTTTTTATTAATGTTTATTCATGTTTTTTCATGCAAAATGTTTGCATACACTATTGATTCACATCTATCAGATGCATTCATAATCCAGGAAACATATATATAACTTTTTAAAGGGAATGGAATTCATCAATACTACTCTACATTTTTTTTTAAAAAGAGAAGTGACATCAATTAGTTGTTATTAAAAACTTTGAGTTTAAGTGTTCTTGAAATTGAGTATTTTAGGCATAAATGATCTATACAAGACCACAGTTAGAAGGGCTCACAAAGCATCTGGAAATGAATGAGTTAAGATACTTTCCATACATATTATCTCTGAGAAACGTTGGGTTCTCAAATAGGAATTTCCTCCTGGCTTTTCCGCTATGTAATGTCCATACCAGACAGAGGCTTGTGTGGAGTTCTACACCCTGTTTATCTAATGCTTTGTACTTGTTAACTCGATTAGCTGATGAGACTGGATTTGGCAAACCTGGCGATAAGGCCGGCATTCAGCACATTCACGTCTGGGTGACTGAATCCTCCTTAGTAAGCCAATTACACTGATAAGTTGTTTAAAGCTGTTTTGTTCTGATACACTGAAGTCTGGGCTGTCTTTGAATTCTGTCCCTTTCTGCTAAATAACAATTTGTTATCAGCTGCAAGATGAGGATAGACCTGCGTCTTATTCACCTGGTTATCAACAACTGTTTGGTTATAGAAACTACAAAGCGGTGTTGTGAAATGTCGAGGAAGCCCCGGCTTGTCCACTCTGTCACCCCAATTAAGTTGATTTAATTTTAAAGAACATAAAAAATGGGCTATAAATTGTACTAGCAGTTTTTCTCTACAGTAAATCATTTCTGAAATATTTAGAATTGATTTTGCAGTTCTTGTATGCTAACGTGTTGTTTAGTATGCTATTATTTAGCTCAGTCTAAGGTTAGGATTCGGTGCTTTAACCACTGCGACCTGGGTTTGATTCTAGTCAGGGAACCAAGAGGTCATACCACCCTGAATCTAAGCAGGGTTGGGCCTTGTTAATACTTGGATGGGAGACCACCTAGGAATACCAGTAGATGTATGTTGTGTATCACTAGAGAAGGAACTAGCAACCTACTGAAGTATCTCTGCCAGGTATGCCAAGTGGATCAGCATGACCATGGACATAAAGATATGCCTGGTGTGTTACAGTCCATGAGGTCATAGAGATTTGGACATGACTGAATGACACAAAAATAAAAAATAAATATTTACCGAGTGTTTCCATTAGTTTTACTACTACCTGCTGTGTTACGGTCCATGCGGTCACGGAGAGTCGGAAACGCAAAACAAAATGGTAATGTGCTAGATAACATTGCAGCTCTTTATTTAGGCCATTATAGAGATAGACACTCAAACAGTAATCCTAATTATCAAAACAAACTATGTTTGTATGATAATATATGTGCATTAGCTGCTCATTTGCACATTAATTCATCAACGATATGGAATTTGATATGATTTATTCACTTTAGAATAAAATGGATAACACAACATACATCAGTTTTTCATGCTCTTTAAGAATAAGAAAACAAAATGACTGAGTCCCTTTAAATGAACCATACAGTATGATGAGATAAAATAGATTCGCTAAACCTGATTCTCCTTTCTATAAGATAAATGCAGGGTGGAGACAAATACGTCTGCAGTTACAATGCAAAGTTGAAATGTAACTTTTTTTAAAAGCTGCACTGAATTTATTTAATTCAGTTGCGGATTTTATTGCTAATCAGTTACTACATATACAAATTAAACGTTATTGTTTGGTTGCCACTACATTGTGTTTGAGTAGTATATCTTGGTTATTTTAATATAAAAACATTTTCGGAAGTGGGTTTTAAATCTGTGATACACTTTTTCATATCCATGTGAGGAATCCTTCAATTACTTTTTTTTTCATTATCGCTCATAAATGTACTATTGAAACCATATACACCATGTTGTAACCTATCACTTGTATATACAGTGCCTTGCAAAAGTATTCACCCCCCTTGAGTTTTTACCTATTTTGTTACATTACAGCCTTAAGTTCAATGTTTTGTTAATCTGAATTTTATGTGATGGATCAGAACACAATAGTCTAAGTTGGTGAAGTGAAATGAGAAAAATATTTACATAAAACTATTTTTTAGAAATAGAAAACAGAAAATTGGCATGTGCGTATGTATTCACCCCCTTTGTTTTAAAGCCCATAAAAAGCTCTGGTGCAACCAATTATCTTCAGAAGTCACATAATTAGTGAAATGATGTCCACCTGTGTGCAATCTAAGTGTCACATGATCTGTCATTACATATACACACCTTTTTTGAAAGGCCCCAGAGGCAACACCTAAGCAAGAGGCACCACCAACCAAACACTGCCATGAAGACCAAGGAACTCTCCAAACAAGTAAGGGACAATGTTGTTGAGAAGTACAAGTCAGGGTTAGGTTATAAAAAAATATCCAAATCTTTGATGATCCCCACGAGCACCATCAAATCTATCATAACCAAATGGAAAGAACATGGCAGAACAGCAAACCTACCCAGAGACGGACGCCCACCAAAACTCACGGACCGGGCAAGGAGGGCATTAATCAGAGAGGCAGCACACAGACCTAAGGTAACCCTGGAGGAGCTGCAGAGTTCCACAGCAGAGACTGGAGTATCTGTACATAGGACGACAATAAGCTGAACAGTCCATAGAGTTGGGCTTTATGGCAGAGTGGCCAGAAGAAAGCCATTACTTTCAGCAAAAAACAAAATGGCACTTTTTGAGTTTGTGAAAAGGCATGTGGGAGCCTACCAAAATGTATGGCGGAAGGTGCTCTGGTCTGATGAGACTAAAATTGAACTTTTCGGCCATCAAAGAAAACGCTATGTCTGGCACTAACCCAACACATCAAATCACCCAAAGAACACCAGCAGCCGGGACTGGGAAATTGGTCAGAGTTGAGGGAATGATGGATAGTGCTAAATACAGGGATATTCTTGAGCAAAACCTGTACCTCTCTGTGCGTGATTTGAGGCTAGGACGGAGGTTCACCTTCCAGCAGGACAATGACCCCAAACACACTGCTAAAGCAACACTTGGGGGGTTTAAGGGGGAAACATGTAAATGTGTTGGAATGGCCTAGTCACAGCCCAGACCTCAATCCAATAGAAAATCTGTGGTCAGACTTAAAGATTGCTGTTTACAAGCGCAAACCATCCAACTTGAAGAAGCTGGAGAAGTTTGGAAGGAGGAATGGGCAAAAATCCCAGTGGTAAGATGTGGCAAGCTCATAGAGACTTATTCAAAGCGACTTGGAGCTGTGATTGCCACAAAAGGTGGCTCTACAAAGTATTGACTTTAGGGGCTGAATAGTTATGCACATTGACTTTTTTGTTATTTTGTCCTATTTGTTGTTTAGTTTACAATAAAAAAAACAAAAAAAAACATCTACAAACATCTTATGGGCATGTTCTGTAAATTAAATGATGCAAATCCTCAAACAATCCATGTTAATTCCAGGTTGTGAGGCAACAAAACATGAAAAATGCCAAGGGGGGTCAATACTTTGCAAGGCACTGTAACATATTGAGAAATGTAAAGGAATCCATTAAGGCCCACTTGAGCACCATGCTATAAGACTGGCTACCTAGCACAACACATTTGACTTTCTAAAGTAATATTTAAGTTTAAAAATAATCTGACTTGAAATAGTGACATTATTCTATGTGTGGATTGATAAAGGGCATCTTGCCCCTTTTCCTGTTCCTGGATCTTAGCACTTTGAGCCATCATAAAGGACAGACTGCTTGGCTACAGCCACTGGACTATGTGTATAAACACCTCAATTGTATTATAATCTGTTTGTCCCATTGTTTGCCAGATAAAGTTAATGTACTCTATTTGACATGGAGACAGCATTATGTGTATTTGGATGTTGGACAATTGTTCACAGGTGCCAGACAGGATGCCAGACTATTAGACCCTATGTGGAGTCAATCTCCGGTGTTTGTCTGCCGCTCCCTGCCATTGTTATGTTGTATACACCCCCTCTGTATCTAACCCCTATAAATATTGTTGGCTTTCCAAAAATAAATCGGTTCACTGCTGAGACATATAGAAATAGTATGTTCCCTTATTTGCTCCTGGTGGCTGCAATACTGATCCTATCTCCATCACTACCACAGGAAGTTTACTGAGACGCCTGGAAGTACTGATGTAGAGACCCTGACTGATACAGAAGCCAGATATCAGGGTGCTGGTGCCGAGATTTCCAAGAACCCAAATGGTCCTTGTGGGTAGTTAACCTGTAGTCCATAGAAGGTGGCCCTGGGCATTAATAGCCCCAACCCCCTGATTGTCACAGGGACTGTTGAACATATCAAGTAGTTGCAAACACTTTATTGATGGTAAATTCAGAGGGATAGGACACAAGACGGTGCGTGTCAGTCTATACCATAGACCAGCGGCTCCCACACCTTTCCTCAAGACCCCCAGATAGACCATTAATTCAGTTTGAATACAAGCAATTGGAGTCTTTTGAATGCTAATTGCTCCTCCTGTGTTCACACAGCCTTAAACTGAAATCATGGCCTATCTAGTGGGTCTTGAGGAGAGGTTTGGGAACTGCTGCCATAGACTCTAAACACCATGCTTGACTATTTTTTGTTCCCGGGGAATCATTTTCAGGGTATCCTGTAGGAGAATAAACACATGAATCACCGATGAACCCATAATTTGATTTACTTGCGTATGCTTAGATCAGTGGCGGAGCTAGAGAATGGAGGGCCCTGGGGCAAGAAAAAAAAAACTCAGTGCTCCTGCCTGTGCTAAGCTCCTCTGCCTGCAGCATAGCTCCAGGGAGCATGTTCCTCTTTCCTGCTATCCTCTACAGATATATATGTACACTGCAACACTGGTAAATCCGCCCCTGGCTTAGATGGGAATATCCGGTAAATGAGGCCTGGATCCAGCCTTCCAAGAGTCTATAGAGCAAGCCTGTATTGCACAATATGCGTCACTGTATACACGTAATGTACATAACCAAACACGTGACACTATACACTTCATCTTTAATATCAGTGAAGTGGGGCCTGTTACCTTCTACCATGTGAACCTGTGGTCATTTGATCAGTTTGGTGCATGATGGGAAGATGGAAGATAGGGAGAAAACTAATCTGCACATTTAAAAGCGTCCCACCTAGTTTGAAAAATACCACCAGGTTCATCCATGCACAAAAATATTCTCTTATTCTTTACACATTCTATTCACTCCTTGAATTTCCTCAACTGAGATAAGCAACAGAGATTTAATTAATTATGCAAACCGGATAATGTGGAGCATGTTCAATAGAAAGAGGCTATGGCGGCAACCTCATAACCCTGACTGTCCAGAGTGAGCACAATATCCCGCAGGCTCTTCCCATGCAGCCCCAGCATGCTTTTCATTAGTTTACAGCCTTGTTAGGCATATTTAAAGATGCAGGAAACTATTTGATTGCCCATCACTGCTCTGTACAGTGGCAGATTCTACTTAAAAATATTATCCTCTTCACTTAAAGTGCTGCTATTTTGTTAGATATTTCATAAATAAGTGAAGTTTTTCCTAAAAGTGATACTGGGTGGGATTGTAATGCTCAGTTTGTGGCAAAGAGGTTTGGAAATCTATTACGTATCCACAAGCTTCTGGTCATACAAAAAGAACTACACATGAAACTATAAAAAATATAACTTCTTTATTACTAATATGTGCCTTTATGATGCTGTGTGATCTGATATTTTAGTTTCCAGTGATCTACTCCCTGAGATGCGATGGAGCTTCTATCTGCCAGTGCTCTCATTAAGACTAATGCAAAGCTCATCAGGGTACCAGGAAACATACTGTTGAAACAGAAGCTGCAAGAAGCAGTGTAGTAAAGCTAATGGAAGCACTCGGTAAATAATTATTTTTTATTTTTGTGTCATTCAGTCATGTCCAACTCTCTATGACCTCATGGACTGTAACACACCAGGCACATCTTTATGTCCATAGTCATGCTGATCCACTTGGCTATCATGGCAGAGATACTGGAGTGGGTTGCCACTTCCTTCTCCAATGGGCCACAGCATACAGCTCCTGGTATTCCAAGGTGTTCTCCCACCCAAGTACTGACCAGGCTAATTTCACATACAAGGGAAAAATTCTAAAACTTGTAATTTGTTGTACTTTCTAACATTTTGCAAATGTTTTGTTATTCAAAAGACCATATAGAAAAAATGAACCACAGTGGTCTTTTAATATCATTTATATTATACGCAAAAAAAACGGATAAAACATGTTCTTTTAATTACTTGATAGAACATTTGGGAGTAAAGTAGAACAATGGCTTCCTTATTATATTTTACTGGGAAGAAAACAATTCTGTAAACATATATATATATATTTTTTGCATTGTTCAGTCGTGTTTGACTCTCCGTGACCTCATGGACCATTACACACCAGGCACATCTTTATGCCCATGGTCATGCTGATTCACTTGGCAGAGATAATAAAGTGGGTTACCAGTTCCTTCTCCAGTGGTCATACAACTCCTGGTATTCCTAGGTGGCCTCCCATCCAAGTGCTGACCAGGCCCAGTCCTACTTGGCTTTAGGGTGGTGTGACCTCTTAGTTCCCTGACTGAAAGCAACAAATCCTAACCACTGGACCACCAGGGGACCCGTTCCACTGGGATAGTCGAGGCCAAATAACACCGATAAATGTGAACTTAAACGGACGCTATCACCGGATATTGTGTCTGCCTACTGTAATGTCCTAGCAAGAGGTGCTAGTTATTTTAATGAAACATTGATCATAATAAAATTCCTATTTTAAAAATGTAAACTAACAATATTCAATATTAAATTAATTTAAAAAAATTAGAGCATTGGTCTCTAGTTGAGTGTTTGTCTCCTCTCTGATATGGTCATTAAGGGGAATGTGGTTTTTTTGGCAGGTCTAAAGGGTTTTAAGAACAATACACTTTAAGAGAATAAATAATCATGGATAGTCTGCCTTAGAAGCAAAAGTTTATGGCCAAGGGAATTGTGCTGGTGTAGACATTATATCTAAAAATTTAGCAGCTTCCTACTAAAAAAAAAAAAAAAAAACACTTCCCCAATAAAAATTCTAGTGGGTGAATACCAGCAGCAGCGGAGTCTGAAACTTTTAGGTTAATCTTAAAGAGCATGAAAAACTGCCTGTATGTTCTGTTATCCAGTCCTTGGAAATTCCATGTTGTTGTTGCTTCATTTAAATGCAAATGAGAAACTCATGCATATTCATTTGCTGCATTAGGATTTTTGTTTGTCTGTCTCTGTAGTGGCCAAAAGAAAGCCCCCAGTGTTATCTGGCAGTTAGACCCTTTTCCCATGCTTTTTTTGTTTCAATCATTTTTATTATCACACATTTATATATTAACATACAATTTCTTGTGTAATCAGAGTAAACTTAACAACGAGGTAGAGATTGTCTGTTATGCACATTAACATACTGAGGCACAAAGTAAATGCTGAATATTTCAGAAATTGGCACCCAAACTGTAGTTGCAGGACAATTGCTCGCCGATGTCCTTGCTCCGACAAATGCGCACTGAAATGCTGCAAGCGAATGCGCTCCGTTAAAAGCATGCAAGGTTGAACTATCTAAGTACCCTAACGTCCTCAGTCCCCCTAATCCTAACCCTAAGACCCATTACCCTAACCTTAAGACCACATAACCCCTAGACACCTAAGCCTAACCATAACCCTAAGACCCCTAACTAACCCTTAGACCCCTAAGCCTAACCCTAAGACCCCTAATCCTAATCTTTAAGACACCTACCCCTAAGTCCAACCCTAAAATCCCTAAGCCTGACCCTAAGAACCTGAAGACCGCTAACCCTAATCTTTAAGACCCCTAACATCCCTAAGCCTAACCCTAAAACCCCTAAGCCTAACACCCCTACGTCCACCATACCTCAGTCCAGCACGCATTTGTTGGGCGCTCTTGTTGTTGACGCGTTTCTGACGTTGCGCAATTGTCTTGTGCGCTGAGGACGGGACACCAGAGAAATTATTTACTGTATGCTAGTACAATGTCTTTAAAATTAAATCAACGTCTTGTTGGGGCTTTATTATTGAGTATTGTATTTTTTTAATAATTAGTTCATTTAAATGTTATTAATTAATTATTAATTAATGATCACTGTATATCACTCTATATAACACTCTTTTGATTAACTACACTTAAAAATAAGCTAAATATCTTTAAGATGTAAAAAATAATATAACCTCTGTTTTTTTAACTTTTTTATTCAAGCATGCTGCCGTGGAATTTACCACTTTTGTTTCTTCCGACCAACCCCCTTTGGTTGGATAAGACTTTTAATACAGATAAAGTTTCTATCAACACAATGGGAATGTGACATTTCAAGTTGGCATTGTTTTCATTAGCAGTAATGGAAAGACTGTTAGACTACAATGGCACACCCTCCTGAGAAAGTAATAGAATCAGATGGCAAAAGAAAACGGATCCCTATAGAAAATGAATAATTGCATATAAGAGATAAAAGTGTAATGGCTATGTTTCCTTTTTTTCTTTCTAATTCTGTTTATTATTAAGATTTTTTATTTGAAATAAATATTAAAAAAAATGTGACGACAATGGTGCTTAAAAATAAATAACTATTTAAAAATGAAAAGTTCCAACCAGTAAAAGTCTATTTCAAGTCTAAGCTTAAATTGCAGCCGAGTTATTTTCAATATATCAATATTGAAGTAGTTATTAATATATCTTTCATATATTTTTCCACGGGACTGGTAATCCAACTGCAACTAAATCCAGTGATAATATATATTTAATCATTTGTTTACATTTCTGTAGTGTAGTGGACCTCCCTCTGCCCCAGCCTAGTTGGCCTAATGGGTAATCCGGCCATGGCTCCACCCGTGTGTATAAACAGTTCCATCTTGTCTAGCTGTAAAATGTCCTGCTAATGTGGAGTCTAAGGGTATGTGTTTAACTTATCTACCCATGGAGGGAGGGTGGAGGATTTGTTATATCACTTGGACTTCTAGTATTTGAAACTGCCCTCCTTTCTAACACATGCTCAGAAGCCGGCAATGACAAGGAAAATTGCAACCCCTGCTCCTGCTGAGAACTAAATGCCCCCTGATGCATTTGGCCAACTCCAAGTAAATTAAGCACCACACAACAGTATATATATATATATATATATATATATATATATAGCTTGTCCATAAGTTATCTTGGCAAAGATACTGGAGTGGGTTGACAGTTCCTTCTCCAGTGGATTTTAGTCTGACGTCTCTGCCATCACCTTCTCATCTTGGATGATCCTAAATGGTACAGCTCAAAGCTTCATTGAAATACACAAGCCCCTTCATCACAACAAGGTATTGATTCAGAAGGGGTAGATGACCCTACATACCTATAATGTGGGGATACTTCTGCATGCTGTGATGATGTCATTGTGATGAAGCATTCTCCTGATCATGACATCACAGAACAGGATGCAGGAATCTAGGACTCACTTCATCAATAAATTCACTTATCCTCCATTGATAAATGAATTTATAATATATAAGGAATGTTATGTCTATGTAACCTTACCCTGAAGAAGCTGGCACATAGCTAATGAAACACGTCGTTGGCATTTATAGAAGCACTCTGTATTATGAGCTGCTTTATTAGTATTTCTTTTTTGTTCATTTTTTGGTGTTTCCACCTGAATTTACTGCCTTATTTTGAAGCAGTGTTTTGGGCTTTTTCTTGGTATTGAATGTGCATTTGAATACCGGGAACATTGTATAATAAACATTGTTGTACTACACTATTGATGCTCTTGTTTTCCTCCCTCTCCCTTTTTTATTCCACCCCCTCACACATCCAGCTTTCACCACAGCATGACGGATCCCTTATAGATCTACCAAAGGAATCACATGCATTTATTCTAATTAAAAACATAAAATAAACAAACTTAAAAATGAATAAGTCATATTTCCTGTATAATTATTCACTTAGTCATCTTAGAGTGGTCTTTTTCTTTCCCTTTATGACTCATTTTTACTTATGTTCTGTTTTACTAAAATTATTCTTTATTTCCGCTCTTTACAGTTCTCCAAAAATAATATTTCTGCTGAGAAAATCTGCTTGCTCCTCTACTGCCAGGATATTTTAAAACTACACACCCTAAGTGAATCTTGAGAAAGTGATAATACAAGTGAAATATTTATCTTTATTGAAGGGTCTCTTAATTCAGCACAATTTGTATCACATCACAGTAAAGATCTCCTAAAAGCATGTTGATTTTTTTTTTTTTTTAAATACGTGATACGTGAAATCAGATAAGATAAAATCTGTGTTTACATTTGTCACTGGCTGCCCACTTCTAGACCCGCAGCAACAGTTCTGTATAGTGAGCAAAAGAAAAAAAAAACGGTTAACCCATAACAAATGTATCTGTGCAGAGCATGGAATGCTGGAATCACTTGAACGGGTCAGTTATGAGTTAACTGGTTAGTGCAGTCCTGAGTCCAGGGAAAACTGCTATCGGTCACTATCTTCTTCGCACGGAGTAACTATGTAAACAAACTTAAAACTTTAGATTTTTTAGCTATAGTTAAAAAATATATAATTTTAACATACAATCTTTGCTTTTTCACACCATGAAGAGCACTTATATGGCCCTTTAAGTAATAAATCAGAGCTAACTGATTTTAGCATCACATCCCAAACCTCTCTTCCAGTATCATATATTTTTCATAACATCTAAAGGATCACTGTATTTTAACAAACTAACAACATTATCAGATATGTCAGCCACGGACATACATTTTTTTTTAGAAAAACGTTAACATCTGAAGGCTTGTGTGTTGAAAGTTTCCATCTTGTTTGACTTCAGCACTTCCTGGTAGCTTGAAACCTGAAGACATGTACTAATCTACTGAATGATAGAGAGAGGGTTAGGGAAGGAGAGAGGATGGGAGGGGGACTTATTAAATTATTGAAAATTCTGGAATTTGACACATACACACACACATGCTCAGAAGCATGCAGCTTGCAATAATAATTGTAAGCCTTGTCATGCAGAAAAGTAAACATCCATTGCATACATGTAACACTCAACAAAATATCATGTATGTCTCCAGCGACTAGCAAAGTAATCATTTTTTTATAATTAAGAATTAGCTTAAATGGCCATTTACCTCATTGTAAGTGCTCTTAATGGTGTGAAAGAGCACAAGATTGTATGATAAAATAATCATTTTTTTTAATTACCTACTAACAGCAAAACAATCTAAAGTTTTAAGTCTGTTTACATAACAACATTTTTCCTGCCTACTGGTTGTTGCATGAGTAATAACAGATAGTTGAGGTGTGCGGTGAAGACAGTGATTGATAGCAGGACTGCACTGAAAAGTGAACTCATAGCTGACCTGTTTAGGCGATTCCAGCATTCCATGCTCTGCACGGATAGATTTGTAACAGGTTACCCTTTTGTTTTCTTTTGCTCACTACACGGAGCTGGAGCTGTAGGTCTGACAGTGGGCAGCCTGTTACATATGTAAACACAGATTTAATGTATTGGATTTCTCAGTGAAAAATGCTCGTATTCCAAAAATGTAAAAAGTATTTCAACATGCTTTTGGGAGATCTCTACTGTGATCAGGTCCAAATTGTGCTGAATTAAGTGGCCCTTTGCTGCCTAATTATACTCTTAGTAATTTTCCAAACATCATTTTTCATCACACAGTGGTGCTTTCATAATTGTCTGAGTTGCTGGCTCTTTAGTAATGAGACTTAAATGTATCTGTGATATAATTTTTATATTTCTGATATAGTATCTCTTTATATACAAACTATTCAGAGCTGGATTTGTTTATCCAGAATAAAATGGTCCGCTCTCTGTCTGTGATTGTGTTAGATGAGTTATATCTTGTTCCTGGAATCGGTCTGTATGGCACTAAGAGGACACATTGCTGGAAGATACAGTAAGTGCTACTTAGCCTGTTCTGTTTCTCACATAGATAAATATCTTATCTCGTCAAGTCAAGAACTTACAGTATAACCCAGGAAATTATTACTCTTGTAAATAAATGAGCTATATAAGGGTCACAGCAACCCTCTGCTTACTGGTACCAAGTCTGATTTATCAGAATAGTCCCTCTTACAATCATGAAGCAAAAATGCTACAATAGATCTATAAATGGGGTTATTTTGTAATAATAGGTCGCAATTGTTTTTTTATATTTGAATATGAAAAATAACAAGTATGTGCTCAATAGATACACAGAAAGGTGTTAAATTGAACAAAAACAGTAAATGCATTCAGAATGTATTTTATACTACCTGTGAATAAAAATGTGAATATGGACCCCAACCAAGACCCCCAAGACTCCCCCTCCCTGCTGATACTCTCCTTAACTGCTCCTCTTCTTTCTCCTGATCCTCTTTTCTCTCTTCTGATTCTTTTCCCTCTCTCACCTGCTCGCCTCTTCCCTGATCATTTGTTCTTTACCTCTACTCACCTTCTCTCTTTCTCTACTCTTCTCAGTCTGCTTCTTGGCTCCAACCCCCTCTACCTTTAGCTCTTCTCTCTTCCCTGATTCATCTTTTTTTCCCCTTCTCCTCTTATCTCTCTGTCTCTTCCTCTTCCACTTCTCCTCTTTTCTTTCAACTTCTTCTTTCTCCCTTTTCTTTTCTCTCATCCTATTCTACTTCTCTTCCCCTACTCCTCTCCACACCCTCCTGCTCCTTTCTCTTACCCCATGTTATTCTTCACTCTCCCCCTTCTCGTCTTCTCTCTTTCCTTTTTTACTCACTCTTTTCCATTTCTCTCTCAACTTCTCATTCCCTTCTCCTCTTCTCCTTCTCCTCTTCTCTCTCCTTTTCTATCTTCCCCTTCCCGTCTTCTTCTCCCTCCTTTTCCTCTTCTCCTTCCCCTTATTCAATTTCTCTCACCCATCTCCTGCCCATTTTTCTCATCATATGGTGCTCTTCTATATCACTGCTCTTGTCTCTCTCTCTTTCTCTCTCTATTTCTGTAGGATATAACACATATTAGAGCCTAGCCCACAACTTCAATCCACTCGTAGCGCAACATGAATTGTTTATAAGATCTTTATAAACTCAAACTGATAAAAAAAACATTGGTCGAATGGGATTTTGCCCACAGAAAACATCTTATGCTAGTCGTATATCACACACTAAAAAATGTTATTTCTGCTGCGTAATGTTTTTATTATAATGATTTTTTGACATTATGGATGGAGATTGCGTGACAACTAACGATACAGCACGAGATGGAGTTATGGAGAAATATAAACCACAAGCAAATTATTTGCTTCCAGGCTAAAGTAACTTTTTAGCTACAGAAAAAAAAGACTCATATGTGGAGAGATTTATGATACATTGGTGGAACTTGTGTGTGTGTAAGAGGGGTATTTAAATTTCTTGAGAGATATGGTTGCATTGAATGATACATGGAGCCTCATTCAATTGAGCAATTGTAAGTTATTGGAGCCCGTAATGGAGTCCATAAGCTAATTTGCTATTCAATTGGCGTTTTTTTTTGCGAGCCAAAAACAGCTTACTTGTTACGGGCTTGAAATCCTTGCAATGGTTAAACCTGGAACTTAAAGGCCATTAAAGCCTTTGATCTTTCACGTCCGCAAGACTTCCGATCGCTAAAATCAAAAAACGCTATTCAGTTGCAAAAATCCCTTAAGACTGCACCCGCAGTCAAGCCCGCAAACGGCAAATGGCAGCCCAAATCTTACGGGTTCCAAATAAGACCTACAAAGGGTTTACAGACTAATTGGTAACACTGCAAGACACAATATAAAGACACCAATGAACTTTAAAATAGGAGGAAAGCAATGGAAGGCATTACAATTACATGCACAACAACTCCCAACTATCAAATAGCTTAAAAAATAAAATTGAATTTTCCACATAGGATGTAATGGTCATGCATATGCCAATATGAAAAGTCATGCTGCAAGATGCTGAAAGTTATTAAAGATACACTACCTCATTAAATTGCAACACAAATACATGGAATGGCTGACATATTAACCCTTTGTTGCTCACAGAGGCTCTAATGTGGACCCTAAAAATACAAAGACCATCTTATATACATCTCAATCATCTACATTGGGAGTAAAAATAGTGGCCAAATTACACCGCCACATGGCATATATCAAGTACCAGGGGAATATTTTATTTATGGTTCTTCAGTCCCTCTGTTGTGTCAAACTCTCTGTGACCCTATGGACTGCAGGACATTCAGCTATGTCTCTGCCTGTGCTTTTCCACAAGGTTGGCATGCCAACTGGGTTGCCAGTTCCTTCTCTAGTATGCTGTGATTTGTCTGACCTCTCTGCTATGACCTGGTTATTATTATTGTTCTTATATGTAATAACCTATTGCATAGTAACTAGGGCTCATTAGTTTACTGATATAGGAATGTGACACAAATGGGATGTATGTGGATGTCCAAAAACCCCAACCATTGAAAACACACTGACACGGTGAGAACGGTATAACAAAGCTTTATTTCATATACAGAGCACAATTAGAAATGGACAGTGCATTAATATCATGGGTGTGGTGTGGGCGGATCCCAAGAGAGCAAGAGGCTTGTGGTAAAAAGGGGATACCTATGAGGGGTAATGTGATAGTCTAGAATAAGCCTGATGCATAGCACCTGACAGGGTCACATGTGGTCACTACACCACTGCAACCGGAATCTGATGGGGAAAAAAAGGATAATCCAAAATCACTATATTTAATTGTAGAAACCATTAATGTGCATAGCACTTACAACTTGTCTATATCTGCTCAATGAAACGGATGATTCAACTTCTGGACTGTGTAATCCAATCCAATTTCACACATACGGTGTGGTGACAAAACAAAAATCTGAAAAAAGTTGTAAAAAAAAAAAAGGTGGAGGAGGATAAAAATGAAAAAAACATGCATGTACAGTACAGTGCTAAAAACTGTAACTGTAACAATATACCAACTCGCCTGATTCCCATCTGCAAGCATTACTAAACATTAGCTAGTTATTAGGATAACTCACTGGCCATGACTATTAATAATGATGTGTCATCTCACAATAAATGCTCAGCTGTGACCAGCATCTGTGGTCAAGGTGTACTATCACCTACTCCATATGATATTGTTCATCAATATTGATATCACATCCATCAGCTACAGGTATAAGCACATGTTAAAGGATACTCATGATATCAGCCATAGCGGTATTAGTCTACATTTAAGCTAACAATAATCATGTCTGAGATATCTGGCTATATGATAGCTTTAAGATTGTGGGAGCTACATGTTAAGGGGGCTGTCATTGAAGGAATGTCTACCTGAGAGGCACAGTAAAAACCTTACACCTCATACATTTCCTTCACAATGCTTGCAGATGCAGAAGATGCCTTCATGGACCTGAATTGTACCTAAAACAAAACAAAACAACACAAAAACATAACACCTACAAAATAAGGCCTTAAAAAGATAGTGACTGCAGCATCTCTTCTCAACAGCATTCCTCAGTGACCATCAATTGGTGAAATGTTAAACAGAACTGTACGTGTCCACAGAGAAGAGGATCATGGACCATGTGATGGAAGGTAGCCATCTGCGTATAAAATATCACCATCACATAGGGATAGGTGGCGGTGGCCCAGTGCTTGCCCTTAGCCTCTTACTGTCCCGACTATGGACAGGGATCCTCCTCTCCTCTGCCACTCCTCACCTCCTCCTCCTCTCCTCCACCACTCCCCAGGGCCACCTCTCTCTCCTCTCTCTTCTCACCTCCTTCTCCCCACTCCTCTCTCCATTTAAATACCCAAAATAATTTAAGGATAAATAAAATGTGGGTATTATGTGTATTTATTAACTGTTGGGGGATGGGGTGTGGGGGATAGGATGGGGGGGGGGGGGGTGTATGGAGTGACCTAGCTCTATGTGTATCTATGTGTATAATTTAATTTATGTGTATTGATATTATGTGTAATCTGTAAATATGTGTAATCAAGGGTTAAGTGTAAATTCGTAAATAGATGAACATAAAAGAACAAAACCGCAATATACTGCTCTGAAAAGTCTCCTACTCTCACTCACTTTGCTCAAACCTCCAACTCCGGGACTCCAACTCCTGCATGCTACTTCTTCAGAGTCTACAACACAGTCAACTCATGGGCACGTGGAACGCAACTTTATAATCTCTCTCTGTCAATCATCTTCAGCTAGACCGATTTCTATTGGCTGAAAGGCCAGTGTCGCACTTTGCGGCCGCGGGAGGGGTTTACAGGCTTGATGCTTCGGACCGTAACTTACGCCATTTGCTCAATTGAATAGCACCGGATTTGTAGACAACTGTGAGCCCGCAGCACGCCCGCAGACATACGGCCTAGATCCCGCAAGATGCAGGCTTGCAATTGAATGAGGCGTCTGCTTCTGGGGAAGGAGTGGCGTGAATGTCAATTTTATTCAATATCAAACAAAGGCTCTTGGATTCTGCCTGTTCTTTCCTCTTCCACACTCCACTGATAATTACAAATACACACGCCCATCATCCTGCTCTGAGGAAGTGAAGTAATAAACACAAAATGGATAATTATACTAATAAACAGAATCTTTAAAAATTTAGATTTTTCAAAATGCTTTATACCCATTATTATCGTTTATTTGTAACCCATGGCTTACACAGCTGCTAATATTGTTAGTTTAGTCCATACTTGATTAACAAGTGTCTTTTTTCTTCAACTACAGTGGTCCTTTAACTGTGTTTGCCCTTACCACTTCCATCAGTACTCAAATTACCTCAAAATCTTCCACCTTCATAAATCAAATAATCTTTTTTTTGCATTCCTTATTTTCTCAAAGATACTTTGTAACTCTTGTAAACCTTCTGACATATTTGCAGGTTTTTATCATAACCCCCTCTAACTTCTCTAGTCTATATATATTCAGGCCAAGACGTCTTTCCTTAAAAGTTCTCACTTTCAGACTATGCATTATTTTAGTTTGCTGTCTTTGAATTGTTTCTAATTTGGTAAAGTCCTTTTGACAATACTGTCTCCAGAACTGGACAGCGCATCTCGTTACGTTCTCACTATGGATCTATAGAGTGACTTAGTATCTCACTTTCTGTTGCTAATTTATCTAATACAACGAGCATCCTACTTGCTTTTTCTGCGACTTTGTTGCATTGTAAATCATGTGATATAACATCTCCCAATTCTATTTCCTCCTCAGTTGCCATCAAGATTACCATTAAGTAAATATTTTTTTTTTGTATTCCACTAACTTGACCATTACTTTAGGTGTATTAATTCCTTACTCACTGACTTACACCTCCTGGAATGTCTACCCTGTGGCACTCCTTTGGAAACCATTCCTTCCTCTGACTGTATTCCATCCCATATATAGTTGTGAGCATGCCGGTTTTTGCTAACGCTTGCGGGCTTGCGTAGCAATGAGCCGCAAGCGACACTTACAACAGAAAATTTACAGACTTAGCATCAAAAAATTTGAGCCGTGGGACTTAGAAAAAAAAACATTACGAACTTGCAAAAATACGACCTTAACGCCTGAACGGCGTACATGAAAACATTAAAAACACAATAAATACACACAACAAATACATACAAAACTTACCCACAGCAAGGGGGGGGAGCGCAGGACCTCTGCAAGTGAAGTTACACCTCAATTTAAGTCCAAATTACAGAGTTTAGACACCCGAAAATCCCCTAAGCGAGAGAAAAAATGGCAGCCGAAAAAAACGAAAACAAGGCTACAGGACCCTAAGCACGCAAAACACCACCAAGCACATACGGATTTTGCAAAAAGCCGTACGAGGTACAAGATACACTATTAACAAGGACGCTACATCATACACAGCCGCGTACCACATACACATTAGCCGCCAATTTACAACACCAACTTACACAATGCGGTAGTACCCAGCTACCCTAACGGATTTTCCTTGCGCCTGCAGCCTATTTACACTACACACTGCACACATTGCTGACACTTACACATCAGCTCCACAACAGGGCAAACCGATGCTGCAGTAACATCAAAACAGATTGTCAGCTCTTCAGCACAATGCTTCCTGCATATATTACTTAGAAATAGGTAAAGTATATTAATTTATTCATTTAATAATTATTTAATTAGCATACAAAAAAAACATATACACAAAAAAAATATATACTCTCACAATAAACATAAAAGCCATTCACTGCGCCACTCACAACGAGCGCCAACGCTGATCATAGCCCACAAAGCCTTGCAATAAGTGCAAAAAACACATCACTGCCGACTAAACAATAACACCGAAAGCGCCTATCAGAAAAAAAATACAACAATCGCAATGAGCGCCGAAGGATCTCGGACCACCAACAAAATTAATGTCTCGACCAAACAGCATTACCTGCCTTACAATCTTATTGCTGTCATTTTTTGACGGGCAAGTCGCTAGTTAACTACAACTCTCTGACTCCTATCCTTTAGCTGGTGTCCCATCCAAT
This sequence comes from Discoglossus pictus, assembly GCA_027410445.1. Classification (NCBI taxonomy): domain Eukaryota; kingdom Metazoa; phylum Chordata; class Amphibia; order Anura; family Alytidae; genus Discoglossus; species Discoglossus pictus. Next base: position 18,949,598 of record CM050166.1, on the reverse strand, counting down.
GAATTATGTTTGAACCCAGTACTAGATTATAGTGTTTAAGAATTAGTTTACTGTGTGGGACCGTGTCAAAGGCTTTACCACAATCCAGATAAACTACATCTACTGACCTGGTCTATCACTTCGGATACATAATAAAAAATGCCACTTAGAGTACTCTAACATGATCTGCTCGATCCTACTTACCTCTTGTTTGATTAATGATTTTAAAGGTTTCCTGTTGCACATAGCTTCTGGATTTCAATCTGGGAACATCTATACTCTACTAATACCTCAGAAGCCATACGCAAAAATAAGCCATTTATCCAGTAATTAGGTAATTAGGTATAACCATAAGAAGGACATTATGGTTGGAGGATCTCTTGAGTTGTGTGGCAGCCAATATATTGTAAAATCAAAACCGGTCATCTATTACAATATTTTTAAATTACTTCCAGATGCAAATATTAATATTTGTATTAGTATTTCTCTATTATATCATAGATTGAACATCAAAGTGAAACATGGCAGCCTGCATCACAGCTTATACAAACTAATGAGCTCCTCCGGCTGGTGAATTGTGTTTGTAAAATGTAATATACCTAAGTCATTTTATACTAGTTTTATTTAAATAACATATATAAGATGTACCATCTTCCTATTTATATGGATTGGATGAAGACAGGGTATTTAGGAAGAGTACCGTGGTGCAGTCTTCAGTTACCCTTTCTGATGTAAATAATTAGGCATTGTTTTCAAATGGACAGCAACGGGCGCTCTATAGGTCCAGGGTCAAAAAGACAGAGACTGACACCAGCGACAAAGGACAAAGGAGCATAGCAAATGTCAACACAGTTCAAGTCACAATAAAAACAATATGGAAATGACCACATTCAGCAAGCTCTGCATTCACAAGTAGGGGTAGATTCAACAACTTGCTCAACAAGTATCCTCATGAGTGATATTTGACAATATTACAAATACGGTATATCTGCAGTGTTTGGATTGCCATGTGTAATTATTAGTACTTACCGTATTGGTCCGAATATAAGCCGCACCTGTAAAATTCAAGGGGAAAAAATAGAAAAAAGATAGTACTCAAATATAAGCCACATCCTTAAAATTGGAGAGAAAAAGACTCTCAAAGTGATCCGCCATTGCAAGATACAGGCTTTCTAATTAGCACTGTAGCTTTTTTGCAGGTTACAGGCTTTACAGGATGTTAGAATCACTAAAACCGTAAATCGCTATTCAATTGCTACAATACCGCACCCTTAACTCGCAATCGCGCAAATCGGAATTCATTTTACGTTGGCGAATAGAAGCCGCACACGTAACTCGCAAGCTCGCAAATCGGCAGTGATTTTTTTTACGGTTACGAATATAAGCCGCACCCGTAACTCTCAAACTAAAAAAATCGGAAAAAAGGTGCGGCTTATATTTGGACCAATACAGTAATTGCAAGACGTCTTTGCGCAGACGTCTTTGCGCAGTTTCATCCTCTTCGCTCCCTAGAAACTAGGGATGGAAAACGTCTTTGCGAAGTTTCATCCTCTTCGCTCCGTATCAACTAGGGATGAAAGACGTATTTGCGCAGTTTCATCCTCTTCGCTCCCTAGAAACTAAGGATGGAAGACGTCTTTGCGAAGTTTCATCCTCTTCGCTCCGTATCAACTAGGGATGAAAGTCGTCTTCGCGCAAACGTCTTTGCTCAGTTTCATCCTTCACTCCCTAGAAACTAGGGATGGAAGACGTCTTTGCGCAGTTTCATCCTTTTCGTTCCCTAGAAACTAGAGATGGAAGACGTCTTTGCGAAGTTTCATCCTCTTCGCTCCGTATCAACTAGGGATGAAAGTCGTCTTCGCGCAAACGTCTTTGCTCAGTTTCATCCTTCACTCCCTAGAAACTAGGGATGGAAGACGTCTTTGCGCAGTTTCATCCTTTTCGTTCCCTAGAAACTAGGGATGGAAGACGTCTTTGCTCAGTTTCATCCTCTTCGTTCCCTAGAAACTAGGGATGGAAGACGTCTTTGCTCAGTTTTATCCTCTTCTCGCCCTAGAAACTAGGGATGGAAGAGGTCTTTGCACAGTTTCATCCTCTTCGCTCCATATCAACTAAGGATGGAAGACGTCTTTGCTCAGTTTCATCCTCTTCGTTCCCTAGAAACTAGGGATGGAAGACGTCTTTGCTCAGTTTCATCCTCTTCTCGCGCTAGAAACTAGGGATGGAAGACGTCTTTATGCAGTTTCATCCTCTTCGCTCCCTAGAAACTAGGGATGGAAGACGTCTTTGCGCAGTTTCATCCTCTTCGCTCCGTAGCAACTAGGGATGGAAGACGTCTTTGCGCAGTTTAATCCTCTTTGCCCAGTAGCAACTAGTGATGGAAGTCGTCTTTGGGCAGTTGCATCTTCTTCGCTTTGTAGCAACTGGGGTTGGAAGGAGAGGGAACGCTGCTGACAGGATGTGAAGGAGTCTGAGAAGGGAATGGGAGAGAATGGGAAGGAGTTATGCAAGGGAGAGAAGGAGATGGTGGGAAGCAGGGAGAGAGAGAGATAAGAGAGAGAGAGACAAGAGATAAGAGAGAACAGAGAGAGAGAGAGAGACAAGAGAGAGCGAGAAAAGGAGAGAGAGAAAAGAGAGAGAGACAAGAGACCAGAGAGAAGAGAGACGCACATCAGAGAGAGAGACACAAGAGAGAGGCAGACAGATACATAGGGAGAGAGAGAGAAAAGATAGAGACAAGACAGACAGAGACAGACACAATACATAGAGAGAGGGACAGAGGCAGGAGAGAGAGAGAGGGGGGAGAGAGAGACAAACAAAGGACATAGCAGAGAGAGAGACATAAGAGATAGGACATAAGAGATAGAGATAGTAGAGAGAGAGAAACATATACATTATATCATACCGTCATTTATGAAGGGCAAGTTACTAGTAAACAATAAACATTAAAAACAACCTCCATTATGTAAACCTTGTAACTCCATTAAGTCCAAAGTTAGGAGTCTTTGTCCCTATGAGTTGAATGCAATAGAAATACATTTTCTTAAAATAAACTCATACTGAAGCTTGTCATTTTTGTCAGTCAGTCAGCCCTTCTTTTTCTCTACTTAAGAATAACGCCTTATCTTTGCATAAGTGCCTAATCATTGCTTATTATTCCCTGGAAGTTGCACATGACCAGAATGATTGTAGCAAGTTGAGCAATTAAAATGACAAATGTAAATGTGAGTTTACTTCATAAAAAATATTTTTTATAATATGCATTTTATAATAGTACTTGTTGAATATTTCAAGGCTATGCTATGTTCCTTTAAAACAAACTAAAACATATAGAAATGTCAAAATAACAAGATTTAAAAGTTTTTTTTTTTTTGTTTTTTTTGACACTCTTAATCACAGAGGCCAGAAATATACAATAAAAAGAGGACCTATATACAGGGAGTGCAGAATTATTAGGCAAATGAGTATTTTGACCACATCATCCTCTTAATGCATGTTGTCTTACTCCAAGCTGTATAGGCTCGAAAGCCTACTACCAATTAAGCATATTAGATGATGTGCATCTCTGTAATGAGAAGGGGTGTGGTCTAATGACATCAACACCCTATATCAGGTGTGCATAATTATTAGGCAACTTCCTTTCCTTTGGCAAAATGGGTCAAAAGAAGGACTTGGCAGGCTCAGAAAAGTCAAAAATAGTGAGATATCTTGCAGAGGGATGCAGCACTCTTAAAATTGCAAAGCTTCTGAAGCGTGATCATCGAACAATCAAGCGTTTCATTCAAAATAGTCAACAGGGTCGCAAGAAGCGTGTGGAAAAACCAAGGCGCAAAATAACTGCCCATGAACTGAGAAAAGTCAAGCGTGCAGCTGCCACAATGCCACTTGCCACCATTTTGGCCATATTTCAGAGCTGCAACATCACTGGAGTGCCCAAAAGCACAAGGTGTGCAATACTCAGAGACATGGCCAAGGTAAGAAAGGCTGAAAGACGACCACCACTGAACAAGACACACAAGCTGAAACGTCAAGACTGGGCCAAGAAATATCTCAAGACTGATTTTTCTAAGGTTTTATGGACTGATGAAATGAGAGTGAGTCTTGATGGGCCAGATGGATGGGCCCGTGGCTGGATTGGTAAAGGGCAGAGAGCTCCAGTCCGACTCAGACGCCAGCAAGGTGGAGGTGGAGTACTGGTTTGGGCTGGTATCATCAAAGATGAGCTTGTGCAGCCTTTTCGGGTTGAGGATGGAGTCAAGCTCAACTCCCAGTCCTACTACCAGTTCCTGGAAGACACCTTCTTCAAGCAGTGGTACAGGTACAAGTCTGCATCCTTCAAGAAAAACATGATTTTCATGCAGGACAATGCTCCATCACACGCGTCCAAGTACTCCACAGCGTGGCTGGCAAGAAAGGGTATAAAAGAAGAAAATCTAATGACATGGCCTCCTTGTTCACCTGATCTGAACCCCATTGAGAACCTGTGGTCCATCATCAAATGTGAGATTTACAAGGAGGGAGAACAGTACACCTCTCTGAACAGTGTCTGGGAGGCTGTGGTTGCTGCTGCACGCAATGTTGATGGTGAACAGATCAAAATACTGACAGAATCCATGGATGGCAGGCGTTTGAGTGTCCTTGCAAAGAAAGGTGGCTATATTGGTCACTGATTTGTTTTTGTTTTGTTTTTGAATGTCAGAAATGTATATTTGTGAATGTTGAGATGTTATATTGGTTTCACTGGTAAAAATAAATAATTGAAATGGGTATATATTTGTTTTTTGTTAAGTTGCCTAATAATTATGCACAGTAATAGTCACCTGCACACACAGATATCCCCCTAAAATAGCTAAAACTAAAAACCAACTAAAAACTACTTCCAAAAATATTGAGCTTTGTTATTAATGAGTTTTTTGGGTTCATTGAGAACATGGTTGTTGTTCAATAATAAAATTAATCCTCAAAAATACAACTTGCCTAATAATTCTGCACTCCCTGTATAAATATATAAACAACTCTAATAAAGTAAATCAGAAAATGTAGGCCGCTCACTTAGTTCACGTATATATTTTATTAAAGAGACAGAAACATAGAGATGAACGAATTACAAGGAATGAATACAACAACTAGTCTCCAAACACAACATAAAATGTGATGTAAATAATTGGAAGTCTGTACAATTTGCTTCTAATGATTAGTGGATGGTTAGATGGAATATGTTGAATAGTACCAGATGTGCTGCATTCTTGGGCCCTATTCTATTACAAGCCTGCAAATGCGTCTAACCCGTAATTTTTGCTGTTGGCGTTTTTTCCTCTAAATGTATAGATGTATTCTATTGACTACAGCCTGCAATTTACTTCCTTAAGCCTAAACACGTAAATCCTGCCTTTTTAAGTCTGATTTCAGGGGGCATGTTCAAATGATCTGAAAATTTTTAAGCAAGCCCGTAATTTACTTCTTAGACACAGCCAACAGTAAATGAGACCATCATCATGACATCAGTAAAACATGGAGGTTAGACATAATCTTCAATCAGAGGCTACAAATGAATTAGTGGCAATTGATCAGGCTTGCAATCAAGCAATCTAGCAATCTATAAAATGTATTAGATCTGGTTTAGTCCATGTGGGTTTCCTGATATGTATTAACCCCTTGAGTCCGGGATCGATATTACACAGAAATAACAGTAAAAAATTATATTTTTTAATTTAATAATTTTGGGTTTGAGACTTTTGTTCAAATAATTCTAATGTCTTTCCATGCCTTCCTGTGCTTTTAAAGTACAGTATTGTGTGTTTAATTGCTGTTACCGCTCTAATAAGTGTTTGAAAAAGCCCTTGAGAGTCCTATTTAGTACTCGTAATATTGTTGATCGAAACGTGATACTTTTTTCAGTTGTGGGTCAGACTTTATTTGTGACCTAGAGCTACGGGTCTAATAGAATATCGATTTTGTGTAACTTTAATTATTAAGAGCTTGTGATATTAGAGCTGTGCTAAAACCAATGGAGGTCTAGGGCCGAATTTGCATCTTTGGCTGTCCCCTAGTGATTGTGGGTGGGGAACTCCTAATTAGTTTGTGAGTAGGCAATTGTATATGTGGCAATATTAAAAGTGATTTTAAGTGTGTATAAATTTATGAATTGAGCAATAGAGAGTTTTTTTTGCTAATCTGAACATCTAGGCAACGACCAAGTTAACATGTATGCACTACATTGTCTGTCTACATTCACTCAAGAAGAAAAAAAGAGGCCACAGACTATGTCAGACTGGCCTCTAATGGTGTGGGCCACAGGCTCTTCCCATGTGACTTCAGGAGTGGGGGCATGTCTATTTTCTTCTATACAGAGCCCATTTAATTCCTTACCAACTAACAAATCCCTATTTCTTGTAGTCCAAAACTCATATCCTCATTATCTACCCCTCTCCCATTGTAGTTTTAAGTTTTATTTTCTTTGAAAAATGCAAAAAGCAATGTGCAGCCTATTTTAAGGATTCTGGGGTCAAATATGCACCGCTTCAAGTGAAATATGTTGCCTGATACAGGCTTACAGGGTGCTACAAGGATGTCACATATAACATTGGGCTTTGTTGCAGATGGGTGGCTAATGGTGAGAATCAAATTAGTATTAAATTGAAATAGTTGCCTGTGATTGTCCAAAATGAATTATGAATTGTATGCTAATTTTAGCAGGGATTTAAAGGGTTGTCTACTCACAAACGTTGCTGCTTGCAAACTCAAGAGATTTAGAAAACATCAGGGTGAGTTTGTTGTTGTTTATTGTGGTATTTGTTCATGCAAAAAAAAAATTGCATGCACTACTGATTCTCCTCTGTCAGATGCAGTCATGATCAGGGAAACCTAGATATGCCTTTAAATTTGAACACCAAGGGACTATTTTCACCTCCTTTGCATTGAAATACTACAGAAAACAAAGGAACAGTATTTCTATTCAGTTGAATATATAACAGATAATGAAACACCACTAACAGGCTCTCCATGAGACTTTGTGTATACTTCCTCTCAATAAAGGTGGATCATATAAAGTTTTGTCCCTTTTGAAAATTGAGAACTAATTAGCTTTTTCTGAAATATGTAGTATAGTGTCCATAGTTGTGTTGCTTAATTATGTATATATATATATATATATATATAGCAATTTAGTAATTATATTAATCAATATATATATATATATTGATTAATAATTACTAAATTACTAGATTACTGGACATTCACGGCTGCTTCACTCTTCAATTAATATATATATATATATATATATATATATATATTTGCGCCATACTGACATATCTTTAGAATGGCATTGGGTTAGATGAGTCGCGACACGTTAGTGTGTTGGCTGCAATGTGTCGGTGTGTTGCGCAACTCAATTTATGTATGTGTTCGTATCACTTATAAGGGGTTAGTTTAACCTCCCGTTTGAATTACTCTGTCGCGATATGATGCATGTCTAAAAAGTGTGTCCTTAACATGAAAACTTTGGAAAGCAATGGGTTAGATGTTTGAATGTTGCATCATTAGCAGGAAGCGTCCATGCCTTATCATTGTCCAAGGTGTTCACACCTCCTTCCTTGTCATCTGATCCCTGCCCATTGTAATACATGTCTTGTGATGGCCCCTCGGTAGGCTGGATACATGACTCCTCACTATGACACATGATCTCCCATCAGGGTGTTAATCAGTGATAGATATCCTGCTTGCATTCAAATCCACCCCCACTGAGAGATCTGCTACTTGTGGGGGAGAAACTATTTGAAGTTGAAAAAGGACGTGGCTTGTTCTTTTACTCCAGACACCATCACATTGGGATGCTCTGAGGGCCTCATTTAACTCATGAATGGTTTAATGTGACTCAGTAGAGGTTCCAAATATAATATAATTTAAAACTATAGACAATAACAAGTATTTTTATCAATTGGATATTAATTAAAAATTTAAGTTTGCGATTGTCAGCTATTGGTCAGCCTTTCTGATCCACCCACAAAGATTCACACATTTGATCATGAGAGATCAGTGGCATGAATTACTGCTTATCACCTAAGGCATTGGATCCATTATCCAGAGTGCAGTCAACTGGGTCTGAGCATGCCCATGGCCAGATTACCCCTTAGGCCAACTAGGCAGCCACCCAGGGGCTCGTTCTTGTGAGGGGCGCCACTTTAAAAAAAAATGGTTCCCGCCTTAAAAAAAAAAGACATTTTGCAGTTCATAGACTGGCTACTAGGGGGTAACCACCTAAGACAAGACAGTTACAATAGGAACTTACACATACAGAAAAGGCAAAAATGGGTCAGTGCATACCTTAAATATTCACTCGCAGGGGCTCCTCCACTTCACTGCCTAGGGGCTCCATTAAGGTATATACGGCCCTGCGCATGCCTACTCTTTCTGAATGCAGGCAACATTGGACGTAGGGGTTAATCAGTAATGAATGACCATTGGTTCTCATTACCAAAAAATAGTACACAGAGGCCTAATTAATCACTGCCTGAGACTAAACTGGCCTGTGTGAGTCTCAACAAGCTGCTTTATATAGCTCTATAATTAAAGCAGGATTAATTAGTTCCTTGCTTGGAAGGGAAAGGGTGTGTTCAGCAAAGCTGTGACATGATGGGCAGGTTCTGACCCTTATTGACTCTCCCTCTGCAATGACCGCCTCTTGATGGGTCTGTACTCTCCATCACAATCACAGAGTAGCATAACTCCATATAAAACCTAATATATTACATGTTGTGTTATTTTAGTTTCCATTCTAAAAATTTTTGCACGTTTTCTAATGTAGTTGTTCAAAATAGTATATTTTACATGTATGACCACGGTGTATGCTGACCCTTACAAATCCTGGAAGTGACCAGCTGTGACCTTCTTAATCTTCTGTGTGAGTCTGGTCTATTTATTCCTTTGGCTACGATGGCCTTGGAAACAAGTGTGGATGTGTCTCTCCAGAATAACATCAGGTGTTGCCCATCTCCAGGGACTGGTGCCATCCTGGGAGGATTCACCAGACAGGTGCGCACTACGGCTTATTATCTGGTGATAAATGATAGGGGACCATCACATCCTGTGAGCTTCTCTGCTTTAGTACTACGCCTGCTTTGTCAACAGTGACAGCTTTTTCTGTTATGCTCTTTATTCATTTATAAAGTAAAAAAAGTGTGACAAAAAATTTCATATGGTTTAGAACGATTTTGTAATTTTCCTCTTAATCTTTCAAATGCAATAAATAATAATAAATAAAAGATTAATAATACATACAACTATATATACATATATATATATATATATATATATATATATATATATATATAGTAAATAAATAGTACATTTGTGTTCACATTTAAAACCTGCTTCCAGATCAGAATTCCGAGAAAAACAGTTATTACACTGCATTCCGGGAAGCTGAGCTAGGACATGCAAATGTGCCCATATAAATAAATAAATAAATATATAGTAAATAAATACTACATTTGTGTTCATATTTGAACATCTACAACAGGTTAAAAAACTTGCTTCCTGCTCAAAATTCTGCACTCTGGGAACCTGTATATATATATATACATACTGTGGAACCTCTATATTCATCATTAATCTATTATTGAGGGACCGTCGGATAAATATAGAATCCATTTTTTTTCCATTGGAATTAATTTAAATTGGAATAATCCGTTCCCAGCCCCTAATCTGATACATAAATAAATATAAATGTAACCAGAACTTTACTGAGGAGCGAGGATGGAGAAGCTGAAGAGGAGCAAAGGGATTATTGTTTAGACCTTCCAACATCAGGTAACAACAAGTTTGGTGCTCAATGTCTTTCTTGTCGCTTTTACTGACGATTCACCAGCACTCCATTTAGCAAAGAACTTGTGCAATGTTGTCTGTTTTTGTTTTTTAAACTTTTGTGACTAATATTGGATTTGACGAATATAGGGGCTGATGAATATAGAGGTTCCACTGTATTACATTTATGTAGAAACGCCATCAAAATGCCAATCCAGGAAACATATAATATACATACAATATATATCTGAAATAGACTAGGATATACAACCTTTACTCGTTAAGTAAGGTGAATGATTTGAAAATTAAATGTATCTTTTTAGAAAATAAAAGAAACCAAAAACAAGTGATAATTAACCTAATAAACGTGCTACCCAGGGTCAGGTGTCTTTAAATTGCAACTTTTATTTTGTTTCTGTTTAAAAAGCTGTGTTTTCAAACATTTCTCATAAATGTATTTATTATATATCATTAATATTACTATATTTTTGTTCCCTAGTTATCATCTCTATATTCTGCTTGCATATACTACACTGTGGACTGTATTTTCCATTCAGTATTCTGCTAAGGATTGCCTTGTATCATAAGAAATGTGGGAATCACAGTTGTCAAACTGCGAGACGTCGTCACGCTTTGCGTGGTGAGTACGAGTTAGGCGATGAGTACCGCAGGCACTCATCGTTTGCGAGCCTTGGGAAGCATGGCGAGCCGTTAACGCATAGAATCTAGGCGATGAGCGACAAATGCGCTCATCGCTGAGAGCCTCGCAAAGCTAGGCAAGTTGTTAACACGTAGCACTTAGGCGATGAGCGCCTGCGAGCCTCGCATAGCGAGGCGAGCCATTAAGGAACTACAATGCACTACAACTGTCACCACAAACACGATGAGGCAATGAAACACGCGGAACTTAGTCACAAAACACTTCCTAAACGCGGGATCGCCTTGGCCTGCAAGCGGTTGACAAACTGCGGGACTTAGAAGAAAAAAAAACGAGACCCGGGACTAAGAAAAAAAAGATACGAGAGGCAAAAAAAAAAAGACGAGATTAACGGACTAACTGCAAAAACAAAAAAACAATAAAAACACAGTAAATACAACATCAAAAAAAATACAAAAACATCACAGACAGCACAGGGCAACAGCCAGGACGTCTGGGACTGAGGTGGAACGCAAATTTAAGCAGATTTAGAAGATTTCCACCACTCGAAAATCGCCTAAGCGAGGAAAAAAATGGCGGCCGAAAAAAATAAAAACGAGGCTACATGACCCCGGACCCTGCAAATCACTGCCCATTGCGTAGCACTTTACACATCACACTACAAACTAGAAAATACACTATTACAAAAGCCGGAAAATGCTCACGAGCCGCGTAACACATTAATAACATTATGAATATACAATGCCACTTTACACAATAAACCAGCGGCTTTACTTTATTCATTCAATTAATAATTCATTATTACTTAACTACATATACTGTACATAAAAAATATATACCTCTCTTTATCATGAATGATGAAGGTACTCAGAGGACCAAAAGTACACGACAGGAGAGGCTTGCAATGAGCATTGAAGGCGCTCATTGTGAGGCACGCGAGGAGCACCAAAGGGGCACATCGCAAGCCTCGCAATGAGCGCTGAAGGTCCTCAGAGTATAAAACGGTTTACATTGTGTGTCAAACAGCATTCCCATGGCTTAAAATTTTATTTCCCCGTCATTTTTGATGGGCAAGTTGCTAGTAGAGTTATAAAAAGTTATAATAATAACAATAATAATAACAATAATAATAATAATAAATAAATAGGTACTAACTCTTCTAATGTGTTTAGTTCTATTAGGATCAAAAGCAAATGGCTTTATCCAGTGGAGCAAAACTAAATATAATAATTAAAAATTCTGTGAGGAACTCCTTTCTGAAGTAAATTTTTTTGAAATCCCACCCTTTTGCAATGATTTTTTTATTTAATTATTTTGGGTAGAGGAGGGAGGATGAGGAGGAGGGTTGAGGGGGGTTGAGGATAGGGGGGTTGAGGAAGGAGGATGAGGATGGGGGTTGAGGATGGGGGTTGAGGGGGTTTGGGGATGGGGTTGAGGAGGGGGTTTGAGGATGGAGGTTGAGGAGGGGGTTGTGGATGGGGGGTTGAGAAGGGAGGATGAGGAGGGAGGTTGAGGAGGGAGGATGAGGAGGGAGGTTGAGGATGAGGAGGGAGGTTGAGGATGAGGAGGGGGGTTGAGGATGAGGAGGGGGTTGAGGATGAGGAGGGAGGTTGAGGATGAGGAGGGGGTTGAGGATGAGGAGGGGGTTGAGGATGAGGAGGGGGGTTGAGGATGAGGAGGGGGGTTGAGGATAAGGAGGGGGGTGAGGATGAGGAGGGGGGTTGAGGATGAGGAGGGAGGTTGAGGAGGGGGGTTGAGGTTGAGGAGGGGGGTTGAGGAAGGAGGATGAGGATGGGGGGTGGAGGAGGAGGTTGAGGATGGGGGGTTTGAGGAGGGAGGATGAGGAGGGAGGTTGAGGTTGAGGATTTTGCTTCAAAGCACTTTATTTAAAAAAAAAAATTTCCCTGAAATTTCCTTCTTAAAATGAGGTTCGTGTTATACGCTGGTGCGTGTTATATGCCGATAAATACGGTATTTACTATACTAGAGAGTCATTTATTCTCCTTTTTTTTCTCTCTAACATGTACTTCACAGTGTAGGGTTGTAGCATCTGGATCCATAAAGAAAACTATAAATGATACTCCAGTAGTTCTATTTCTTTTTATATAGAAAAGGGAAGGTATGCAATTCATAAATGTAAAGAATGCTTTCAAATAAGTAGAATGGGAGACCAGAAAAGTAGGGGGTAGATGGGAATTATTTTACCAATCTATGGAGTAAATTTTTACTCAGATACCCATATCAACAATGAGCGATGTTACCCCGTTTTAATGAATAAATAGCACAATGAACATAGCAGACTAAACATGATTAATCACATTCTTATTATGGAAAAAAATCCATGTACACAAGACCATAAGGTACAAAATCTCAAAGCTATTTGGTTCCTTGACTTCGCTCCACATACTCTAGACGTGATCAATCAAAATAATGATCTAGCCCTAAGCAACTAATAGTGATCTAGAGGATCTATGGGATCTAGTCCCAGGTAACCTTAGCTGCAACTGTTAGATAGAAATAATCCGACTTTAAGTACATATAGCAGACAGAATAATATTCATAGTAGGATTAAAGATTCTTCACCTGGCTACAGAAGTTTTGGACTGTGAATTGTCTCTTTATTTGAAGATCATGGTGTATTACTGTATTACGGTACTTAATATAATTTATGTGAACTAAATTTGGCATTAAATGAAAGCCATCTGGAAAGTATTGTATATCGACTGTCATTTATGCTCCTGGTATTCAATGAGTTAAATTAAAGTAACTAACCAAATCATAGTAACAAAAGGCTAACTGGGTTGCCAGACTGCTGTTTGTAGTTCTTCAAAAGACAAAAAAGAGCACTGCACAATAAAGCTGTGAGCTAAACCATGTAGTCTCGCCCAAGATGGGCAGGTCATAGCAGAGAGGTCAGACAAATCACAGTCCACCTGTGAAGGAACTGGCAACCCACTCCAGTATTTTTGCCAAGAAAACCATAAGCATGTTCAGAAATACAGTTGTGCTTGGTGTGCTGCGTTCATATGGTCAAAGAGAGTCAACATGACTGAAGGATCGAACAACAACAATCACATATAATAGTTGTCGAACTACGAAATGTTGTGATGTTTACGAGCTTGCGAAGCGAGGGACGCAGTTCGGGCCGAAAATGCGGACCCTCGCAAAGCGGAAGGTGGAGGTTTTACACGTCGGCTGCAATGAGCCAAAAGCTCATTGCAGGCCGCAAATGCGCACACTCGCAAAGTGAGGGGCCGCATTTGAGGAGGTGGAGACTCTACGGCGCCTCACAAGCGGTTACAAACAGCCACAGAAGCAGGAAAAAATACATCTAACACGCAATGACTAAATACGGACTTACACAAAAAAATATAAGCCGCAGGACTTAGAAAAAAAAACATTACAAACTCGCAAAAATACGACCTTAACGGCCGAACCGCGCACAGCTGAAAACATTAAAAAAACAATAAATACACCCAAAAATGACATAAAAACCATACCCACAGCAAAAGGTACCTCTGCAAGTGAAGTTACACCTCAATTTAAGTCCAATTTACCTCATTTGAACACTCGAAAATCCCCTAAGCGAGAGACAAAATGGCGGGCAAAAAACGAAAACAAGGCTATACGACCCTAAAGCCGCAAAACACCACCAAGCACATACAGCTTTTCCAAAAAGCCATACAAGGTACAAGATACACTAACGGCTTTCCCTCTTGCACGCAGCCTATTTACACAACACACTGCACACATTGCAGACACTTACACCTCAGCTCCACAACACTGCAAACCTACATTGTATGCTGCAGGAACATCAAAACAGATTGCCAGCTCTTCAGCACATTGCTTCCTGCATATATTACTTACAAATAGGTAAAGTATATTAATGTATTAATGTATTACTTATTTAATTAGCATAAAAAAATATATATAAAAAATACATAAAAATAAATAAATATTGCAATAAACGCAAAAGCCATTCACTGCGTGCCTCACAACGAGCGACAACTCTGCTCATAGCACACAAACTACACCTTGCAATAAGCGCAAAAAGCAGATCAGCGCCGACCTTACAATGCAATGACAGCAATGACAGTAAAAAGTCTACACACCCCTGTTAAAATTTCAGGTTTCTGTGCTGTAAAAAAATGAGACAAAGATAAATAATTTCAGAACTTTTTCCACCTTTAATGTGACCTATAAACTGTACAATCCAATTGAAAAACAAACTGAAATCTTTTAGGTAGAGGGAAGAAAAAATATTAAAATAAAATAATATGGTTGCATAAGTATGCACACCCTTAAACTAATACTTTGTTGAAGCACCTTTTGATTGTATTACAGCATTCAGTCTTTTTGGGTATGAGTCTATCAGCATGGCACATTTTGACTTGGCAAGATTTGCCCACTCTTCTTTGCAAAAACACTCCAAATCTGTCAGATTGCGAGGGCATCTCCTGTGCACAGCCCTCTTCAGATCACCCAATAGATTTTCAATCGGATTCAGGTCTGGGCTCTGGCTGGGCCATTCCAAAACTTTAATCTTCTTCTGGTGAAGCCATTCCTTTGTTGATTTGGATGTATGCTTTGGGTCGTTGTCATGCTGAAAGATGAAGTTCCTCTTCATGTTCAGCTTTCTAGCAGAAGCCTGAAGGTTTTGTGCCAATATTGACTGGTATTTGGAACTGTTCATAATTCCCTCCATCTTAACGAATGCCCCAGTTCCAGCTGTAGAAAAACAACCCCAAAGCATGATGCTGCCACCACCATGCTTCACGGTGGGTATGGTGTTCTTTTGGTGATGTGCAGTGTTGTTTTTGCGCCAAACATATCTTATGGAATTATGGCCAAAAAGTTCAACCTTGGTTTCATCAGACCATAACACCTTTCCCCACATGCTTTTGGGAGACTTCAGATGTGTTTTTGCAAAATGTAGCCTGGCTTGGATGTTTTTCTTCGTAAAAAAAGGCTTTCGTCTTGCCACTCTACCCCATAGCCCAGACATATGAAGAATACGGGAGATTGTTGTCACATGTACCACACAGCCGGTACTTGCCAGATATTCCTGCAGCTCCTTTAATGTTGCTGTAGGCCTCTTGGTAGCCTCCCAGACCAGTTTTCTTCTCGTCTTTTCATCAATTTTGGAGGGAGCTCCAGTTCTTGGTAATGTCACTATTGTGCCATATTTTCTCCACTTGATGATGACTGTCTTCGCTGTGTTCCATGGTATATCTAATGCCTTGGAAATTCTTTTGTACCCTTCTCCTGACTGATACCTTTTAACAATGAGATCCCTCTGATGCTTTGGAAGCTCTCTGTGGACCATGGCTTTTGCTGTGGGATGCGACTAAGAAAATTTCAGGAAAGACCAACTAGAGCAGCTGAACTTTATTTGGGGTGAATCAGAGGCACTTTAAATGATGGCAGGTGTATTGCTGACTCCTATTTAACATGATTTCTGAATTCTGAACACAGCTACATCCCCAGTTATAAGAGGGTATGCAGACTTATGCAACCACATTTTTTTTTTCTTCCCTCCACCTAAAAGATTTCAGTTTGTTTTTCAATTGAGTTGTACAGTTTATAGGTCACATTAAAGGTGGAAAAAGTTCTGAAATTTATTTATCTTTGTCTAATTATGGGCAATGTGTATAATCTTTGATTCTTTCAACTTGGTTATTCTGTGCAATGCCTGGACAATGTTTACAATGTTTTATATTATACTAGCGACTTGCCAGTCAAAAAATGACGGTCGATAAAATTTGAAGCCATGACAATGCTGTATGGCACACAATGTTAAGTTTTTTATACTCTAAGGACCTTCGGCGCTCATTGCGAGCATCTCCTCGCGTGTCCTTTGGTTCCTCTCTATATTTTTTAAAATATTAATAAATGAATTATTTGAATAATAAATTAATATAGTTTAGCTTTTTCTAATTAATATATGTAACGGTTCGCAAGCATTTCCCATCCTTTGTAATAGTGTATTTTGTACCTCGTACGTTCCTGGGTGAAAGTGGTACGCAGTTGTCAGTGTTTTGCCGGGTCCGGGGTCGTGCAGCCTTGTTTTCATTTTGTTTGGCCAACATATTTTTTCTCGTTTAGCCAATTTTTGAGTGGCGAAACTCGCCAAAATCGACTTAAATTTGCATTCCACCTCACTCCAAGACGTCCTGGCTGTTCCCCCGTGTGGTGTGTGATGTTGTTGTTGTATTTTTTTTTTTTTTTGTATTTTGTGTGTTTTTCTTTTTTTTTGTTTTGCCCGGTTCAGCCGTTAACTTATCTTTCTTATCGTCTCGTATTTTATTATTTTCTAAGTCCTGCGTTCGTCAACTGCTTGCAGCCTAAGGCGATCCCGCGTTTCCTAAGTGTTTGGAGGCTAAGTCCTGCGTGTTTCAAAGTGTGAACAGCTGGCTTTGAGAGGCTTGCAGAAGCACCTTTGGCGCTCCTTTCTGGCTAAGTTCTGCATGTTTCATTGCCCCCCTTGCTGTAGGTAAGCTTTTTATGTATTTGTTGTGTGTATTTATTGTGTTTTTCATGTTTTCATGTGCGCAGGTTTCGGGCGTTTTTTGCGAGTTCGTAATGGGTCGTAACGTGTCTAGTATTTTTGTTTCGTAAGTCTGTACATTTTGCGAGGTCCGCAGTTGCAGTCAAGGAGCGCCTTCGGCGAGCCCGCAGCGTTAGCAACAACCCGCCTGCTCACAACTATATATGTGATATATATATATATATATATATATAAATGTTTACAACTTTTAAGTCGGCTTAACAGTATAATTACTCAGGAAAAAAGGCATACAGCGAGTTTCTAATTAGAAGAAAAATAAATGTTGATGCCTCTGCAGGACCCTGGAGAGATTAATGATACATTGGTGGAAGTTGTGTGTGTGTGAGAGGGACATTTACATTTCTAGAGAGCTATGGTTGCATTGAATGATGCAAGGTATATTCTAGGCCAATGATGGACTTCTGCCTGTCCCCCGTTCCCCCACATCTCCCTCCACTGATGAAGAACAAACACACACCATCATCATTCTGCTCTCAATAGGTGATGTAACAAACACAAAATGGTTTCCTATAATCATAAACAGTATTCAGAAAATCACATTTTTAGAAAAACTGTTTTATGTCCCTTGCTTACACAGCTGCTAATATTGTTATTTGGGTAGAAGTGCCTTTTTTTCTTTCACTGCAGTGGCACTTTAAAAGAACATTGTGGTCAATTTTCTTCTGTAAGGACGTTTGAATGACTAAATTTGACAAGAAGCAAATCGTTTTTTAGAAAGTAAAAAATAAAACCATTACATTTAACTGGAATTGTTCTTTGAATTGTGGCTCCATTTTCTTTTGTCAGCTGATTTTGTCTGCTAGATATGTCTAGATTGTAAGCTTTTCTGAGCAGGAACCTCAGCTGTTTTGCACCAGACTGTTGCCCTGTTGTATTGTATTAGTATTTCTACTTATCTTAGAATTTGGTTATAATTTGCTAATTATACCACTGTACTTTATTCTACTTTGTAATATAGCAGTAAGGAAAATGCTGGACAGCAACAAAACAGCTATTTTAAGTATAAATTCCAAGAAGATTATCAGCTTCTTAAAGGATCACAGGAGTTTGGTAAAAACCCTGCATGCTTATGAAATATGCAGCAAACTAAAAACATTTGCATATGTGCAAAGTAGGAACATAAAAACATTTTAGATAAAATGTTATATAGGTGGTCCCCGGGTTAAGGACGAGATCCGTTCCTAAGAACATCCTTATGTTGGATTTGTATATAACTTGGATCCCTGATTAATAATAATAATACTATAATGGCTGACATGTGGTAATAATAATACCCCTGCATGGTAATAATAAGTCATAAGTCATACAAAAAGTCTTCTTAAGTAGGGGTTGTTTGTACATCAGGTCGTTTATAACCCAGGAATCGACTGGATTTAGCTCACTGCTTGTGCCATGGGGGATCCATATTGGACTGCTAGTCTGCCTGTATCCTGAGGAGAGGTATCTCTGTGGGGCTTGCTCTTCCATTCAGTTCTATTGACGAGTGGCTATGCAAAGTATCAGCATTTCATCAGAACTAAATAGAGATCTTCTCTGAATCCACAAATACTAATTATATTAGAGACAAAGACAAAAGTCTGTTATTGTTAAAATAAAATGTAATTTAATAGTTTAAAAACAGAAACATGTAGTTATTCATTTTACAATCTATGAAGCATCAAGTTCATTAAAAGATTATACTTTAAAATAGTGCCATTGATGCTGAATTAAGATGGAACAAAAAATTATGAACTAAAACAGATGATTATCTATTGTTTCCCACTGTTTGTACAAATTAACACAATAAATGGTAAGTTTTGCTGTTTCCACTGTATGTTACTGAAGCATAGTAATATATATATTTGGAAAATGTTATAAAATAAATAAAAATTAGATATTTCAAGGTGTGCTGTGTATTCTTAAAAAATATACACAAGCTCCTGATTTGTATCGTGCATAAATAAAATATTTTTGTGTAGTGTATTCCCATTTCTGCACATTTGCCCTAATCAAAGATGGCCGTCATTGCATAGGCGACATGTTTACTGCTGTTGACAAAGTAACCAGAAACGGCCTCTCTGCTTATTTGAGACGAAGCCCCGCCCAGCAACCGCGTCCTTACGTAGTAGCCTTATGCCCAATCCCCGCCCACTCTCCTAAGGAGCTCGAATAGGACGCTGCGTGCCCCCGCCCCTTTACGTCACCGGCCCGCCCTCCGCCGCCGAGTAAATCTAGCCCCTCAGTCGATTTGCTTCAGTTCATGTCTCGCAAAAAGAAAAAAAAGTGCAAAAGGGAATCTAAGAGCGCAGCGGCGAGGCAACGGGCGCTTCTGGTTTGATTTGGAGTGTTATTTTCCTCACGAGCGGTCTCCCGTGCCTTACATCATGGAGTCCTGAGCCCAGCCTCTACACACACTTTATTTTTTATATCTTTTTGGAACTTTTATTCATTTATCCTCAGCGGGACTGCTCTGAGCCGCCATGTATTCAGGAGCCGGACCGGGTAAGTGCTTCCTCATACTGAACCTTGTGATATAAGCCCGGCACGGCCTGCTATGTGTGTGTGAGGCTGCGCGCGAGCTGTGGTTGGCCCCGGCGCGCGGCGAGGTCACGTGGGAAGTGGCTCGAGCTCTTTTATTATTTTATGTTATTTCACCTCACCAACGGCCGCGACGCGCGGCAAGTCCCGCGCGAAGAGCTCGGGATGGTCACGTGCCGCAGGCCAGGGGCCCTGGTGTAGGAGCTGGGCTGTTATTTTTTTTTTGTTTTTTTTGTTCTGTAAACAAACTTTATAGATAATGAGCACCGTGTAAAGTTATTATTGTGAGTGTTACATCTAATGCAATAAACCAAGGGATGGATATATATGTATATATAATTTTGTTGTTTAGTCATTCAGTCGTTTTTGACCCTATGGACCAGGCACATCCATGTCTCTGGATGTTCTTATCCATAAGGTTATACTGGAGGTGGTTACCAGTTCCTTCTCAAGTGACCTGTGGTTTGTCTGAACTCTCTGCTGTGACCTGTCCTTCTTTTATAGCTCACAGCTTCATTGAGGTATATAAGTCCCTTCAAGTTGACAAGGTTGCTATCCAGAAGGGGATTGATACCTAGCATACTGTAAAAGTTTATTATTATATGCGATTAATTAATGTGTGTTTGTTAGACTGTATCAATTGTGTTTTGGGATATTTGTCTTGAACCTTTTTGGCTATATATATATATATATATATATATATATATATATATATATATATATATATATATATATATATATATAATTATACATACATTCATTCAGACACACTGTGTCAAGGCTCCTAAAATGTTTTTTATGGCTCCTACAGTTTTTGGTTATTACCTATGTATCTATTATTTATCTGTTAACAGACAACAATCACACTCCACATGGGTTCAATAAATAAAAAATACAATATTAACACATGGCAGATAATCTTTTGAGCTTTTAAAATCTTACTTTGTATAGCAAACCACCTTTCAAGATTGTAAATTAGAGTTTTCTAGCTAAAGGGAGTGAAAGTTGGAAGTGATGCTATAAGACTAGTCTCTTGCTTTCATCCAGGTTTCAAGTTTGAGTAGAAAATCTATAGACACAAACCATTTCATGGCTGATCAATAATCTGACTGGTTCCTAAATTTTGGGAATTTTTCGATCTCATGATTATTCATCTCAACCTTTTTAGATTGTAAGACTGCAAGTTCTCAATCTTTATGGACACCGGATACTATGCTCGGACAGGGCCCTTCATTCGTTGCAATGGGTTAATATTGAATATGTCTTTGCCTCGGAATTTAACTTTATATATAGCGCTACGTAATATGTTGGCGCGTTATGCATAAACTATAATAATGTATATTTTGCCTTATTACTGGTTTTGCTGTACTTTGAATAAATGTTTGACTTAAGTTTTTCTAATGTCTACTTTCGTTTAAGTTTTCGCCTGTCTACATCAAGACTTTTTTTTTATTTTTTGTCATGAATAGTAGACATTTGTATCCACAACTATGTTTATGGAATACTATAAAATTACTTTAAATAAGAAGGTGCAGCAAACCTTTAAGGCTTTGTAACCACTTTGGTTTTATTTGATCAATCAATAAGACCTTACCTCAAATGTGTATGTTGATATATTTTCACATTTTAAGTTGTTTGTAGTACTAAACTCTAATTTTAATAGCATCAACACATGATGTAGTGCTATGGTACAGGGACACATAAGTATGACAATACATAATTTGACAGATTGATACAAAGGGAATTGACAACCCTGTAATTGAGCTGATAATCATACACATACCACTCTTCTACAGCAGGGTAGAAGCTTAACTAGTGATTAAATCTGTGGGTGTATCTGCTTTAAAGAAAGAAAACTGGAGGTGATAGTGCAGAAATCTGCACTACAAAGTGATAGAAATCAGGGCTTGATATATATATCTGGACACAATTTTTATATATATATATATATATATATATATATATATATATATATATATATATATATATATATATATATATACATATACATATACCTACCTACCTACCTCCGCTTTGGTATTACTGACTCTAAAGCACTTAATACCTGTATCGCTGATCAAGCCATGTACTATATTTTCGGGGATGCTTTAATGCAAGGTTATGGTGGCTACCACAGGCTCCTATGGGAAATCCGCAGCTCCAAGTCATACTTGGCTTGGTGTGAACAGGATAGGTTAGATGAGTTCAGAGACAGACGAATGGTGGCGTGAGGGTCTGGATTTAAAGTAAACGGAGGTGAATGGATCGGAAAGAACATGCCAGTTGGTGAATGTTGTGTCTCAGATATGTTCTACATATCTTTATGTATCACTACAGGTTCTGTTGGTATTTCATGTAAGAATGTACATGATGGCCCCGCTACCCTTCCTATGAAGAGCATTTATGGATTTTCAGCAATCTGACATTGAAGAGATATAGATGATTCTTGCATTTTGCTAAATATAATATACTGTACCTGCCTTTATTTACTTTTATGTACTTTTATTTTATTAAGAAGAGCTTTATAAGCTTTTTTTTTTTTTTTTCTGCTTAAAATCTTTCACAGTGTATTTGGGTCTGTCCTCTCTAACTCATGCGGCTCATGAATACAGAGTCCAGTGCAGTTGCCTGTCCGCGACTTCTCACAATCAACATTTTGAAGATTGTTGCCATTGATTGGTTACTATGAGACACCGCACACTGTATACTGTCTTCATGAGCTGCTGAGGGGAGAAACCCATAAGGAACTCTTTGTTTGATTTTTAGCTAAAAAAAAAATGAACTTATAAGGGCTTTTTAATAAAGTACCTGACCGTAAATAGATACATGTGTATTTATATACGGTACCTAGTGAAGTCCAGAACTCTTCCATGTCCTTTTTAAGCAGACTCCTGAGTACTATACATGCTCAGTTTCTTCATTGTTTACTTACTTTTTTTTTTTTTTTATCCCACATAATATTACAATTGCACATAATTGTATTTAGAAGCAACTTATCGTGTCTTAAAGTTCTATTGGTATTTTTTGTTTTGTTTCTTTTTAATCATCACGCATTATTCCTGTTAGTTGCCTCAAAAATGGATAACCAGTTTTGGCCTGTGGAAATCCTGTGCTGGCTCATTTGTTGGAAGTTAAATTAACAATTGACTGAAACACTATTTCAGTTTGGCAGACTAGTCATGTCTGGGAAGTCTTATGTTGCATAGTGTTTAAATCGCTTTCCTACTGCTCTCTTGCCGCAGTAGATGTCGGAGGGTCATTTTGTTCTACTACAAAGACCAGCGTCATATTGTGTCAATTTTTTTGCATGTAGTTCTTTCTGATACTAGTTATGTTTGCAAAAATATGTAACCAAAGGCTTTATTTCTAGCTCCCTCATGATTTAAATGTATTCACTGAAAATAAGACCCCATCAATTGTATTGGTCACGCAGTTGCGTTCCTCGCAAAGTGAGGGCGTGAGCCAGCGTCTCCGTCACACATGCGAAGCAGCCGCGCAGCACTTAAGCTGCAATGAGCGCCGACGTACTTGGGCCTTGCAGCACTGTTCAAGCGTGTAACTCCCACCAAAACAAATAAAAAATGTACAAAAAATTATACTGCACAGGGGGAGATGCAGGAAGCTGGGGAGTGAGGTTGCAAGCGAATCAGGCCCATATTTGGCGTTTTTCCTCACACAAATTGTCTAAGAGGAAAAAATGGTGGACGAAAAACTAAAAATTTCAGAAACCCCATGAAAACGAGGGTCCAACGCCAGGCTTGCAAAACGTGCAAAATACACAACGCTTAAGACAGTAACACTTACACCAACAACGCCAGGTGGCGGGACTTTAAAAATAAAACCAACGGCTGTCGCCGCGCGCCACGCAAACATTCAGTGCGCGCGCACACACACAGAGGAGTGACACTGGGAAGATGCTATAGAGACACATGGCATTCCCAAGCACTAAACTTGTAGGTTAACAAACCCTGCAATGAGCGTCCCGTACAGTAGGCGGGAGGAAAGGCTCTCAATAAGCGCTGAAGGTTCTCATCACAGGGCTCACGATGAGCACCGCAAGCGAGAGAGCATTGCAGTGAACGCAGGCAAGCGGAAAGGCTCGCAATGAGCGCTGATGGTGCTCAGAGGACCAGAAGCCTCACATTGTGTGGCAAACTGCATTGCCAGCCTTACAATTTTAATCCCGTCTTTTTTTGACGGGCAAGTTCCTAGTTTTAAAATATGTGCCACTAAACAGACAAAGATAGACACTATGCAAGGTTAAACAAGCAATGAACAGGACCTACATTCAGAAGCTGTAGTATAGGTCCACTGTGATAAAATAGGTCATATATATTTTGACGGCAAAAAGAACCCACAAACTTTATACACACTTTTTTATTCTTTACTGCAAGGCCCAATTTTGTTTTCTGGCATGTCACTGTCTGTTTCTTTCTCTGGAGGGGTGAGTCCTTTTTAAAAACATTTTTAAGCTTCCTCTTAGGTCTCCTGAGAGAACTGACTTCTCATGAAAGCAATATATATGTATGTATGTGTGTGTCGCTTACCGAAAGGATGGACACACAGGACTATTTATTTGTTTTCCCCCTCAATGTTCATGTTATTTTATACGTAGTACTATTCATAATACCTCCCTTGTCTTCTCCAATAAGATTGGCTGGCTCCTCACAAACCCTGCTGGATCATAAGTTTCATATTAATTGGTCGTCTTTGTCTTTGTTTTGCATTCCCCATATTTGTTAAAAGCATGCCGTTGTTTCATGTTTATTGTGCTATTTTAAAGAACTTTTGCTGGTAATGGCAAACTCTTTAGTTAAATGAACAAGCTTTAAAGTAATGCCTAATTGAGCTATTTGCGGTTCTGTCAGTCTTTTATAGTTGTATTCTAATACATCCTCTATCTGAGTGTATATCATTTGTCAAGTATGTGTGAACTTTAGAGACAGATTAGTTTGTCTTTCTTCTTTTATTGCACCACAGACACTGACTTTGCATATTGATTATTTAGGAAGATTGAGACATAGGTCTTAAGATGGAAATGGATAAGACTATAAATAATTGCATACATGAGTCATGGCTTCTTGCATCAAAACCATTTTGATGGTTTAATTTTTAGTTATGAGCCAGCCAAACAATTATAACATCCAGGTTATGGATTGTATGTAGAAATATAAGATTCAACACTGATATAACTCGTTTGTTTTTGAGCCTGTTGTACTAGTAGGTTTTTTTTTTTTTTTGTTTTTTTTTCAATCTAAATCCGTTTGGTTGATTCTGATAATTACATGATATTGTCAGTGTCCCTTTCATTGCTGTAGTCAAACTTTTGTATAAGCTGTGCTGAGGCTAACTTTTTTATGTTGTTGTTTTTTCTTCAATAACATCTTGGTGTTGGAAGTATATTTTGATCCTTTTTTGTTTAACCCCCATTGTGAGTGCTGCAATGTGTTTGGCTGTACTACCATTTTCTTGGACTCTGAAGAAAAAAAACACTGGATTTCTGTAGTGTTTCTAAATTGTTCTGATTCCACCAAGTGATTAGTGTTGTAGGAATTGCCTCAGGTCATCTGAGGACAACTACCATATATGAACATGGATTTCCATTCATAAGGCTGCAAGTTTGAGAATGCTCTCTGCATAATAACGTGACAGCGAGACAATGGCTTACAAATGATTGCTTGTGGCATAGTTTATAATAAAACACCTGAACTGTGTATAGAAATAACTTGTATGTTCTGAGTTGCATTTCACTTTTTTTTTTTTTTTCTTTAATAAATTGTGAATATTCTAACACTACTGTTAGATGTTAATTGGAGCTGTTCTTGTTGAGTCACACTTTTCAGTAAATACTCACATCTAGACCAGGATGACTCATGCTGGCATTTAATTTATGAAATGGAAACAATGATTTCCAAATATAGTTTTACTACTGTTTTGCCTTTGTAACAAACCCAATGTGGGAGTAACATTTTGAAAGGTTGGTCTGCTGGCACCTAATCCTATTGTTAAAGGACCATTGCAGGTCAAGAAAAGACCCTCGTTTCTTAAGTACCAACCTAACAATATTGGTAGATGTCTAAGCCAATAGGCATCACAAAGATCAGATATTCCCAAACAGATGTTTTTGAGACTGAGTGCAGAGATAAAGTCCAGAGTCTTTGCACCTTAATCGAAATAAGAATTACATTTACACCATACCAATTCCCCCTCACTGCTACAAAAGCAGGAATGCAACTATAGCTGTCCAGATATGTGTGCAAGAGTGGGAGTTTACAATTCCAACTGATATTACATGAATCCTATCACAATTTTTTTTTATTTTCTTATCAAACTAATTCTATGACCTTTCTGCTTTTATGTACTCAGTCACTTGCCCGTGTGTAATTTTTTTTTGGGGGGGGGGGGGGTGCAGTGCTGTTAAATGGCTATTCAACATGACCATGTTTAATCCTTGGGCGTGCATTGCAAGACTCCACCCCCCACACACACACTTTATGGGCATCACGATGAGCGTTCATTGCAGGCATCGTCCAACCGGCTGATTTCGTGCCTCGCTCAGCGCAAGCTTCTCCTCACTCTCTGACCCCTGTGTCTGTTATGTTTCCCCCTCTCCCTTCCCCTACTCCTTCTTCTCTTTTTTTTTTTTTTTTCCTTCCCTGTTTCTCTTTTCCACCCTCCCTCGCCCCTGTGTCGCTTTATCGAGCCTCGCGATGAGCGGCTAAGTGCTACTGAATTTGGCCTCGCAGTGAGCCTTTGTTTTTCAAAACAATTACGGGTCTACAACCACCATTGTGTGTGGTTGTAAGTTAATTTTTTAATTGCCGTTTTTTTTGTGGTCTTCCGAGTTGCGGGCTTGAAAAAAATGGTGGCCGTTTAAGTCATATCTTTTTCAAAGCGTTGCGTGCCTCACACTCATCGCAGGCCTGCAATGAGCACCTTCCATCTATAAGAATTTAAAGTGTGTGTGTGTGTATTACACACACACACACACACACACACACACACACACACACACACACACACACACACACACACACATTTTCCAATAATGTGCTCCGTACATAGCGGTTGGTGACACAGATACAATACAATCAAGGTTCAAAAATACCACTTAAAAGAAAATTTTATGCAACAATGCGCCTGTGTCATTTCAGACACCTCCTAACTGAAGGGCTATGGTGTGCCCCACAAACTACAATAAACTACACAACTACTACAATAAAGTGCAACAATGTCCAACAACATAGACTAATTCACCACATTGAACCAAACCAGAAATGCATTCAAGAGATCAAAAATACGGCACCCTGGCCTTTGCGCGCTGGAGAACAGTGCGCCATTTTTTCTCTTGCTTAGGGGATTTTGTGTGTCTAATCTCAAGAATTTGGAGTTAAATTGAGGTGTAACTTGACTTTCAGGGGTCCTGGGTGCCCCCCTTGCTGTGGGTAAGCTTTTTATGTGTTTTTTTTTTTGTGTATTTATTGCGGTTTTCATGTGCGTGTTTCGGCCGTATTTTTGCGAGGTATTAATGTTTCCCGCGGCTCGTATTTGTGTTTGCTAAGTCCGTAAATGTTGCCGTCGAAGTGGGAGTCTCCACCTCCACAAATGCCGCCCCTCACTTCACCAGTGAAAGGGCCGATAGTATAGCAGCCTATAGAATTAGAATTAACAAAAAATGTCAAGCCATATTTTCATTATCTGCAGTTGTTGTGAGCCCTCAATTGCTTTATTTATTAAACTTTTTTTTTTTGAAGGGCTGCTGGATTTACTCTGCTCTTTTTGAAGAACTACGTATTAATAGATAAATGTTCTTCTTAGAAATGGAAAAATCTCGCTTGTACCTATTTTGCAATGTTTTATTTATCCTCCTTTTGTAATGCAGCTTTCTAGTGCGATATTTTTTTTTAAGCAATACCAAATAGACACCTGAATTGTTTCCTCTCAATGTCTCCTTCCACTTGCACAAGCAGATTAGCAGTGACAAAATTAGGGCGCACATTTTTTTTTGGAATAATGTAAAAGAATAGGGGAGCCTATTTATTAAACACAAATAGAACTGGACCAATTCCTTGCTCTGTCTATTTTGGTTTTGCTCCGCATGCATTGCTTTAAACCTTTAATGTGCAGGATTTCTGATGGGCTGTGACAGGTGCTGGCAAAACTGGTACAGATCATTTGACATTGAAGCTGACCACTTATAAGGTTGTGAAAAGATCACAGTACAGAGAATCTTAGGATTACTGTTTATTGCACATTAAATCCAATGGTGTGTTTTCTGTACAAAGCAATACTATTTCTAGGGGCAACAAACTAGCCCAATTTGTGGTGGTGTAATATATACATATGTACAGCAGTGGACAAAAACCCTGCTTGGTAGGAGCCATATATTATACACACACTTCCACCTCTGCATAGGCACTTACATTTCTTTGCCTGTATTGTCTGGTTTTTATCCCATTATCATAATTGACTATGAAGCAATAGAATAAACAAATGTCATTTTTATAGAAGCTCTTACAGTTTCCTGAAGTTAAAGGGATATTAAAGGTTCCCTGTTTTTAATAACATATACTACCTAAGTGCTTGCATATATAAACATTGTTTTATTAACAAGTGCTTAAAAACTCTATTTTTACGCACTGAAACCTTCCAAACGGTCCTTACAAAGATCTGCCCCAGCAGCTCATGCACAGTGTTTCTATTGGAGCTAGACGTACTAAGGAATCACAAATTCCCGTTGGCAGCACTTCAAATCATGCTGTTGAGATGTCTGTGTGGCTACTGCATCTACTACTGATATATAAGGGAGAATCTGACTTTGTTTTTGAGTATGCAAATTGCACTTAGGTGTTCGCCTAAGGGGCGGGGGGGTCTCCAGAGGTGGAGTCCTTTCTCACTGTGCCTCAGGAAGTAAAGCTACATCTCACAGATGAGGCCCAGCATGCTGACTCTTACTTCTGGAGTTTGCTATTTCTCCTGCCTGGTACGTTGGCAATATGGAGTGAGTAGGCAACCAGACCTATAGAACAAACCTACTTAGGTTGTTGGTTTGGCACACGGACCTTGCTTATATTCTTGTATTTATTTGGTTTCCTATATAGATGCCAGACTGTTCCCTAGTCATTGTAAAATCCCCCCCCCCCCCCCCCCCCCCCGATCAGCTTATGTGGTGTGCTTTTTAAGAAAAAGAAAAAAAAAAACTCCTGAAAGTATCTGCTTTTTGGGTAGAGTGGTACTTTTTATGAGAATTGATTGGCAAACTATTTTCAAATTTGTTTTAAGATGACATGTTACACGTATGTAATTAAAAGGACCACCATAATTACCTAACCTTAGCTACACATTTTAATTTAAATTATTGAGAATACATTTCTTTGATTTAAAAAAAAAAAAATTGCTTTGTGTGTGAGCATTTTAGCATGTTGTGCTAGAGAAAGTTTAATTAAACACAATGCTCCTCTCTTCCTTATTTAGACTTGCTGTATTAAATAAATTTCCCTCGACAACTAGCAAACCTGAATCAACAAATTTTTTAATCAAAATGAATAAAACCACAAACTTCTGCCACATATAGTGATTGAGAAATATAACTTTTACATTTGAAACTTGTTGTCTTTATCTATTAAATGTAGTTATTCGCCTATTTTTGCCCAATGCAAACCATATTAAGTGTGGGAGCCAAAGTAGCCAGATGTTATCCAGACTTAGGGAGTTGGGAAGTGGTTGGTGTTTTTTTTTTTATGTGTGTAGGTTTTTGCCCCCTGACAAGTTCACTTCTAAATACTTTATCTCTGGCTGCAGGAGCTTTATCTTTGACAAGCAGGCATAAGCCGAATATACTTTGACCACACCTAAAAAAATGCAAAAAGATTGTGAAGAAACACCATTTGGGCATGGATTATGAGAACTCTTAAGGTTTTAAGTGGTTATGGAAGTCTCTATTAACTTGTAGGTGTTTTTTTTTTTTTTTTTTTTTTTTATACTTAAATTCTAACAAATAGTCCCTGTATGGGTCTGCAGTGTATGCAGAAACACTCTTTAGTACTGGATGTGAACTGTGCTGTCCTAGCCTATCGGGGACCACATGCTCAGCAGAAACTACTTATTGGTATTATGAGACCAAGCAAATGAAGTACAGTAGAGCCTGTGTCTTCATGAGCTGCAGTAGGCAGCTCGAACCAGGTAGTATTTGTATGATTTTACTCCATAAAATCGGAGCAATAAAATGCTGCTTAATACTGCACATAAAAGTAAATAGATACACAGGTATATTGGATACCTTCTGTGTCCCTTTTTAATTTTCTGTTGTGATGGTACAAGACCTTGTTAAATGCTGTATAGAAAAAAACCCAAGGACAAATTAGGTTTCCTTTTTATTTATTATTTGTTAATCATCCACATCAAGGATTAGATATTTTTATTGTGCTCAATTATACAGCAATATATGACTAGCGACTTGCCTGTCACAATTTTATTGCCCAGTCATTTTTAAGGCAGGTAATGCTGTTTGCCACAGACACAATTTTTTTTTTTTTTTTTGTGGTCTGAGATCCTTCAGCACTCATTGCAAGCCTCTTGGTTGTTCCTTTTTTTTTTTTTTTTTTTTTTTTTAATCAGAGGTGCTTTTGCTTTCATTGTAAGGTTGGCGCTGATCTGTTTTTTGCGCTTATTGCAAGGCTGTCCCCTGGTGTAGTTTGTGCTATGAGCAGCGTTGGCGCTCGGTGTGAGGCGCGCAATGAATTTCTTTTGCGTTTTTTGCGATAGTGTTTATATTTTTTTTTTTTGTGTATATATTTTTGTATGCTAATTAAATAATTAATGAATATACTTTACCTATTTGTGAGTAATATATGCAGGAAGCATTGTGCTGATGAGCTGACAATCTGTTTTCATGTTCCTGCAGGATACAATGTAGGTTTGCTCTGTTGTGGAGCTGATGTGTAAGTGTCAGCTATGTGTGTTGTGTAAATAGGCTGCGTGTGCGAGGGGAAGCCGTTGGTGTAACTGTACTTCCGCATTCTGTAAGTTAGTGTTGTAAAATGGCGGCGAATGTGTATGTGGTACGCTGGTGTGGATGAATTCGCGTCCTTGCTAAAAGTGTATCTTTACCTCATACGGCTATTTTGAAAATCCGTCTGCTTGGTGGTGTTTTGCGGCTTTGGGGTCGTGTGGTCTCGCTCTCGTTTTTTTTTTGGCGGCCATTTTTTCCTCTCGCTTAGGGGATTTTTGTGTGTCTAAACTAAGGAATTTGGCGTTTAAATTGAGGTGTAACTTGACTTTTAGAGGTCCTGAGTGCCCCCTTGCTGTGGGTAAGCTTTTAATGTGTTCGTTGTGTGTATTTATTGTGGTTTTCATGTGCACGTGTTTCGGCTACTAAGGCTGTATTTTTGCAAGGTCGTAATGTGGTTTTTTTTGTTTTTTCTTTCTAAGTCCTGCAGCTCTTATTTGTGTCTGCTAAGTCCGTAAATGTTGCGGTCGACGTGGGAGTCTCCACCTCCACAAATGCGTCCCCTCGCTTCGCCAGGGTCCGCATTTGTGGTCCTAAAGTCGTAAGGGGTCGTAGGGATGAGCGCCTACGGTTTTGGCGCTCCTTGCCAGCAACTGCGTCCCATGCTTCGCGAGGGCCGCAGCGATGACAACTATATATGTGATGGGATTAGTGTGCTTGCTTAAAACACCCTGGCTGTTCAGTTTGGGAGATCAGTTCTTTAACGTCTCCATATGACTTTCTATCCGATTTTTAACCCCTTCTTTTTAACCCCTTCTGAATGTGCTGCATTTTACAACTTTCAGAAACATTTCCAAAAAATAAAAATTGCGGGGTTTGCAGAAAACCGATACTGGCAAACTGATGCCACTTTGAATTCCCACATTTAAACATGCCTCGCTCAATTAGACTATCTTCCTGCCTCCAAAACCTTTTAAAAAAAAAATACTAAAAACACACTTTTTAAAAAAAAAAATCTTAACATCAGCCTTAATATGCACAACTGCACACTCCACAGCTTAATAACACTTAAACCCACAATCTACATTACAACACACCGACACAAACACTTGGCTAAACACATTGCTTTCACATTACCATCTTACATTTGTCACCGTCTTGTATCACACCTAGACCCTTAGATTGAAAACTCGCAAACTTACAATCTTGTGTCAGTGCCTTGGATACAAGCTCTATGTACATTTGATTCTAAGCTCAAAAACAGGGCCCTCCATTCTTTGCTACGGAATATGTTGGCGCGTTAAAAATAAAGATGATAATAACCACTTGCTGAACATATCCGGGTTGAAAGCTGCAAAGGTGCCTTGTCCCGCTCCATTGCAGGGTTGTCACATCAGTCATATGATAATCTGTCCTGCGTCATGTTTGGCTCAACAGCAGGACAAAATTATATGTATATTTTGGTGCCAGTAAGGTGCGTGTGGAATCTGGGAAGTATTCACCCCTTTGTTAATCTGTTTTTGTTAATCTGAATTGTAGGTGATGATCAGAACACAATAGTCTAAATTGGTGAGGTGAAATGAGAAAAATATATACATAAAACTATTTTTATACATAGAAAATAGTAAATTGGCATGTGCGTATTTATTCATCCCCTTTGTTATGAAGCCCATAAAAAGCTCTGGTGAAACAAATTACCTTCAGAATTCACGTAATTAGTGAAATGATGTCCACCTGTGTGCAATCTAATGGTCACGTGCCATTAAATACACACCTTTTTTTTGAAAGGCCCCGGAGACTGAAACACCTAAGTAAGACTTGCCACTAACCAAACACTGCCGTGAAGACCAAGCAACTCTTCGAACAAGTAAGGACAATGTTGTTGAGAAGGCACAAGTCAGGGTTATGATATAGATATAGATAAATCTTTGATCTCCAGGAGCACCATCAAATCTATCATAACCAAATGGAAAGAACATGGCATAACAGCAAACCTGCCAAGAGACGGCCGCCCGCCCGCCAAAACTCACGGACTGGCAAGGAGGGCATTAATCAGAGAGGCAGCACAGAGACCTAAGGTAACCCTGGAGGAGCTGCAGAGTTCCACAGCAGAGACTGGAGTATCTGTACATAGGACGACAATAAGCCGTACGTTCCATATAGTTGGGCTTTATGGTAGAGTGGCCAGAAGAAAGCCATTACTTTCAGCAAAAAACAAAATGGCACGTTTTGAGTTTGCGAAAAGGCATGTGGGAGACTTCTAAAATTTATGGAGGAAGGTGCTCTGGTCTGATGAGACTAAAATATTTACTTTTCGGCCATCAAAGAAAATGCTATGTCTGGCGCAAACATAACACATCACATCATCCAAAGAACACCATCCCCACAGTGAAACATGGTGGTGGCAGCATCATGCTGTGGGGATGTTTTTGAGCAGCTGGAACTGGGAAACTGGTCAGAGTTGAGGGAAAGATGGATGGTGCTAAATACAGGGATATTCTTGAGCAAAACCTGTACCACTCTGTGCGTGATTTGAGGCTAGGACGGAGGTTCACCTTCCAGCAGGACAATGACCCCAAACACACTGCTAAAGCAACACTTGGGTGGTTTAAGGGGAAACCTGTAAATGTGTTGGAATGGCCGAGTCACAGCCCAGACCTCAATCCAATAGAAAATCTGTGGTCAGACTTAAAGATTGCTGTTCACAAGCGCAAACCATCCAACTTTAAGGAGCTGGAGAAGTTTTGCAAGGAGGAATGGGCAAAAATCCCAGTGGTAAGATGTGGCAAGCTCATAGAGACTTGGAGCTGTGATTGCCACAAAAGGAGGCTCTACAAAATATTGACGTTAGAAAAAGTCAATGGGCATAACTATTCAGACCCCTGGTATATTGTCCTATTTGTTTGCTTCACAATAAAAAAAACATCTTGTGGGCATGTTCTATAAATTTAAATGATGCAAATCCTCAAACAATCCATGTTAATTCCAGGTTGTGAGGCAACAAAACATGAAAAATGCCAAGGGGGGGGGGGGGGCGGTAAATACTTTTGCAAGGTACTGTATATGTATATAAACTAAAAAGCATGGATATAAAGCAGTTTTTAGGAAAATCTGACATTTTTAAACCTTCTATGAGTATTGGAATCCATTTTGTGTTTCTTCCCTCTCCCTGCGCTGAATGATGTTTTTTAAACTTAAGCATGAGCATGATTAATCGGGAAAGAAGGCATACGTATAGTTTGTGATTTAATAATAATTTTGGTGTATGTTTGTGCGGCAGTTTTTACATTTCTATAGAGCTATTGCTGCAGTGAATGGTTTTAAACTTAAAGGGTCTGCTTTTGGGCCAGTGAGAGGGTAAATGTGTGATATTATCCAATTATCTTTACGATGGGTCTCCTCCTGAGGAAGTGATATATCAAACACAATGGATTCCGGTACTCCTAAAATGAGAATTAAAAAAATTATCAGATTATCCCCCCCAGAATGCTCTGTTAATGGCTTAAACAGCTGTTAATATTTTCATATACAATTTTTTTTATTATTATAGATATATACGGTAGATTTTTTTTCTCTCCCTGAAACCGGTTAAATGCATTATTTGATTTAATCAGTTTTCATTTGGGAGGATCATTTTGCCTCTGTACCCAAAGAGTAAGTTCTGCTTAATTGTGGCCCGCGATTTTAATAGAACGGTGTGGAGAGTTTCTAGTCATGCAGGGTGACAAATGTTTAATTTAGGGAGGAGAAACAAATGTCTGTCCTCAAGGATAAATTGAATAGAACTGAAAATTCAGAAACTATGTTCACTGTTTAAAGGTATTTGTTCTTAGTATGAAGATAACAAATGGGATTGCTCCGGCAAATTCTCAGTTCCTGGCCTTTGTGCGGCCCAGCACGACCGAGCTTGGATATCTCTGCTCTAGGAAGGGAAGCTAGTTTTATTAGAATTATACATTGATCATAAATGCATTTTCTGTAACTATTTTATAATATTACAATACTAACTTCATTTTGAAAGTGATTATGATTATTGGCCTCTGACAAAGTGTTTTGACGACTCTGTGATAAGTTCATTAATGGGAAATTTTAAGCTTTGTCCGAAAGTCTGTTTTTGAAGTGACATTGACATTTTTCAAATATGGTATAACTAAAATTACTATAATGATGATAATAAACAACCCCTGTATATTAGCTTAAGTACAATTCAAAAACAATATTAACACTTTGCCAAAAATATAGTATTCTTTTGTTAATAAGATCATTGGGATTAATTACTAAACACACTCATTGCTTCCTTTTTGTCTAATACAGTACAGTTCCCTTCACATTTTTCTTCTCTAAAGGCAGCTGCATAGAAGATGAGGGAATCGGTACCTCATGGGCTTATCTGTAATTAATCCCAATAATCTCATTAACAAAATTATAACTAATGTGGTTTGTGATTCACCTTTTATATATATATATATATAT
Source organism: Discoglossus pictus (assembly GCA_027410445.1). Taxonomy (NCBI): domain Eukaryota; kingdom Metazoa; phylum Chordata; class Amphibia; order Anura; family Alytidae; genus Discoglossus; species Discoglossus pictus. The sequence continues at coordinate 18,914,654 of CM050166.1, read as the reverse complement.
ATATATATATATATATATATATATATATATATATATATATATATATATATATATATATATATATATATATATATATATATATATATATATATATATAGCAAACTGCAATATTGTTGTACTGTAGGATTAACAAATACTTTATAGGAAATAACTGAATTAATATTTGACTTTTTTTTTTTTTTTCTAAATCACAAATATAGTTGTCATTGTTGGTGAGGTTTGCAATGTTGGCACGCTTTTTGCGTTCCTCGCGCGGCAAGCCGTTCACAGACGCATGACTTACACTGTAATGAGTGAGGCAAGCAGTTGAGTCACGCGGGACTTAAACGCACCATTGCACTGCTCGCCTCGCTTTGAGTTACGCATCTGAAGCAACTGTGTGCCTCAACTGCAAACAACGAAAACCCAAAATAATAATAAAAAAAAAATACTCTCACGCACAGCAAAGGGGGAGAGCCAGGAAGCGTAAAAATATGAAACCAGGCTGAGCAACACCAGACATGCAGAACTTTAGAAAATACACGACGCAGAAGACGGTAACAATTACACGAACGCCAGGAACATGGGACTTTGAAAATAAAACAAACGCAGGTGCTCAGAAGAGCAAAAGCCTCACATTGTATGGCAAACAGCATTGCCAGCCTTACGGCCCCCCCCCCCCCCAGCCATTTCCTAGTATATTTGGAACCTCCTTGCTAATGTTAAAAACAGTAAGGTATGATGAGAATGGTCAATCATTGATAGGCTGCCCCAACAGTAAAAGTTTGTTGCGAAAGGGAAACATCTAACAATGTCATCAGCCAGTTCATTGTGGTACACCTTGTGTCTGAAAAATGTAACTACCTGCTAGACAAACTACCTTGTAGTGGGTGAATACTAGCTGCACCTAAGTGTACATTCTTACATGGTTTGATAATGAATATTGCTGTTTTATTATGAAGTAATTTATTACCGTATTGGTCCGAATATAAGCCGCACCTCTTCTCCGGGCTTGGAAATTACGGGTGAGGCTTGTATTCTCGATCTTGCTGATTAAAGCGGGCTTGAGATTGTTGCGCAATTCTAGTCCATCGCTTTCCCCGTATTTCAAAGTTCAGTATTGACTCTTTTTTTTGTTTGCGTTCACGGTGCTACGAACAGGTGTTTAACCCACTTGCACATACATACATATTCATACATACAGTTAATTTGATTAGGAACTAAACCTGTTAGACTTAATATGGATGATGGTTAGGGAAAATGTCAAGAGAACTAGCAGGATTTGTGTGTTTATTTTTTATTTTATTCATTCATTTATCTTTTTATATGCTTTCACTTTTTTTCCCCGTTCAAGTGACTGATGGTTACTGCTATTTGGTAGAAGCTTTTTAATTAGCACCTAAGATTCACAACTGTAAGAGAACAGCAAATCCAAGCTAGGAAAGTTTTGAAATTCATTAATTAGTGTGGGTGTTTATTGTAGCTTAAATGCATTTTGTTACGTGTATCTATTTGTGAGGTGTGTGTGTGTGTGTGTTTTTTTTTTTTGTTTTTTTTTTCTACATAACTTATTTTCCACCATCTTGTCTTGTTTTTACAGCAATTGCACCCCCACCCCCTCCCCCACCTCTCCCAATGCCGGCATACACCTTTAAACCTCCCCTGCGACCAGATTTTGGGACCTCGGGAAGGACCATCAAGCTTCAGGCTAACTTCTTTGAAATGGAAATTCCCAAAATGGAAATCTACCATTATGATGTTGACATAAAACCTGAGAAGTGTCCCAGAAGAGTAAACCGGTAAGATGTAGTAGTAGTAGTATTATGCCTTGGTGTATGTATTGCATCTGTGTTCACATTTGAACGTCTAAAGCAAGTTAATATATATATATATATATATATATATATATATATATATGTGTGTGTGTGTGTGTGTATAATTTTTATTTTTATTTTTTTTGATCTCTCTTCTTGACAGTAAATTGTTTTTAAATGTGGGATGCATTTTTAGTTTTAGAAAAGTACCGTATAAGCCGAGGCACCTATTTTACCACAAAATACTGGGTAAAATGAGTGATTCGAGTATAAGCTGAGGGTGGGAAATGTGCTGCCCCCTGTGCCCCTTTTTGTGCCTTCTGTGTCCCCCTCTCCCTTCCCGGTGTCTCTTCCCCCCACATCAAGTCAAGGAAGGAGCGGATGCCGGAGCAGGAAAGTGAGGGGAGAGGAGGGGGGGCTTAGAATGAGGGTGGGTGGGGGGTTTAGCATGAGGGTGTGGAGGGGGGTTTAGCATGAGGGTGTGGAGGGGGGTTTAGCATGAGGGTGTGGAGGGGGGGTAGAGAGACACAAGCGGAGTGACTCGAGTAAAAACCGAGGTAAACCCTTTTTAGCCTTTAAAAAAGGGCTGAAAAACTCGGCTTATACTCGAGTATATACAGGGAGTGCAGAATTATTAGGCAAATGAGTATTTTGACCACATCATCCTCTTTATGCATGTTGTCTTACTCCAAGCTGTATAGGCTCGAAAGCCTACTACCAATTAAGCATATTAGGTGATGTGCATCTCTGTAATGAGAAGGGGTGTGGTCTAATGACATCAACACCCTATATCAGGTGTGCATAATTATTAGGCAACTTCCTTTCCTTTGGCAAAATGGGTCAAAAGAAGGACTTGACAGGCTCAGAAAAGTCAAAAATAGTGAGATATCTTGAAGAGGGATGCAGCACTCTTAAAATTGCAAAGCTTCTGAAGCGTGATCATCGAACAATCAAGCGTTTCATTCAAAATAGTCAACAGGGTCGCAAGAAGCGTGTGGAAAAACCAAGGCGCAAAATAACTGCCCATGAACTGAGAAAAGTCAAGCGTGCAGCTGCCGCGCTGCCACTTGCCACCAGTTTGGCCATATTTCAGAGCTGCAACATCACTGGAGTGCCCAAAAGCACAAGGTGTGCAATACTCAGAGACATGGCCAAGGTAAGAAAGGCTGAAAGACGACCACCACTGAACAAGACACACAAGCTGAAACGTCAAGACTGGGCCAAGAAATATCTCAAGACTGATTTTTCTAAGGTTTTATGGACTGATGAAATGAGAGTGAGTCTTGAAGGGCCAGATGGATGGGCCCGTGGCTGGATTGGTAAAGGGCAGAGAGCTCCAGTCCGACTCAGACGCCAGCAAGGTGGAGGTGGAGTACTGGTTTGGGTTGGTATCATCAAAGATGAGCTTGTGGGGCCTTTTCGGGTTGTGGATGGAGTCAAGCTAAACTCCCAGTCCTACTGCCAGTTCCTGGAAGACACCTTCTTCAAGCAGTGGTACAGGAAGAAGTCTGCATCCTTCAAGAAAAACATGATTTTCATGCTGGACAATGCTCCATCACACGCATCCAAGTACTCCACAGCGTGGCTGGCAAGAAAGGGTCTAATGACATGGCCTCCTTGTTCACCTGATCTGAACCCCATTGAGAACCTGTGGTCCATCATCAAATGTGAGATTTACAAGGAGGGAAAACAGTACACCTCTATGAACAGTGTCTGGGAGGCTGTGGTTGCTGCTGCACGCAATGTTGATGGTGAACAGATCAAAACACTGACAGAATCCATGGATGGCAGGCTTTTGAGTGTCCTTGCAAAGAAAGGTGGCTATATTGGTCACTGATTTGTTTTTGTTTTGTTTTTGAATGTCAGAAATGTATATTGTGAATGTTGAGATGTTATATTGGTTTCACTGGTAAAAATAAATAATTGAAATAAGTATATATTTGTTTTTTGTTAAGTTGCCTAATAATTATGCACAGTAATAGTCACCTGCACACACAGATATCCCCCTAAAATAGCTAAAACTAAAAACTACTTCCAAAAATATTCAGCTTTGATATTAATGAGTTGTTTGGATTCATTGAGAACATGGTTGTTGTTCAATAATAAAATTAATCCTCAAAAATACAACTTGCCTAATAATTCTGCACTCCCTGTACGGTAATACAAATACACAATGCTTGTTTTGCAAATGTTCAGTTCTGTACTGTGACTCCATATTGCTTTCCTGACTATTGTGACCTGTTTCTCAGATGGGTGTATCCTTGCAAACCAATGATATTCTATTTAGTCTTGTAGAGCACTGGCAGGTGTAGCTGCCACATTCACATTGATCAAAGGTACTTCCTGTGTCTCCTCCCACCTCAGGAAGTGGATCTGCTTATGTCAAGAATGGTAGTTTCTCCTAATCGGCTATAAATATTAAATTAAGAGTCTGAATGGCAAAATTAGATTTTAATAAATACTATATGAAGAAAATCGGCCTGGCTTTTGTAGAGGATTTAAACATTGTATTCTTACCAAATGTTCATAATGCATTTAAAAGATTATGTTTTACATCTTGGGTTATGAGAGCAAGTTATGTACAACATTAAAACTTCATAGGGAAAGTATTGTTTTATATATATATGTATATGTGTGTGTGTGTGTGTGTGTGTGTGTGTTCTCGTCTCTAAAATGATTTGTACTTTTTTTCGTGTGAATTACAAGTTTTATATATATATATTTTTTGTTGTGTTTTTTTTTTTTTAGGGAAATAGTTGAACATATGGTCTTGCACTTTAAGTCTCAAATCTTTGGAGACCGAAAACCAGTATTTGATGGAAGGAAAAACTTATACACTGCAATGCCACTTCCGATTGCCAGAGATAAAGTAAGTTTACTACTCTGAAATTGTGTAAAGGAATGCCCCAAGGATCCATCCTGCTTTACAAGACAGTAGCAATGTCATTTTATATAAAAGTGCTAGGAGATTACTATACTACCTATTTTACAAGAACATAGGCTCACATCTAGGGGAAAGTCTAATAGGTAAATGTGAATACCCTGCTCAGAATAGGCTAAAAACTAAGGTTGTTTTTATTGGTCTTCCCAAATGTGTCTCTATTGATGTGACTGCATACCATAAATGTTTGACAACTATATCATTTTGAAATATTCCTTACCTACATTCTTCTTCCATTGCTGTATCATTCTGTTTTGTGTCCCTTAATAGAGAACTTTTGTGTTAGTTAACTGCTGGGAGTGGCGCACAGAATATTAGGCCTGTCTTATTTCTCATTCTACATAATCTTTTATTGCCATCCCGTAAATCTGCTTTGTTTGTTCATTCCCTGCTTATCTATTTTTTTCTAATTTTTTTTTTGTGTGGTAACCTGGAATACCTTGGTACATTAAGAATATAGAAACTCTGTGTGTAGGTCAATGCAAAGCAAAAAATGTAGTGTAAGGTGTTCAACAGAATCATCTTGTTTTGTTCTTGTGCACCACTGCAGGTGGAATTAGAAGTTACATTACCAGGAGAAGGAAAGGATCGCATCTTCAAAGTTGCAATAAAGTGGGTTTCCGGTGTGAGCCTGCAAACACTGCATGATGCACTTTCTGGTCGGCTTCCCACTGTTCCCTGTGAGACTATCCAGGCATTGGATGTAGTAATGAGACATTTGCCCTCTATGAGGTACTACTTTTTTTTTTTAATTCTATCATTGCTTAAAGTTAAACAGAAAAGTTTTTTTTTTTTGGTTGTGTTTGAGTGTAAATTGTAATCAAAATATTTATCAACTAATTGTAGGTAACAGAGCTTTAAAGTTGAGTATATTATTTTTAAAGGACATGAAAAAAGTCCCCACTGTAATGACTAACTCCGTTAAGATGTAATCTCTGTGTGGGCGTGATCAGAATAATGCTATCCCTTTAAAGAACTAGTTTGAGAGATGCTCATTGTGGTGAGTGTAATAAAGTAACATTAGCAGCTATGGAAGTCATGGATGTAAAACAAAAAATAAAGTATTGTTTGATTGACATTTTTGGATCATGGGTCTTTTCCTGTATTGAACAGTGGAAGTAGGAGAGACCTTGACAACACACACTTTGTCCCTCAAAGTGTCATGGATACTTGCCTACATGATCCACTAGAAACCAAGACATTTTTGTGAAATGTTGTCCTTTTTTTAAATGCTCAACTCTTCAGCTCCTTTATCTAATATGTCCACTCAAAGTATTTTGCACTAACCAATTTGTGTGCGTCTCAGCTACTACATAGATTAAAAGTACATACAATGTAAATACGTCAACTTTGTGTTTTTTTGTTTTTTTTTAACGTTATGGGTACCAAAGGATCCTATTTTAATGGTTATTTTATGGGAACCCCTAGCTACTTTTTCTATTGAAACTGTCCATTAACCTAGCTACAGTATTTAAGAAAAGAACAAAACGCTATCATTTAGAAGTAGTTCTCTCCTGTTTTCTTTAATGAATGTTTAAAAAGGAGGGCATAATACTGAACCCTATAATTTTTAAACAAAATTGTTAGTGTCCATGAAAAGAAGGTATTGTCTCCATTTCTGCTGAAGACAATAAGTTGTGCAATGTAATAAAATCAGAAAATTTATGATTTCCTTCCAAAAATATTTACATAATTAAAGGATAAATTAAATGGCAGATGAGATTTAATATAAATAAATGTAAAGTTATTCATTTGGGAAAAATAGCCATGCAATTTATATTAATGAAGCAAGTCCCGGGGTATCCGCTATTAAATGGGGTTTGGGAGTGCTTGTGGATAACATGCTAGGTAACAGTGCTCAATGCCAAGCAGCATCTGCAAAGGCAAATAAAATATTAGCATGTATTAATAAGGGTATCAAGGCAAGGGAAGCAAACCTAATTCTGCCACTATACAAATCTCTAGTACGTCCTAATTTGGAATATGGAGTAAAATTTTGGGCACCACTTCATAAAAAGGATATTTTAGAGCAAGGAAAAAGTACAGAGAGGGGCAACAAAACTAATAAGGGGAATGGCGGGGTTAAATTATGAAGAAAGGCTAATCAAACTACACTTACAGTGGATATAAAAATTCTACACACCCCTGTTAAAATGTCAGGTTTCTGTGCTGTAAAAAAAATTGATTATTATTATCTTTTATTTGTATCGCGCCAACATATTCCATAGCGCTGTACAGGGGAAATGCACGTTTAAACAAATTCAGAAGTTGAAGGGCCCTGTTTTTAGCTTAGAATCTTAGCAGAAAGGGCTTTACCCTAAAGCACCCTACAAGACTTGAAACTCGCTACTTACCATCTAAAGGGAATTAAAGGGCAGAGAACTGGGGAAGAGTAACAAATAAGGAATAGCAAGGGTCAGGAAGTAAGTGAAAGATAGAGTTTTATTTTAGAGGGAGAGGGGAGGGATCTGAAGTGAAAGACTAGTGTGTTGGCTGATCCCTAGTGTTGAGATGATATATCTGCAAGTAGGAAGTCAGGTGTGAATTGCCCTGTGAATTTGCACTGAAAGAAATAGAGAATGGATTGGGGTCAGACAGTACAGGAAGATAGAGGAGTTAGAAAGAAATGGGAGAGAGACCTTAGAATGAAGGTATGTGAGAAGGGGGGAGGAGATTTGAGGTAATTATGCCAGCCATAAATGGGGGGAAGGTGGGGGACAGCAAAGCAGGGTATAGGAAAGTTAGAAATTGAAGAAAAAAAAGTTATAAATATTTCTATCTGCCAAGATATAATAACATGCATACAGTAGTGATATTGATAAACATATTGGCTCCAGGGATGGCGCAGTTTCCATAGTCTCCTCCATACCTGCTGAGGTGTGCATGCAGCTCTAAATCATTTCAGAACTTTTTCCACCTTTTTAATGTGACCTGTAAACTGTACAACTCAATTGAAAAACTGAAATGTTTTAGGTAGAGGGAAGAAAAAATATAAAAATTAAATATGGTTGCATAAGTATGCACACCCTTAAACTAATACTTTGTTAAATCGCCTTTTTGATTTTATTACAGCACTCAGTCTTTTTGGGTATGAGTCTATCAGCATGGCACATTTTGACTTGGCAAGATTTGCCCACTCTTCTTTGCAAAAACACTCCAAATCTGTCAGATTTCGAGGGCATCTCCTGTGCACAGCCCTCTTCAGATCACCCCACAGATTTTCAATCGGGTTCAGGTCTGGGCTCTGGCTGGGCCATTCCAAAACTTTAATCTTCTTCTGGTGAAGCCATTGCTTTGTTGATTTGGATGTATGCTTTGGGTCGTTGTGATGCTGAAAGATGAAGTTCCTCTTCATGTTCAGCTTTCTAGCTGAAGCCTGAAGGTTTTGTGCCAATATTGGCTGGTATTTGGAACTGTTCATAATTCCCTCTATCTTAACTAAGGCCCCAGTTCCAGCTGAAGAAAAACAGCCCCAAAGCATGATGCTGCCACCACCATGCTTCACTGTGGGTATGGTGTTCTTTTGGTGATGTGCAGTGTTGTTTTTGCATAAAACATAGCTTTTGGAATTATGGCCAAAAAGTTCAACCTTATAAGAATACGGGAGATGTACCACACAGCCAGTACTTGCCAGATATTTCTGCAGCTCCTTTGATGTTGCTGTAGGCCTCTTGGTAGGCTTCCAGACCAGTTTTCTTCTCGTCTTTTCATCAATTTTGGAGGGAGCTCCAGTTCTTGGTAATGTCACTGTTGTGCCATATTTTCTCCACTTGATGATGACTGTCTTCACTGTGTTCCATGGTATATCTAATGCCTTGGAAATTCTTTTCTACCCTTCTCCTGACTGATACCTTTTAACAATGAGATCCCTCTGATGCTTTGGAAGCTCTCTGTGGACCATGGCTTTTGCTGTGGGATGCGACTAAGAAAATTTCAGGAAAGACCAACTAGAGCAGCTGAACTTTATTTGGGGTTAATCAGAGGCACTTTAAATGATGGCAGGTGTATGCTGACTCCAATTTAACAAGATTTGGAATGTGATTGCTTAATTCTGAACACCGCTACATCCCCCAGTTATGAGGGTGTGCAGACTTATGCAACCACATTATGTTTTTTTATTTTCCCTCCACCTAAAAGATTTCAGTTTGTTTTTCAATTGAGTTGTACAGTTTATAGGTCACATTAAAGGTGGAAAAAGTTCTGAAATTATTTATCTTTGTCATTTTTTTACAGCACAGAAACCTGACATTTTAACAGGGGTGTGTAGACTTTTTTTTTATATCTACTGTATTCTCTCTAGAAAAAAAAGGTGTCGAAGAGGGGATATAAATACATCCAGGGTCAATTTAGGTAGTTGACAGGTGAACTTTTTGTGCCAAGAGGTTTTCAACTGAAGAGTACATCCCTTGATGTTTGAAGAAAAAAATATTCTTCACAGTAAGGGTGGTTAAACTCTAGAATTCTATACTCAAGGAGGGGGTGACCACAGATTTAATAGATACTTTTAGAAAGGGGTATATATATGTTTATGAATAAAAAGGGCATTCATGGTTATTCTAGATAACTAGCAAAGGAATTTTGATCCAGGGAGGAATCTAACAATTTGCAATATTACAATGTTTCTTTTTCCCTGTTTGCCTTTCTCTGGATCAATGAGCAATTAGAAATTGATATTTATGAATTAACAAATCTGCAGAGGAGAGCTAATAAGTTTGAACTTGATAGACTAAAAGTCTTTATTCAACCTCGATTACGAAGTAAGTATAGCTGCACCACTACCTACATAAAAGTTGTATAGAGGAGGGGGGGGGGGACCATCACTTACCTGATTCCTGAGCAGATAGTAAATGGAATTTGTAGTTTGGACCCAAATATAAAATATATTTGTTGAAGACTTTTTTAATATTATTTGCCTTTTTAAATAGTCATGCGGTAAATCCTAAAAATGTAGTGTCTGATTTTGATTCTATACACATTTTCTTGTAGGTATACTCCTGTAGGCCGATCATTCTTTACGGCTTCAGAAGGCTGTGCAAATCCACTTGGTGGTGGTAGAGAAGTTTGGTTTGGTTTTCATCAGTCAGTCCGACCTTCACTTTGGAAAATGATGCTCAATATAGATGGTAAGTGGGTATTGTGTGTGTGTGTGTTTTTTTTTTTTGAATAAATATTATGTTATACCCTGACTGGATATTGTTCATGTCCATGGTAGTTAACTTGTTTAAGAAGCCCACAGATAAAAGCATCTTGGTGATAGAACTTCCAGTAAAAATGCTATAGTGTTCAACATTTTTAATACTCAGCAGGACCTATGGCTTCAGTGTAGAAGAAAATGAACAAAAACTATTTTGTTGCATGAGAGATTTTATTATTTGTTAATGCAAAATGTCCTCAAAATAATGACCGTAACAAATGTCAGTTATATTGCCAGAAAAAAGGTGAATAGCTTGGAATCCTTCTTGCAAAGAACAACAAGCTTAGGATTTTTTTTAATATGCTTGTGTGAAAAGCCTGGTAACTTGCAGTTTGAGTTCATGACTATATGTTGTACCATATATAATGTCAATAATAATAAAAATGTGTTCTTCCTTGCAGTGTCAGCCACAGCATTTTATAAAGCACAACCAGTAATTGAGTTCATGTGTGAAGTTTTGGATTTTAAAAGCATTGAGGAGCAACAAAAACCTCTGACAGATTCCCAAAGGGTTAAGTTTACCAAAGAAATAAAAGGTAAACACTGCTTTCTATTATAAAGTTGTTACTGTATTAAACTTGCTTAGTAACACATTGAATTTATGGTGATTTTTTTTTTTAATGTACTATTTTAATGGGTGAATATTATGTACTGCTTACTTAATAAAATATTTGAGTAATGTGTCTCACTTTGTACATTTGCTTCCCTCCCTCCCCATACTGAACTGCTACCCTTTCAGGCCTAAAAGTGGAGATTACTCACTGTGGACAAATGAAGAGAAAATACAGAGTGTGCAATGTCACAAGAAGACCAGCAAGTCATCAAACGTAATTATTATTATTTTTTGTTTTATTAATAAAGCTTCACCTTATGAAATGCATGCTAAGAATATTCATAGATTCAATATTTATAAATTGGATATTACTAAATTTTTTCTCATCATACACTTACATTGAAGTTCTTGTTCGAATTAATTTACATCCTATTTGGAGCCAGTACTGTGTCTTTATTTAACTCACCCTGTGTGTTAACTGGAAGTATGTGAGCTGAGCCAATAATACTGTGAATTGAAGATAAGCTTTCAATATAGCAAAGCAGAAAACTGCAGTGTCACACTTTTTTGACTTGTGTTATTAACTAGTAAGGGTGTGAGAGGTGGCAGCAGGCAGAAGTCAAGCGTTTGTTGTTTAATAGTATACAATAGAAATTGACACCACACCTCTTCTGCCTCTCTCCAGAAAATTAAACGCCCTCGCATACCTCAATTACCTATTCAGGGGAAGAGGTTTTAAAGATTAGCTGGCAGATTTGGTAAGATTGTGAACCGCAATCTTCAAGTCTGACCGCAGATTTTCTATTGGATTGAGGTCTGCTGAACCTCCGTCCTCGCCTCAAATCACGCACAGAGTGGTACAGGTTTTGCTCAAGCATATCCCTGTATTTAGCACCATCCATCTTTCCCTCAACTCTGACCAGTTTCCCAGTTCTGGCTGCTGAATGGCTGCTGGTGTTCTTTGGGTGATGTCATGTGTTGAGTTCAATTTTAGTCTCATCAGACCAGAGCACCTTCCTCCATACATTTTGGGAGTCTCCCACATGCCTTTTCGCAAACTCAAAACGTGCCATTTTGTATTTTCCTGAAAGTAATGGCTTTCTTCTGGCCACTCTGCCATAAAGTCCAATTCTATGGAGCGTACAGCTTATTGTCGTCCTATATACAGATACTCCAGACTCTGCTGTGGAAGTCTGCAGCTCCTCCAGGGTTACCTTAGGTCTCTGTGCTGTCTCTCTGATTAATGCCCTCCTTGCCCGGTCCGTGAGATTTTTTTTTTTTTTTTGGTGGGCGACCGTCTCTTGGCAGGTTTGCTGTTGTGTCATGTTCTTTCCATTTGGTTTATGATAGATTTGATGGTGCTCCTGGGGATCATCAAAGATTTGGATATATATATTTTAATTACATTTTTTAATATATAACCTAACCCTGATTTGTACTTCTTAACAACATTGTCCCGTACTTGTTTGGAGAGTTCATAGGAATATTTGGTTATTGGTGCCTCTTGCTTAGGTGTTGCAGCCTCTTGGGCCTTTCAAAAATGGCGTGTATATGTAATGACAGATCATGTGACACTTAGATTGCACACAGGTGGACATCATTTCACTAATTATGTGACTTCTGAAGGTAATTGGTTGCACCAGAGCTTTTTATGGGCTTAACAAAAGGGGGTGAATACATACACACATACCAATTTTCTATTTCTAAAAAAATAGTGTTATGTAATATATTTATGTATTCACCAACTTAGACTATTGTGTTCTGATCCATCACATAAAATTCAGATTAACAAAACATTGAACTTAAGGCTGTAATGTAACAAAATAGGTAAAAAGTCAAGGGGTGAATACTTTTGCAAGGCACTGTATGTAGTAGTACCAAGTACTTTTTTTTTTAATCCTGAAAAATGCTTATGTTTTTAACTTGCATACCTGCTAATGTTACTTAGTCTTTTACATACTTGACATCTGTGAGATTTTTCTTTTTTTGCTTTACAGTGGTTCTTCTTTTTATCTTGTTTTATACCAGTTTAAAAAACTTAAAATTCTTCTAACTATTTACTTTTTTATTTTTATTGCAGGTTTCCTCTCCAACAAGAGAGTGGACAGACAGTAGAGTGCACTGTTGCACAGTATTTTAAGGATAGACACAAGCTAGTACTTCGTTACCCTCATCTGCCATGTTTACAGGTTGGGCAGGAACAGAAACATACATACCTTCCTCTTGAGGCAAGTATATTTTGAAACTTAACTACTTAATTCAAAGAATTGCCTTTAAAAAAAATTGTATGCGTGTACGAACAACCACCCAAATAGTGTTAGTAGAAAACAACCTATAAATCTTTTAATAAAGTCTTCATGCTCGCCAACGCATTGCATATGTAAGCTTATGTACCCCTCAGAGTGTACAAAACATTTTATCAATTACATTAGTGCATAGGTTATGTATAATAAAGTCCAAGTTATAGACCAGTGAATATCAAATCCTTATATGCAATGCTTACCTATTACACTGACCATAATGAATTTCTCGCTGACATCTATACATGCTTGAATTGTTTCCAGCATAAACCTTGCATTCAGACCAGTGAATATTTACCAATCGTTAAACTGTAGCACAAATTAAAAAGCAAAGGATTGAGAATTGGTTTATTTCACGGACTAGTAATATGTGTAAACCTGCTGTAAGTAAATTCCATTTTCTTTAGATCATTATAGTATTTGAGGGAAATGTAAGTATGTAACAAAACTTACATTACATTGGCAGCCATGTAAACAAATTGGAATAAAATAATTTGGGAATATGTTTCAGACACTGCTCGTTACCTGCACCGTTCCCTTTTTTAATATTTTCACCTTATACATATAGATTTGAAATATAGGCAACGCCTGTTAGGTCTGTATCGGTCCCTGTTTTTTTTTTTTTTTTTTTTGAGAATATCTATGTTTTTTGTGTCTGAGTGATTGGATATTTTGTTTTACTAATACCACCACCCTTCTCACAGGTATGTAACATAGTGGCAGGTCAAAGGTGTATAAAGAAACTGACAGACAATCAGACCTCTACTATGATTCGAGCCACTGCCCGCTCTGCTCCAGACCGTCAAGAGGAGATCAGTAAATTAGTAAGTAATTCTGATATGTTCTATGTGTCTACACATACATGTATATTTTATATACCCGTTTTTTGCATCTGAATATGCCAATCAATAGAGGTTGCTATGTAGGGGAAAACTTGCCAGTCTTTTTTTTTTTTTTTTTGTTCCTTTGGGATGCAACCATAGCCACAGTTAAGAACTGTCAGCCTTTGGCACTTGGGAAAACTAGTGTTACAGACTCTGATGGTTTGTAGTCTTTCATGTGTGTACATACCTATTATACAGATTTGTCAAAAATGTTTCTTTGTATTATACAGTAGTAATGAACTTTTGAAAGGCATTGCCAAATAAGATGGTTGGATAATGTGTAATGCAGCATATAGATCCAGTGAATAAACTGACTGTTATTTCTGAAGTATGCAACAGACGAACAATGTTAGCTGCTGTGTAAGCCATGGCTATAAAGTTAATGTGATCTTCATTAGCAGTCCCTGCTAGCACATGGAAGCTGCTTTAATTGTAATTTCTTATTGCATGTTCCTCTAGTGAACCTTTTGGTAAAGTTGCTGACATTGTACTTTAATTTCTCTATCGGACAAAAAAGTCCTCCTTCTCTCCCACCTCCTTCCGTTTGAATAGATATTTGTAGAACACACCCATACAGAATACAAGCCAGCTGGAAGTATGGAACACTAGAATTGTTTTAGTTTGGAGTAGACCTTAAAGGAGTTAACTGGTATCTGTTCTATTTACTAATCATATCACTATTTTATTAACATTAAGATGACAATAAATCCCAAAACATGTTGTTTAAAAAAAAAAAAAAAATCTAAAATCATCCTCTTCCACAACAGACCAATAACAATCTTGTATAACAAATAATATGGATGATTTTCAGAATGCATCAATATATTCTGAAAATCATCCATTTTATTTGATATATGAGATTGTTATTGGTCTGTTGTAGAACGTGATGATTTCAGTTTTTTTTTTTTGTGTTTTATTTTTTTTTTTAACGTTTTGGGATTTTTTACAATATTAATAAAATATTTATTTTAATATCTTCCTCCTTTACGTTACTATATCTCTGAAGGAAGCATATTGCTGAGAAATAAGGATGTCTTGTTTATCATAGGAAAAAATAAAAAAAAAGTGTATTTTACACTTGCAGTAATTTGGTAGAGATTAATATTATTTTGTAACAGCGATTTTTATTAGTAATTAGAACAAATTTATTACCAGATAACTCCCTTTTTAAGGTCTGGAAGTATGGAACACTGAAACATGGAATTTCCCAGGCATGGGAAAGGTATTGTGCAAAGTATTTACACTGGCTCTTACATTTTTGGGATTCACAGTATGGCCTTTTAAATTTTGCAAAGAAAAAAAAATGTGATAATGTTTATGCCTGAGGTCTGTCAAACTAGATTCTGCAATGTTAACTTTTGTTGCTCCTTCTTACAGATGCGAAGTGCAAGTTTCAATACTGATCCCTATGTAAGAGAATTTGGAATCATGGTAAAAGAAGACATGACTGATGTTACAGGCAGAGTCCTGCAACCTCCTTCAATCCTTTACGGAGGCAGGGTATGGGAAGAACCAAATGCTCCCTTGGTAGCGATCTCCATAGTTCTTTTTACAGTGTTTTGCTTTTGCAATGCTTTAAATGTTTTCAGGTTTGGTTCTAAACTGAAAAGTAGAAAATCTCTAACTGCTTTGGTTTGGCTTGCAGTGTACATGTTAAAATGTGTATGTGTGTACATGTCCATCTCTAAATCCTGAAGTAATTATTGGATGTAAAAGACTCCATTGTGGGTTATTGGACATTGGTTGACATTTTCACCAATGATTGTGTGTAATTCCATTATAAAGTACATTATTTGTTTTTCGTTTTTTAAAGTTTAGAACTATATTCTATGTTTTTAGTTTTTTTTACATCTAAAAAAAAAAGTGTCGGTCTCATGCAACATGGTATAATTATTATTTTTTTTTTTAAGATGAGGCATATATCATTCAATTAAACACTTAATAGCTATGTTATTTAGTGCCTTCTAGAAGATTGCCATGAACATGTCTACCCACCATAATTTTCAATGTATTCTAAAATATAAAAATTTCATTCTGTCTGGGCTCTCCCCAGCCTGATGTTAGACGGGCGCTCTACCAGGCTTGAGACGGAAGCACATCATTAACCAAAAGTGGTGATTTTTTTTTTTTTTGACAAATATTTATAGCAACTGATGCTACACTTTACAGAAGAAAATGTACTTATCAATCATAAGAATATTATTTATGCAGTGTAACTTTCCCCCATAGGCTGTATGCAATTATGTCAATTTATTGCTGTGGTTTGTTGTATAGGATGAATATGAATAAACTGTTTTTTCTTGTTTGTTTTTTTCCCCTCTAAAATTTGAGCTGTACTTCAGTTTGTTTTTTTTTCTATGGGATTTTATGGACTCGCCTAACTTTGTGCTCACAAATGGGCTTTACAGACGGGCACACTTTCGAGCAATTGGTACCTTTTTGGGGAGTGCTCTCACATAATTTAGTCTGTTTATGTCAATATCACGTTTTGCTTCCCATATAGGTGCTGTGGTAACTAAAATGGCTATAGACTCACGGATCCTAATTTTTCTTTTTATTTAAATCTTGCACAAAATATGGAATTTAATGGATTGTCTGTTATTGGTGTTGGTGTGTTTTTTTTTTTTTTTTGATAAGCGTCTAACTAAGAACTCTCACATCTATAAACTGCCACTTTTTTAATTTCAGAACAAAGCAATTGCTACCCCTGTTCAGGGTGTTTGGGATATGAGGAATAAACAGTTCCACACAGGCATTGAAATTAAGGTGTGGGCAATTGCTTGTTTTGCTCCTCAGCGACAGTGTACTGAAGTTCACCTAAAGTAAGTAATTTTCCCAGCCTTCAAGATTTTCTAAAATGAAGTTCTAGCTGTACTTCAAAGTGTATCTTCCCAGATGACATGCTATTGTAAAATGCAAATATTTTAGAGATTCTATTGAAGAACTATTACATTTTAGGAAAAGGCACGCGCACACACTTAAGATTTGTAATTTACTAACATTAGGTTTTTTGAGAGTGTATTTTATTTATTTTTTTGAATCTACTAAACAGTGGATAGTGGCAAAGGGTGGAGTGTAATGTGAATGATTGAACCATTTCAATTTGGCATCTACACGGACAAACATGCTCTGAAGCCAGTAACTCACCTCAAAATATATAGATATAAAAAAAAAAAAAATCTTTCTTAGTTGCTAGCAAGTCTTTTTTTTTCATCCACCCACAAGGATTCATGCCTTTTTAGTAATCATTGGTAATGATCCTTTAAGTTTCCTGCTGAGGCTTTATGTCAATTTTCTTAATTGTCAGAGCAAAATGTTGGGTATGCTGCCTGGGTCTATTTAGAGACTTGCATATAATGGAAATTTTAAATTGAACAAGAGTATCTGGACGTAAGAATGTTAAACCTATTTGGTTCACTATTTATTTCATATAGAAATACATGTTCAAATCACAAACCAGCCAATGCTGTACCCCTCCCCACCTTTGTCTTGATCATTACGAAGAGGAAATGAAATAATTTAACTGAGAACAATATTTAGTTGAGCCTTGCCAAGACAGCCTAATGTTTTTTTTTATTGACATCTTTCACTTCCTTCCATGCTCAGGGCAGTGAGAAATGTTACTTATCTACTGGATGATTCTGCAATATTAAACGTATCACTTTTAATCTCTCCCCTTTTTTAAGAACTTTTACGGAGCAGTTAAGGAAGATCTCTCGGGATGCTGGGATGCCTATCCAGGGACAGCCTTGCTTCTGTAAATATGCCCAAGGAGCTGATAGTGTGGAACCCATGTTCAGGCATTTGAAGAATGCCTACAATGGATTGCAGCTAATTGTTGTTATTTTGCCTGGCAAAACCCCTGTTTATGGTAATTACACAATAATTAGTTTTGTTACTTTTAACTCTCTTCCGTATATGTTGAATGTATATAATGAGTTAAAATCTTTTTACAGTTTGTGTGGTCAAAGCCAATTACAAAAAGGTTTACTTGTGGTACCTATGAAAAAGTAAAAAAAAAAAAAATTATTTGTTGTACTGCCAACATTGATAAACAACTAATATGTAACACAACAAAAAAGCTTCAATTTAGAACTTTAATTGAGACTCAAACACATGTTTAATTTTTAGCTTTCAGCTAACCCAAAGTTGACAGATGTAGTTATTGCTTCGTGATATTGAATTTGTATTATTATTTTGTGGATGATTATATTTCTATTCCCTTTTTGTAGTGGGAGTTCAGTCCCCCTTTTTTTTTTTTCTCTCCTCCAATGCATTTTAAAACTATTTTCACTTTAGTCCATATTTGAGTCCTCAACTATATTACTTTTTGTTTTTATTTTTTTATAAAATGTTTTTGCTCTCACTACTGGTTTTTATCAATTTTCCCACCATTTCTTCTCTCTGCAGCGGAGGTTAAACGTGTGGGAGACACTGTACTGGGCATGGCAACTCAATGTGTACAGATGAAAAATGTGCAGAGAACTACACCACAGACTCTCTCTAACTTATGTTTGAAGATCAATGTCAAATTAGGAGGAGTGAACAACATTTTGTTGCCTCAGGGCAGGTAAGGTACAGTTTTCCAAGTAAATCTAATCGAACACTGTGCAAAACTCTGTTCTACGTTTGGTAATCTGCTTCGTCAAATCTGTGAAACTCGCTCACAAAAATCCCCCAAAAAAACAAAAACAAATGAACAATTCTTAAAATAAATCTACTCTATTTTCAGTTGTGTTTTTTAAAATATTAAACTTTTTTTATTTTATTTTAAATCCACTTCTCTTTGAGCTGCTTGTCTCCACCCCATATGAGGTGATCAGGGGCAGGAGTAGCTTACTGGACAGATAAGATTTTCGAAGTGTGTTGTTAATGGATGCTGTTCGTAGTCGGTTGATTCGGTGGAAAGCTACAGGAATCTGGGCCACAACATTCTTATATAATTTTTTGTTTACCTTCAGGCTACTGTTATGACAATAAATATCTGACAAATACTTAATGCAAAGGGCAAATAATTCAATTTTCTTTTTCAAATCGCCAGTGTAATCTGCAGTGATGGAAATGCAAAAGTATTAGTGAGCATGAACCTATAGACTTGTTTTTAATCTAATGAGAAACACTTAAATATAACCTGTCTGGTTATGAAATATTTAGCCATGCTTATAGCTATCTAACTTCTTACGATTTTTCTTGTAGGCCTCCGGTGTTTCAACAGCCAGTTATCTTCCTTGGGGCTGATGTCACCCACCCTCCAGCAGGAGATGGTAAAAAGCCTTCAATTGCCGCGGTGAGAATTTAATCTAGATTACTTTTTGGTTTCTTTTTATCATTTATCCTGATAATGGGGAGCTTTTGTTTTTTTGTGATCAAGGCATGGTATAGAAGCGAATCTTCAGAATATTTTTCTTTCCCTACTTTGACTTGCCTTGTAAAGCTTAACGGTGTCCAAGAACAAATAACATTCAACCTCCATCTGCAGGTTGTAGGGAGTATGGACGCTCACCCCAACCGATACTGTGCCACTGTGAGGGTGCAGCAACACAGACAGGAGATCATCCAAGACTTGTCTGCCATGGTGCGAGAACTTCTTATCCAGTTCTACAAATCCACACGTTTCAAACCCACAAGGATCATCTTCTACAGGGATGGTGTCTCAGAGGGCCAATTTCAGCAGGTTCTGTTTAATTATTATTATTATTCATAAAGTCATTATTTGCACTCTTGTTAATAGTAGTGACTCCTTTCTAAAACTATACATTGAGCTTTTTTGACCAGCTGGGGTCTGCAAAGAAATTAACAAAGAGCTGGTATAGTAAATAAAATATTATTTGCCTAACTGAAGATTCTTTTTTTTCCCTCCACCTCCTTTTCTTTAAGAGGTTAGTTTTACACAAGTTTGATTATATGGGTTATAGTGAACACATAAAATAAGGAAGCAACTTAAATTTAGAATTTAACATCTGATTTGCAATGACAATGCCACTTATTGTTCCTCGATGAATCCTGTTTGAGCCAAGTTTGCTGAATCCTGAATTATAGTAATTGTAAAAATCTGATTATCTGTCCTCTACGTAGATATAGATACATATAAATAAAATACATTTTCCATGTCCTTTTTTATTGTTTGCAGGTTCTTCATCATGAACTGCTTGCCATAAGAGAAGCATGCATTAAACTAGAAAAGGATTACCAGCCTGGAATTACTTTCATTGTTGTACAAAAAAGGCATCACACGCGGCTCTTCTGTACTGATAGAAATGAGCGAGTAAGTATGCAGCTGTTTTATGTCCAGGTGACCTAAACAAATTGAGGATTTCTCTATTTTCCAGAACAAAGTAAATTAGTTACAATTGCCTTCATTTAAGAATTCATAATGGGTTGAAAAAAAGGGGGATGAGGATAGACTGGGTGGGAGATTTACTATTATGTGTAGTAGAGATTGTTCACAACATTGTTTTTAGGTTATGAAATAAAAGCAATCTCTACTATACATGATAGTAATAAACTACTAGTATTCCATTTTTTCACATTATTAAAAAAGTTTTACTACATTTTTATGTTTATGTTGGGAAATTTAAGGCAGACACATTTTTAATGCTGTGAAATGGAATACTAGTAATCTAGTTAGTTTGTTCTTTTGGGGTGATGTCAGTACAGTTGCTGGAGAATACTTCTATAACACAAAGCGCTTACTAGAGTATGGTGTATGTTAATTTTAACATTACTAATGGTAAATATTTGCCTATATTGAGACTAATGCAATCAAATATGTATTTCTGAACCTCTAAATAGGCTCAGGTTTAGTGTAGTTTTACATTTTAAACCTCAATGTTAGTAACATATGAATATACTTTAAATATTTTATCACAATTCTGTTTACTGCTATTGCTTGCTCTGTTTATATAGTTGTTATATTTTTTATTTTTTATTTGACAACTTGGTTATGTGAATTCATGCTTATACTTTAGGTAGGAAAAAGTGGTAATATACCAGCGGGTACAACAGTGGATACAAAGATCACACATCCGTCAGAGTTTGATTTTTATCTATGCAGCCATGCTGGAATACAGGTATGTCCTCTGTTGAATTTTGTGCGTTTGCACTTGTATCCATATGGAAGTGTTGTTTACACATATCTTTATCATTCCATATGGCCATATAGCCTACCTATTTCTTTCATAGTAATGCTCTTTTAGCCTTATCAAATATTGCATAAAATAAGTATTGTACAACACAGAATCACTTTTGTTTGAGTCTGTAGGTTACATATTTGATGTACATACCCTTCCTTTCTACAGGGAACAAGCAGGCCCTCACATTATCATGTCCTCTGGGATGACAATCGTTTCTCCTCGGATGAGCTGCAGATTCTTACTTACCAGCTATGTCATACTTATGTGCGCTGCACTCGTTCTGTCTCCATCCCTGCTCCTGCATACTACGCACATCTGGTTGCCTTCAGAGCACGATATCATTTGGTTGACAAAGAACATGACAGGTATATTACAGCATTGCATCATTTTTCCCTTTGCAAGTCTTTTCCGCACCAGGTTTTGGCATAAGGCTGAGAAATATTTAATGGCTTGTTAACTCTACTTTGCTTATTTAATTATCAAAAAAATTAAACCGTTGTAGCATTAGATTTTACTTTAGCAATTGAAATGAAGATTTCTTTAAGGTATGTAGTTAACCATTCTATAACAATACAGTATACAGTATAACTGTAATTAACTATTACCATTTTTTTTAGTTAATTTATCGTCCATGTGTAAGCTAGATTGATATACATTTATTAGATGAATGAGAAAAGAAAAAAAAAATCTGAATATTGGAATTAAATAAAAGTTAGAGATACAGTAATGTAAATATCTATCTATCTATGCACAGGATTTCAGTCACAAAATGTTTAACTTTTAGCAAAATACAGGTACTTTTGTATGATGAAATGTAACTTTAATTGATAAGTGTTTAAAATAACTTGCTTTAAACTCCAAACAAATGAAAAAAAGTGAAACAAAAAAATATTATTTATGATGCGTCTAGGCGACTTGCCCATATAATATAAGAGTACCTGTATTTTCCTAATGGATAACCCCCCCCCCTTTTCTATATTTTATTTTGTGGGATCCTTTCAGTCTGTTAAAAACATTTTTATTATGATCTGACTATTTCCTCTGCAAACCATGATTGCTGTAAATAATTTATTTTTATTTTTTTCATTTTAGTGCTGAAGGCAGTCACACATCTGGTCAAAGTAATGGAAGAGATCACCAAGCACTTGCTAAAGCAGTTCAGGTTCACCAGGATACGCTGCGCACTATGTACTTCGCCTGATGTTGCAGGAGGAGGATTCACGCCAGACCAGCTGCACTTAGTTGTAATGTAGTCCCAACTACAGTGACATCCAGCAAAAGTGCAATCTCCCATTACCCTGTTTCTCACAATACCTTGTATTATTTAACAAACCTTCCGTCCAGATTGTTTTATTACTATTTGGTTTTGACAGACTTGCAACAGATTCTGTAATCTGGGTTTGCCAAAACCTTTAAAGTTTACAAAAGCAGATGGGGAAAAAACTCTCATAAATTATCGGATGTAATCTCAGGGCTTTAAAATGCTATGAAATACGTTTTTAATTTCTGTATGGTTATTTCATGTTCAGTTGCAGATGAAATGTGATGGCCTGCTGACTTTTTTATTTGGGGGAGTTGTATTGGCAAGGTGAAAAACAAAGTCATTAGCTCAGAATTTGAAGCCTTAAATATTTAGAATTACTGATTTTACTACAAATTTAAAAAGCATAGTTCTTTCAATTTATAAAACTGGTGTCAAACTGGTACATAGACCGGAAAACTGAATCACAGGTATCAAGTCTTTTTGGCTCCATGTTTTCAAAACTAAACTATTCATTTCATGCTTATCTTTATTTATTTTGTTTGTGTGCCATTCAGAACCCTTTTTAGAATAGAAAACAAAAGATGAATTAATTGCATTGGTCTTGCTGAGCTTTAATGTTTTCTTTCCAAAGTTGCTTACCTATACGGGTCTGTGGCAATCAGAACAGTACAATCATATTAAGCTAATGTACAGAAGACTTCTATTTAGCAGTATTAATGTAAGAGATCACAGGCTATTTATTTATTTACATAAAGCGCAGTTTACTAACATATCTGTTATAGTAGAACTGAAGAAATGGTCACTGACCGTGACCTGTAGCACTGATTTCCATTTTCCAGTGCTTTGCAGGCCCCACCGGCAGTGAATGGATTAGGGTCTTTTTTTAATGGTTGTGTGCATCCCCAAAATCTATTTAGTTGTTGGTAGATTTAGTACTTGATGAGTAAAGATTTTTTCCCTTTTTAATGCTAATGTATTTTTTTTATTTTTTTTTTTAAGTCAAAAAATTTAGAGGGTGCTGCACATTTAACAATTTCAGGCATTTGAAAAATATTACTTTTTACTGTGAGTCTTTTCATTTTCCTCCAACCCCACAAAAATAAACTGAAAATGTACATATATACTTGGTGTCAAATAGAAGTGTCTAGCAACAAATGTGTATGCTAAGGTTCTCAGTAATTTTGTTTACTTAATAACATTTCACAGCATTTTTGGAGGGATGGAGGATTTTGCTTAAAATTGTTAATTTTTTATTTTTATTTTAAAGGCTCCTTATGTCTATTCATACTGTAACACCTAAAAAAAAATTTTTTTTTTTTTTTTTATCTTCAGAATATGCAGTTTTGTAATAGGGCTTTTCATGTGACTAAAATGTGTGGATTTCTTTGTAAAGCAATAGTAGTAGCATAAAACAACTTGCTATATAGTATCATTTGTGTCTGCCATTTTGTCCTGTACCTAAGTTTCTGAAATTATGCAACTGTTATTTGAATAAATAGCTTTCCTCTTTTTCTGAATTAGGTTTGGCACTTGGCCTTCTTTGGTGGCCATGATATGTTGGATTAATAGTTTTATTTTATTTTTTTTATTTTTTTAAATAAAAACATTTACAAACTACTGAAATTGCAGAGGCCTCCATTTCCAGCAGCTATCTCTTGTAAGTTTTACAGACTCCTTCCCTCGGCTTCACCTAATAGACATGGGTATAACGGTTTAGGTGCCCTTTCTGAGACCCAACATTATAGTGATTCCTTAAATTTAACTTGTGGTTTCTTTTGATATAAATACTCCATCCGTGGCTTGATAAAACAAACTAGCTAGATCATTTTTTTCCGATTATTCGCCCTCTGCTTTCAGGTTTTATGTGCTTGTGGTGCTATTGGCTTATAGATTTTTTTTTTATTTTTTTTTGCTCGACCAGTTCTAGACTCCTGGGCCCTCATTCAATTGCGATTTGGCCAATTGAATAGGGCTCTAAAAAAAGCACATAACATATTTTTTTAAAGAAGTCTTTAGTTAGTAAACATCTATCTAAAAGCAAGATTTTCACTAACTAAAAACTTATTTTAAAAAAAAAATGCTATGTGCTTATTTAGAACCCTATTCAATTGGCCAAATAGCAATTGAATGAGGGCCCTGGTCTTTTTACAACCTGCTTTGGTGATGGGGTAAAGGACCGTTGTAATGCCCTAATAGGAGCTAGATATTTTAATTCAGGATTGATCATTAATAAAATCCTTTTTTTTTTTTTTTTTTTTAAAGGAGGTTTTTAATATTGAACTAGTTTATGTTTCCTAAAGATCAGACTGGTGCTGTTCTTTGCCCACTGTAAAGTTCTGTGGGTTGTAGTGGCTTTTTCTAGCAGGCAGCTGTTTAATTTTCACACACCATACTTTTTTTGCAGTGAGAGCAACTTATTAATAAAATCCTTATTCAGTAGTCTAAAAAATAGTAGTAGTTAACATTTTAAATTTACCTTCATTTTGTACTCTGCTACTGTTGGTATCCACCCACAATAAGGTCAGTGGGGAGGTGGCTTTTTACCAACAGCATGATCTCCATTATCGTATGAAAGTTTGAGAGGTCTAAAGAAACGTTAAGATCAATGGACCCTATTCTGTTACCCAATATGCAAATTTTATAAACCCTTAAAACCACAGATTCTATTAGCTCCTCTCATTACGCGTTACCGGCAGATGCTATGGGCAAGCCAAACTGCAAAATTTGCTTAACTACATTGGTTTTAGCACAGCCCAAACATTACGATATCTTAATTGGCTACAAAAATTCCCTATTCTATTAGTCCTGCAGCGATAGATCGCAAATAAAGTCTGACCCACAACAGAAAAAAGTATAATTTATTTAAAAAATACTTGCAGGGTCTATTTCAAACACTCATTAATGCTGTAACTATGATTAAAAACTGAATCCTGCACTTGGGAAGGCATGGACAGACATTGGAATTGCATAACAATCTAGAAAACCCACAAATAAGCTATTCGAAAATAATATTTTTAAATGTTAATGAGTGATATCAATCCTGTGTCTCATACATATCATGAAACCCACATGGCCTAAAACAGATGATCTAATGCATTTTATAGATTGCTAGAGTACATGATTGCGAGCCTGATCGGCAAATATTACTTATTGGCACTAATGAATTCTTAGCCTCAAATTGCAGATAACGTATAACTTCCATATTTTACGGACCTCATGATGGTCTCATTAATAACCATCGGCTGTGTCTAAGTAGTAAATTACCGGCTTGCTTAAATATTTTCAGATCATATGAGCACACCTACTATAATCAGACTTAAAAAGGCAGGGTTTACAAGTTCAGCCTGTAGGTCATCTTTTCCAGGTTTCAGTCAATAGAATACAACTAAACTTTATGTATATATGTATATATGTATATATGTATGTATATATGTATGTGTATGTATGTATATGTGTATATATATATATATATATATATGTATATGTGTATATATATATGTATATATGTGTATATATATATATATATGTGTATATATATATTAATACCTGTATCGCCAGCAATCAAATTTGTGAGTTTGAGGCATTTGCGAGCAGCTAATAGAATATGACCCAATGTAATTTGATAAGAGGCCAAACAGATTCAGCCCCCTTGATTGTATCAGTGTGGATTCAATTGGTTAAATGAGACGATAATTCTAACCCTAGAAATTGAGTTTTTTTTTTAATTATTATAAATCTTTTAAATGGATATTAAAATATGCCCTTCATGTCAAGGCCTTACAGTGGACCTTTAAGAAGCCTTATGGCTCCCAAACTACAAGTGAGCTGTGACCCTAATAAGATGTAAAAATAAAGCTTCTGTTTTGATCACTTCCTAATTTGGAAAGTAGTAATATCGTGCACGCCGAATAACCTGATACAGCAGTATACGTTCTTGCAATTCTTCTTAAAGCGTTTTATACCCTAGTTGTTAATGTTCCAATATTGTGATTTTATAAGAAGGCAAGTCAACACAGTGAATCTTAGATTTTATAATTATATGTATGTGAATGAATTGGTGTGCTTCTTAAAGCTACAAGATTGCTGAATGACATCGCTACAATAAATCTGCAAGCTTTGTCTATCTAAAGAGAAGCGCGTTTAATTTTATTACTGACATTAGATTATTTAGCAGTCTGCAGAAATGCAGTGTATAACTAGTGTCCTGTAATGGAAAAAAAAGTGGAGGCAGGATGGTGCTTTCTTTTTTTTTATTTTAATATAACTTTAAAAGAATCTATGCATTGAAAATGTGGGGAGTTGTGGTGAAGGTTTTGTTACTGAGAGCTTTGTTATCAGTAGGCAGAAATGCTTCTGTTGAAATGTTTGCACACAGGGATCATAGATTACAGATATTTATATATATATATATATATATATATATATATATATATATATATATATATATATATATATATATATATCTAATCATTGCACTAAGACACCAGAAATAATAAGTAATACACCTTTTTCATGTTTAAGAAGTTCAACCTTTTTTAAGTAATGGAGCCTGTATATGGGTGTATATCATACTTTAAAAGAAAAAGCTAAAAATCTCTAGATCAGAGCTACTTATGTTTTTTTCTTCCATTACTTAAACCTGTAAAGCAAGCATTTCTTTTATCTGGCATTTGTGTCCTTTTTGTAAGTTTTTTTTTTTTTTTTTTTTTTTTTTTATTTTTTTTATTTTTTTTTTATAAACCTTTATTGAATCTGCATGACCATTTTGAAGGAATTTTATATAAGCAAGCATCATTATAATGTTTTGCATTGATAAAGAGCAACTGAAATTCTTTTTCGTTTCCTTAGAATTACTAAAGGAGGTTAGTTGTGATCACATTTTGCACTACATCAGTCAAAATATTTAATTTCATTTGTCATGAGGAACATTTTCTTGGATTCAGATTAAAAATAAATATATATATTTACACATGCACACACTTTATGGTACAAACTTTTTTAAAGGGCCACTCTTGTGTCAATTATATTTTTTCTTTTCAAGAACTCCATTTCATAATAAACAAAGTGTTCTTAAAACATGTAAAATAAATGAGCCTTTGTTTTTTTTTTTTGTTTTTTTTAAATACCTGAATGAATTTGAACTATGGAATCCAATCTTTAGTTCTGTGACAGTCTCCTATAAAAAATGTCCTGCTTGACAATACCCTCCCCCTCAAGCAACAGGTGGACTAGCAGCCTCCATTGGAATCTAACGAGTTCTCTCTCACTTGAGATTTTATATATATATATATATTATTTTTTTTACACACACACTCTTTATTTAGATACAGGAGGAATCCATGATGCATAGGTTATGTGTGTGTGTGAGAGGGTTGTCTACATTTTTGGAGAACTATGGTTGCATTGAATGACACAAGGTGTCCTGCTTCAGAGCCCATGAGGGGGAGGAGTTGTGGTCATTTCTATCTTTCCCATTATCACACAAAAGCTCTGGACTTAGGTTTGTTCTCTCCTCCCTCCACTGATAACTACTAATACGCACACATACCCATCGTCCAGCTCTCAGGATGTGATATATAACAAACACAAAATGGAATCCTGTACTACTAAACAGGTTTTCTACAAAAAAATGTTTGATGCCCATGGCTTACACAGCTGCTAATATTAGTTTGTTTGGTACATACTTGTTAAGCAATTGTCTTATTTTTCTTGAACTGCAGTGGTCTTTTTAAAGATGGTGCGTTGATTATCAAAACTACTTGATTTACCTCTTAATGGTGAAAACACACTAGGAATGAGCTTGCTGGGTGCTCCTCTATTGAAAAGCTCCATAATTTTTACTTCAATTTAAGGAGCAACAGTAATGCCCCAACATGATGACTCTTAATCCATAATCTAAAAGTAGTAGTCGTAAACATTAAATTTACCTTTTCTTAACATGTATTCTTTGCTACCGCTGGTGTCCAGTTGGGGAGATGGCTTTGTACCAATAGAATAATCCACCATTGGCTGAAGACGTGTGAAAGAAATTTCCCCTAACATGTTTTTGTAGCGCATGAATATTGTTTATTCTCCTAACAATGGAATTGTTCTTAAAGCATTTTAGGCCAGTCTTAGCCAAACCTGACAGTCTCTCCAGAATGATGTATCAGCACGGAGGCAAACATGCATTTAGAGGCTGATAATCTTTGAAATCTAAACTGGATGGGAGAAGAGGCTCGCAATGAGCGCCGAAGGGGCTGTTGGGTTGCCAAGCCCTGCAATAATCGAGGGGCTCACAATGAACGCTGTACAGTAGACTGGAGGAGAGGCTCGCAATGCGCGAGAAGGTGATCATTGAGGAGCACGAAAGTTATGGGTTCACAAGGCCTGGAATGATCGGCAAAGCCGCTCATTGCTGGCCTCGCGATGAGCACCAAAAGCGATCAGTGCGTGGCTTGCGATGTGCGCCGAAGGTACAGCATTCCCAGCCTTAAAATTGTATTCCTGTCATTTTTGACGCGCAGGTAGCTAGTTATCAAATAGAAATTTGATCAATGCGTAATTAAAATAATTAGCATTTTGCTAGGTTATTACAGTTGCCTTTAAATATTGCAGAGAGATTCCACAACTTGAGGGTAGTTGGCAGAACTTGCAGAGAAGTGCAGCCCTTATAAATGTAAACCAAAGCTATAATTACTGGTTATAATCGATCAGAAAGTTAGTTGTGGCCTATCAGTCGAATAATTGAAACAAATGAAAACAAATAATACATTTAAAAAAAGAAAAAAAGTTTGATAGCACTGCCATCCAGTGAAGGGCCCAAGTGCATTGAACCCGCAGTAGTTTTGCCCCTGATTTGGTCTTTGGAACACTCTTTACTGTATTTCTGAATAACCTGGTAACGTACTAGCTTCCAAAACACGCACTGAGTCTATAAAAGACAAACAAACTTATCCCCGGACCACTATAGCAAGCTTTCCTCTTTACACTCCCTATATAACTATACAATATATTTTGTTAATTATTTTGTGTGTGTTACACTTCATATTGTAGAGAAGTTGTTTGTGTACAAGTTCTCAACGGTAAGGGGGTGCTAGGAAGCTGGGGTTTACAATATTTGTAATGAAAGCTTTAGCAGTAATCAAAGTGACATTTCCATTGAAGCAGTTGAAATAATTTATTACAAGATCACTTTCCACTGCTAGCAGCAGATGCAGAAAAACTGGCTCCCAATTCAGCATAACTACCTACTGTCACAGCTCAACGGCAGAGCTTATTATAAAGATTCAAACTGTAGTGATCCTTTTAAAAACTATTTAAATTGATACGGTCATCCCAACAAGAGTTTAATCTTGGACAGCATGAAAAACAGGATATACATTGTATTGCCGACGGCTCATGTATCTTAATTAGTAGCTCAGTGCTTGAAAAGAGTTTGGGAGAGAAACTAATGACAACATGACATTGGGACACCGTAGAGACTGAGAAGCCTGCTATAAATTGGTACATCAAATAATGCCAACAATCTTAGGAATGGTTCCCTTTTACAAACATGGCAGTGCAATGGATAGCCAATTTTGTCCTCTTATTTAATGGACTAGAGTTGTTGTTTAAGTCTACACTGTACTGCAAAGTTTAAATGTGTCATTTTTATGGAGGTGTATTGTTTAAGTAGGTGATGCTAATATTTGATGGAATGGAAAGTTAAAACTTTCATTAATCAATATAAAACAAAGGTAGCCTAGGTCTAAAAAAAATAGTAATACGGCACTGCTATACTATGCTGTTTTAAAAATATTTAATATTGATTCATGAAAGTTACGTTTTTTTTTTACTATATGTTAAGTCTCCTGACCATTGGAGAATATATTGGTGCACATTAATCGCACCTTTTCTTTCTTCAATCTGTTCATGTATATCTTTTATTGGTGCGAGTAGCACCGGTACTTAAACTTCCAAGTACATTTTTGGTCTTCAGTATCTATTGTGGATTTCTGTTTTGTTTGGAAATTTTGTTAATATTTTTTTCTGTAGATATTGCAGTCTGATTTCTCTGGAGCAAGGGTTTGGAGGGGTGTAAAAATATTTGGTATTCTTCCTTGATTTAAAGAGGCTTTTCTACATTGTAAAAAAAAAAAAAAAAAGATATCCAACATTATGCTGCATGATTATGAAACGAAGAGGTTCTTTAATACTAATTAGATGTTTTATTGCGCTTATGAGGAACACAATTGGTTGTTTCTATATTGCCAAAAACCATGATCTGCATTTAGATGTCCTCCACACTTATCAAGCACTCAAGCTACAAATGTACTTATGATACACATTAGCATAAAAGAGCCTCAGGTGATGGCCAGTAGCCCACGGACTATTTACTGTAGAGAGAGTGCCAAGTTCTTTAGGGTGATACCAGCTTGTTTGAGTTGGCAGTGTTCCTTTAAACATAAGTTAGATTTGGTGGTGGTTATATGTTCACTGTGATACTGGAAGGTTGTATACATAAAATTCCTATTTAACCACTGTATGTTGATTATTATTAGGTAAAATACTACAGTATACCTAGTGATCATTAAATATAACAAGCCTTTGCTAGAATTCAGTAAAGACAATCGAACTGGCATAGATAACCCATATTGTCCTGTAATGATGGTTTTGCTTATTTCCACCTTAAAACGGCTTACTAGTGTCCTTAGAAACAATGTCCCTTTGTATATAATGTAGTATGCTGTCATCGTACAAACTTAATTACGGATATGGTAAATATCAAACTTATTGTGGAAGTGTGTATATATACATGTGTGTGTGTGTGTGTATATATATATATATATATATATATATATATATATATATATATATATATATATATATATATATATATATAAATAAAATTTGTGGGCACGTTTGTGTGTCCCAGCTCAACTTCCCAGAATGCAGTGTAATAACTGTTTTTCTCTGAACATTCAGGTGTGAGCATGGATGTACTTTTTATTTAATATATATATATATATATATATATATATATATATATATATATATATATATATATATATATATATATATTATATATATACACACACAATTTGTTTCCAAAAAAGTGTAAGATGGCAGAGCTTGAAGGTTGGGTATTTTAAGCATGAATTGTATGTACAGGATGAATTGGTGCGATGAAGTAGAACCAAAGTCTTAATCTATATCATCTGAGCATGCTTCTCTTCATCACCCACCATTATGAATTGCTTCATGGCTCTAAACAGAGAGGGTCTGTAGAGATAATTGATCTTGAAGGTTCAATATTTTAACACTCCCACACAAATTTGTTATATCAACAAATTACAGCTATATTAATTTGTGTTATTTTTTTCCTTTCTGCAATAACTGGGACCTTGGCTTAATCACAAAGTGAGTTCATTCTTTCCTCGTACTCCAGCTGGGCACATTACAGGACACTATAGGTTAAGCAGGAGTTAAATACTCTAAAAAACATGTTTTATGAGGGTTTAATATAGTATTAAAAATGTTTTACTATTTATTTACACGGGATACAGGATAAGGTTTTTCTATTTTTCTATTGAATGTTCATACAAGTAATTACATTTTAAGACCATTGTATTTGACGTGTAAGGTGTCCCTGTGAGTAGTACTTTACAGTTTGAATTGATTTGGCTGAAGTCAGACCAAAGTGATCACTGGCGTTTTATAGACGCAAAGAAGTCTCTTAAATGTATTCACCAAACCAGATTACATTAGTTAAAGGAACTTTGTCACTATAGTCATTTTGAATTGAGGTTATTATTTTAGTGCATAAAAAGTAGACGACAAATTAGCAGCTTTGAGAGCTGCAGTCTCCTTATCTCTCTTTGTGGGGGTCAAAGCAATAACCTCAAAATGTGTCATTCAGTTACAACCCTTCCCTTATCAAATATTTTGGGCCAATAATTTGTGTATTGAGCCACATCAATGTATTGACAGTTTTTCATGCTATTTAAAATGAAACCAATTTCCTGTTTGGGATGTCCATGTCCATTTTATAAACCTTAGTTTTAAGAGCATGATGGCAAATGCTCAGTTTGCTTTACATAATTAATTTATATATCTAGGTTTCTTATTTATCTCCTGGAGCAATATCTCTTTACTGCTTTATCTTGGCCGTCATCACAACATGAGTATACCCAGTTAGCTGATCAGATGAGCAACTCATTTAAATATTATTATTTTGTCTCATTTCAGTATTGGGATCAGTGGAAATAGATTGAAATTCTGCCAAATATAAAGCCTTGTTTATTTCAGTTGGTGTGAATATTTCTCTTATTAAATCTTAGAAAAAATTGTTTAACAAATCAAGTGTAAAATGTGTTTTTCAGTTGAAGTCTGATTTTGGTGGTAGTAAATAGAGCACAGTAATTGGAAATGCCACAAATGTGCAGGTTTTCTGTAACATTTGCAGCTGTGTAAGCCCCCTGCACATGCTCAGAAGCAAACCATGCTTCAGAATCGAAACCGAGGCATCCATGACATTTTGCTAACACCCCTCAGAGTCATGATTTATTTTTCCAATTAAGCACAAGCTATATAATTTATTGCCTGCAATGTTGTTGATCTTTGGACCCAAAATGTGTAAACCTACTTCCATCATGCAGTGGTGCTTTAATGGACTGGCAAATAGATCCTTCATATGTATCTTTATATCTTCTGATAAAGTTAGTCTGGCAGGACTGCGTAAAAATAAATTAAATAGCAGCCTTTTCTTTCATTTCTAAAATGCATTTTTGTAAATAAAAATAAAAAAGCTTCCTTTACATATTTTGGGTAATACCTTAATACTGTTCCTTCTAAACTGTTTTTTATTAACAACTCTACAACAGAAAAGAAATTAGTGGGAAAAAAACCTGATATGTATTAGACAATCCTAATTTTTTATGTTTGTGACTTTCATATCTGGTAATGTTGATTGGTTACATTCTTCACAGTATATTAAGTCACCAATTCTCCTTTAAAGTGACACTGAAATGGTCTCATTTATTGATGTACACATACAAATCAACATAACTGAGAATTTTTACAAAAAAACGAAGTGGAAGTGCCTTAAAGCGCTACTGAAGGGATTCAAATTCCTTACCACAGCAGATGGAATCAAACCGAAATGCAGAAAACTTTCTTTTCATTTTTAATTTTTTAATTTTTAAAAAAAAAATTTTACACACATTTTATCAGGTCTCGCTATTCCCATTATTTCAACTGGATATACTTATTTCCTTTATCCCCATAATGTAATCTTCATTATTTATTTCATTTAATTTTATCTATAAAATATATCTAACTTCTGTATTCACCTTTAAAGCACTAACATGTTGAATTTAGATTACAACAATTGCAGTTTTATGTTTGTATTTGTGTAATTTTTGTAGTCCCTTTAAAGGATATGAAAATGCAACCGTGAACATTTCTGCCACATTTGTTCATACATAGATATACATGTTTGCATTGTTCCTCTGTGTATTGCCCATTCTCGCAATTTATCTCTGCAAAGTTACAAACAAAGCTTTAGGACCAAAACCTCTTTTGCAGACTGCTGATAGATGCTTTTTTTTTTCTTAAAAAAAAAAATTGAAAAAAAAGTTTTAGGGAGTGGATCATTTGCGCAGTTAATGTGGTATTCATCCATCTAAATTGGCTTTTCAATCTCCATTTTATATGAATTTAACGAAAAAGCCATATTGTTTCCCTAGACCATTTCCTCTGCTTATAAATAGATTTTCTTTTTACATTTACAAGTATATAATTGAAATATATCTCATAATTTAGAAAGGACAATAAGACTTTTGCTAATTTGACATTCAGTGCTCGATTCCTGTGCTTTATTTGCCTTGCTCAAATATCTCTAGCTGTGAAATGCTGTTGTTAAATTAGCTTTTTTTTGTATATGAATGTAATGGCTTTTCCATATTCCTCAAAATGATTGTTTAAACTGATGAGTAGATGATGGCTACCTCCAAAAAAATAATAAAAAAAAATAATCTGTATATAATTTGGCAGTTTTATATAGTCTTGTTTAGCGGCTGCCAATACAGCCAGTATAAATGACCTTAGGAACCTGTGTGCCATACTGATAATAACTCTTCTGTATAGTGCAATATTGAGCAACAAGGACATCTTTAATTTTGCATATCCGCTCCTCACTTCTGCCAGTGGTCACAACTGTACCTGGCAAGGGGTACTTTATGCATGATCGCTTCACTGGTGCTTTTTATGATGATCCTTTCAGATAACAGAAATAAGACATGCAGGGTTGGTGGGTGTTGTATAGGAGGTAAATCTTCCTCTCAGTGTAAATGTCTGTTTGTTCTTTAACTTTCCTGTGAATTCTTTATACTTACTGGCAACTATCAATGTGTTTTGTATCTAAATTGACACACTATAAAGGTGCTAACATTTTTATATTGATAGTTAACTGAATTATTTAGTGTGATGTACAAGAAACAATAGTATTTTGTGTCTATTATTCAATAAAGAGATGGTGTTGTCAGTGTGATAAAAGGATACATTATCTAATAATATGCATGGCGCCAAATTGTCAGTAAAAAGGTGCTTTTGGTCACTCTACAAAAGATGTAGATAAATGAATACAAGGTGCTTTTGTTTAAATACTTATCAATACTTAAGAGTTGCTGCTGCTGCCAGAATGTTTGTCTAATAACTTTGTCATGAGACGCTATTATTTTAGTTTTAATCTGCAGGTGCGACTTGATAAAGACAGTTTAAATATATAGTTTTAGTTTTTTACCTTAATATTTTTAGATTTTTTTTTAAAGATTATGTGTTCTGACTTACATGTTTCATCATAATATGAAAAAAAAATGTAGCAAGCATTTAAAAGATCACATTTTAAATTTGAGGTCTGTAGAATAAAACAAAAGTAAAGTACGCAGGATGTTTTTTCATCTCCTCTTCCCTGACGCTACAGCAAACAAAGGGACAATAAAGCCCGTGGACTGTAACTATTGTGTGCTTATATTCAGATTTAGCAGGCTCTCCATGGGCCCTTTGATTTGTCTTTCAAGTCACTGGTTAAAGAATAATCTGTGTTGCTTTTGTACTTATTTTACTAAAATTAATATTAGTTTTTGCATGGATCCTAAATAAATATATAGTGTATAAAGCATATTCTTTTTAAATGTTCAACAATCCAATTGTTCAATGAATTTGGAAATAACTTTAGACAAGCTGATCTTACATTTATGACGAATAGTAGTGTTTTATTGAACATATGTAAGGCTCTCCTCGTAAGTCTTGGTCTGTTTGAAGTATATTATAATTAGTAAAGTTAATATTTCACCCCCCACATTTGAGCATATTTGTATAATTATGCAATCTATGGTAAAATCATACATTTGCAGCAGTTGCATTTATAAATAGATTATTTTAAGTTGATAAATACATTCTATCTATCCTCCCTTTTTAAGAGGAAAATCAGACTCCTCCAAATATCATATCCCCACCACTTTGAAGCTGAACGCAGCTTTCTTGTAGACAGATTGTAACTAGCTGTCGTATGATTGTGCACTTTTGTATATACATTAACCTGGTACCTCACCACCTATAGTTGTAAACCGATTTATACCCAAGAAAAACACCCTGCTGTGTGGCCAGTTGTATGGAATTATATAACCCCTATTTTAAAATGCCATTTGCTTCAAATAGTTTTGCTATTTAAATTAACTCATTGGAACTTGTATTTTTTGTGAATTCAATTTACTTTATGTATGTACTGAGTCTGTAAAGTGTTGCTTTTTTTTGCTGTTAAGAACACAAACATCTGCCTCATTTGTTGTTCAGTTGGACCAGAGCCCATTGTGGCCTAGCACACCACTTCTGTACATGAGCTCCTACAAGTTCATATACGTTGCTTCAGTAATATGGTCGGTCCATTTTATGTTCTCTGGTCCCCTCCGGCGTTTAGCCTTCCTTTATAGTCCCCAACAACTGTATGTTATTACTGGGAACACCATAGCGCTGACTATACAGACATTTGTTAACAATGTGTGTAACTTTGCTCTTTAATATCTTGTTTACATTTCCCAGAACTTTCCTCCCAAGAAACAAGACTTATTTCCATTTTGCAGTCACTATCCACAATCATTTTTTTTTGTATCCAGAAAAAAATATCTGTTTGTTAAGGATTAATAGGGCTGGTTGGCATAAATTGTTAGCATTTTTGATGTGAAGCAGTCGCCCGGCTTTTATGCATTCTTTTTCCACTTTCATCCGCAGACTCCTCAATTACTCTACTGTTTTATCCATCAGAATGGTATCATCCATTGTTGAGGTTGGTGATACTTCTCCCAGAGCTTTTAATTCCAGCTTTTGATTCATCTAGGCCAGCTTTTTGCATGATGTATTCTGTGTAAAAGTTAAATTGATAAGGTCATAATATACATCCTTATTCTCCATTTTACTTTTTTCTGAATATTGAATCATTCAATTGTTCTATACTCTGTTCTAAATTTTGCTTCTTAGGAATACTGGGCCACCTTATTGGCCGTTTCTTTGCCACAGTTTATGGTCCACATAGTTGGAGGCTTTACAGCGGTCAATGAGGCACAATTATTTGTGTTTCTGCAACTCCTGCTGCTTTTTCCTTTATCCACAGGACGTTGGCAATTTGAACTGATGCCGCTGCTTCTTCCGAATCCTGCCTGTGCATATGGCATTACTCATTACATAAGTTGGTGGAGCCTAGCTTTCAGGATCTTGAGCATTACCCTGCTGACATTTGAAATGAATGCAATTTGAAAATTATTTGGCATTTCCATTTTTGGTAATCTCCCCCCCCCCCCCCCCCCCCCCACCACCACCACCAATTTCCTGGCATCTTGCTTGCAGCACCTTAACAGCATCATCTTGCAAGATTTTAAGCAATTGAACTGAGGTACTATCAACTGCAGCCTTACTTTTAGCATTGATTCTTAGGGCCCAAATTAACTACTTTCTTCTGTTTTTCAGGCTCTAGATTAGTGAACAAACTAATATCAGTTATATTGGTACAGATCTTGAGTATAGTCTTGCCACCATTTCTTAATTATTATTTTTTTGGATCCCTGCCATCTTTGTCTTTGATCATACCCATTCTAACTTTCTTGGCGAGATCTCGTATTTTTCCCATTCAGTTACCTTCCACTTCATTGCATTGCTCGTTTAAGTATGTTTCGTCATCTATTGCTATTATCTGGAATTCTGCATTTGATTGAGAATATATTTTCCTTTCACTGTTGCCTTTCACTTTCCTTTTCTTTAACTTATTCTAAAGATTCAAATGACAACCATTTTATCTTCTTAACCATCCCATTTAAAATGTTTTTTTTTTGTTCCTGCCACCTGCATAATGTTGGAAATTTCTCTCAATAATTCCTCCAGGCAATATAATTCATTATTTATTCTCCAGCTCCACAGGATTACCAGAAGGAATATTGCTGAGTTTGTATCTAGTTGATTTGATGGCTAGATACAAACTCATCAACGTTCCTTATGAATATGCAGTGTAGGTGAAGAATCCCCTGTATTGAATCATTACCTTGTAGTGGTAAAGGGGACTGTGCATCTCAATGATGCTATGTGTAGGTTTACCCAAGACAGACAGGTCATGTCAGAGATATCAGACGAGATGATCCACTGGAGAAGTGGGCAACACTCAGTACACCACCAAGAAAACTTAATGGCAAATACAACCAGAGACATCTGCCTCATAGGAAGAGCTGAAAGGAAATCAGTGCTAATGGCTATTCATCATTGAAAAGAAGGGCAACTAATATTCCAACACTACTCTAGTATGCTGTTTTCTCTAGAGCAGTGGCTCTTAACTCTTTTTTGTTCTGGGGACAGACTGGCTTCTTTCAAATGAGATCCAGAATATCTTTTAGCAGGGTGATATGTTTTGCACAGACTTGAACAGAGTATATTTTAACTGCAGATACGTTTCTAAATAATCCATCTGTAACAATGGTTAATGGTAGTGGTATTTAAAAAATGTTAGGCTTTCCTCATCCCTCTGTCTTTGAGGACCTTCACATAACATCTAAGCCCTCTTGTTGTTGTTAACTGCTGGTCTAGAGTAAGATTGGCAATAGACTACTAAAATGGCAGATTACTTAGTGAATAGTCTTTCTAAAAATATAGTGGAATGTTCCTTAAATTTAAATCAGATCTGAGGCATTTGCAAATAAAACACTTGCCTCAGTTTGAATATGTGGTGGTATAGTGCCATAAATTCCATGAGGGAGGCTGACTAAGCAAATTACTGTCATTTTAGGACAGTGTCAGGACAATAATGCTTGTATAGAAAATTGCAGTATACCTCAAGTAATGCTGAAGTTTATTTTCATCATTTGATAAAATGACAATCCCCATCCACAGGACATTGCGTTGTCTAAACAAGTATTATTACTTCATATTTATTCGATTTACTATTGTGTACAGTGTTCTCCAAACCTCTTCTTCGGGAACCCCATCCAGGCCATGATTTAGTGATAACACTGTGGATACAAGTGAGATAATTCTAGGTTCAGAAACTTACTGAATACTATTTGAATCACTTTTTGTTTACACATTGTTATCAGTAAATCTTAACCTGCCTGGGAATCCCTCAGGAGAGGTTTGGAAACTAACTACTAGTATATCACCAAGCTTTGTCTCGCAATCCACTATCTTTTCCTACATTCCCATTTACTCCTCTGTAATTCACTTCTTTCACACAATGAGTTTTATTATCCTTTTATATTTGTTCTACTAAAGGGTTAAAGGACGTATACAGCCATTTTTAAGAATTTACAGATCACAAATGCGACCCATAAAGGACTACTGAATTGTCCGATTTTAAAATATGCTGTTTATAAAACATTTTGTCTATTACAAAGTTCTTATCTACAAACACATTCAAGTGGAGAAGCCACACACTATTATTATTTTTTCTCTCTTTGAGCATTAGTAAAAAAATGCATGCTTTAACCTATACTTTGGATTTATAACAGCTGAGAATTTGTATGTGTCCCAATTCTAAAGGAGGCTGGGAGCTACATTACTTACAATTGCATTATTGAGTCCTGATTTTATTTTATCAGTTTCTGTATAAAAATACTCCATTTTCTAGCTCTTAATATTAATTACACTTGCTTCTAATATTCAATAATATTCTGGTATAGATGATCTTCTCGGTCCTGCCCTCTTGATATGCAGTTTGTGATGTTACAAAGACATTCTGATGAACTTTTGTTACGGAGTGACTTTTTTCTTTTCTTTTTTCTTTTTAATATTCGGGCCATGATGCTAACATGGTGGACAGTTCTACCAACTTTGAAGGCTGTTACACATTCAGTTGTGCCATCAATACAGGGCAAACTTGGTAAACCTTTTTTTTTTTTTATATAAGAACCAAGAACCTAAGCAGCTTTGACTGTAGACATTTCTGCAGTCTAATTTTTCTGTTCTCATTGTAAAAGTTTACTTTGTGGTGTAAATTTGTTTTTGACGCAGATAGAGTACTGCGGTTTCATACCCTTTACCTTCCCATTGAAATTGTAAAGTCTGCATTTTATACAAATTTAAGTCAATTGGTAACTAAATAGTGCAGCATATTGAAAATCCTGTGACCGGCTCAACAGTTGAACAGTTTCTTTAAGAGTCCATGTTTAACATACAAAACTAATTTCTGTTGTCTTCCAACGTTGGCATATAAAAACATGTAATGTGATCTTTCAAACTTTTCTGGATTGTTGGACTTGTGACGTATACACAAACTGCTAAGCCAAATGTGTCTTCCATATTATCTGTAAAATATTAATTTTCTGAATTTAGCTTGATATTTTTTAAAAACTACAAACCTGTGAAATGGTATCTGATTCATCACACATCCTGTATTGTTCTGAAGTAATGCCAATGTGTACAGAAACATTTAATAACTATTCAGTTTTCTAAGAGTTTGAGGGTTATGCTTTGGTGTAAAGCCTAAGTGTTGTGATTGTGCCATAACTGAACCATCAACCGGTTTCTTTCTGGAAACTCTTGCTTTCCAACCATAGAAAAATAAATGTCACCCAAATCTTTCCAGTTGTACACTACCTCAGTTAACGGCTTTGCTGATAGGGGTTGGGTTTGAGGTTGCTTCAGTTCATTTGAAGCTTGGTTTTCTTGGCAAAGGAGATAGGTGCTATGATTGAGTGTCCATTTTTATAGGTTTGTCATGCAGTCTATTGGGTTAGATAAACTTTTCCACTGGCGGGGAGAAGAGGTTAGGTGACCAAACAGCAGACTAGCCAGAACAATGCAAAAATGTCACTTTACTGCAAACTTGGGGTTTCTATTTATACATGGGTGTACA
Organism: Discoglossus pictus; assembly: GCA_027410445.1. Classification (NCBI taxonomy): domain Eukaryota; kingdom Metazoa; phylum Chordata; class Amphibia; order Anura; family Alytidae; genus Discoglossus; species Discoglossus pictus. The sequence continues at coordinate 18,874,243 of CM050166.1, read as the reverse complement.
AACAAATCTGGCATGTTTTTGAAGCAGTATACAACCTTTGGATGGGATTTCAATTAAAACAAATTATTTTTCAACAGGGGAAGGGCTGAGATTCTTCCCTTTGTGCCTTTTGTCATTCAAGTTGTCAACTTGTTTACTCCGTAAATGTAAAACTGTGCACAGAAAATAAAATGAATGCTTAACTAACAGCGTGAGAAACTGGATAGTTTCCTATGTATCGCATAAAACTATAGTTTTTTTTTTTAAATTTGGAATATAGTTTTGTTTGATTTGATTCATTTTACAACTAAAAAAAGTTTTAGATTTTGTCTGCGCATCTGTGGGGGAAAATAAGACTGACATTCCTTTTAAAAAAAATATATTAAAACTGTTTTTCTATAGTCTTTTGCTGCAGAATGTTATAAACTGAACATAAGTTGACATTTAATGAAACTGCACCACCAGTTCCATGTAAGCTATATATATTTTTTTTTGTAATTTAAAAAAAAAAAAAAAAAAAAAAAAAAAAGGTAATCAAGATTTAATATGCTGCATATCTAATTTATCAGCATTGTTGCACTTTCTCAATTATGTATGCCCTGAATTTGGATCAACTTAAGGACTGTGTTTTTAGAGAACAATAGTAATACGGGCAAAAAAGTGAAACTAAAAAATGTAGGTACCTCAAAATAAAGCCTGAAAATGCTGCATTATTTTCCTTTTTACCATATTTTTCCTTGTAAGAATGTTTGCTTTTTTTTTTTTTTTTTTGTAAAATGTTTTTACTTATTGCTCTGTGAACCTTGTTAAATTTATTTAAATCCAATAATGTAGAATCCGTTTGTCTTGTTGTTTATAGTGGTCTACCTATATTTATATCACACTGCCTCAGCTGTAGATTAACTGTCATGACTAAAGGATTCTGCCAAGTTCTGCACTTTTTGGATTCGTTGGCTATTCAGTTCTGAATCTAACAGGGTGCAGAATAAATAAAAAAAAGACAATATATTCTCTTAAATAATTCTTATTTTTCTACAATACAATTAACATGTCACTGTCATGGCTATGACACTATATGATATATTTAACCCTCTTAGTGTTAATTAAGAGTTGATCTTTTTAATTTGCTGAGAAATGTAGTTTTTAAAGCTCAAATGTTTATCCGTAAACATTTATGAATCGGTCCCAAAAAAAATTAAATTGTTTAAATTAAATTTTCTACTACAAAGCAACTTTTTGAAATAAAAATTACCATTTAAAGGGTTTAAAAAGTTAACAAAAGTCAGATTGACAATTTCAGTTTTTTCCACCCTGTTACAAAAAAGGGGTTTATATTGTCTTTTATGTCCCTTATTTAACCCACTTCTTGTCAGAGGCATTGCTTTGTAACTCTTCTGTCACTGAAGGGGTAAATGTATCTGAACGCTTTCTAGAGAATAGTTTGCACTATCTTTGCAATAAAAATTATGTATCACTGACAGTTCTGCCCCTGTGTTTTTGTTTTTTCCTTTTTATTCTTATATTTCAATTATGCGAGTACTAAAGCTTTAGGATTAATTGGTTTTCACTTAATACATGAAAACTCCAAATGCTGTAAACTCCTGACAGACTGATGTGAATGGTATTCTATGAAGTTATTTTGTATGGTGTCAATTTTTGTTTTCTTTTTGCCTCATAGTATGTTGATAAAAAATAAAGTGAAATCTTTAAAAATGTGTTGTGTCTTTCTTTTGGGATAAACATTTTCAGTTAATTTGTTGCAAGGCAGGATCTCTTCTTTGGTGCTAACGTCAAAAATGTGTTTTATGCAGTCATCAGAAGTCTACATACATAATATTATGTCCTAAAGAGGAGATATGATATTGTTATACTTTTTATTTGTAACATGCCAACATATTCTGTAGCACTAGACAGGGGTAAGTACAAATCAAACATTATTTTTTTTAAACTGCTTAAGAATGGAGGGCGCTGTTATTGAGCTTAAAGTCAAATGTATGAAGTGCTTTCCCTAAAGCACCTAACAGGATTGAAAACTCGCAAACACATTCTAAAGGGTATTAGTCAGGTACAATGCACTGTTCATATTAAGGCTGAGGGTGATAATCTTTAAAAACAAGTCTGTTTAAATGTGAGGTTTTGAGACCGTAAGATAGTCCAGTGGAGAAAGGCAAGGAGTTCTAAAGAATAGGGGCAGCATGTGAAAAGTCCTGAGTGAGAGGAGCTGATCAGAGTTGGATAGAAGGTCATTTGAGCGAAGAGGGTAGTTGCAAGAATATTTTGTGACAAGAACAGACATAAAAGAGGGTGTATTATTATTGAGGGCTTTATATGTATGGAGGCTATTGGAAGCCAATGGAGTGACTGCCAGAGAGGAGCTGCAGTCACTGAGCATTGAGAATGGTAGATGATTCTAGTGGAGACGTTTATTATGGATTGGAGTGTAAACAGACGGATAATGGGGAGGCCAGCAAGGAGAGAGTTGCAAAAGTCGAGGTGAGATATGAGAGTGTGAAAAATAATTTTTGTTTTGTCTTGTGAGAGAGAATACAATGGAACTCCAAGACATCGGCCCTGGAAGGAGGGACTGGTGATGGCATTGTCAACAGTAAGAGATATATGAGGAGTGAAAGCTGTAGTAGAGGGTGGGAAGACCAGGAGCTCAGTCTTCCATATGTTCAGTTTGAGTTGATGGGTGACCATCCAGGAGGGTATGCAAGTGAGGCAGTTGAGGGGGCTAGTTCTGGGGCAGAGAGGAAGATTTGGGTGTTACCTGCATATAAATGATACTGAAATCCAATAGAATTTTTTAGGGTACCTAGGGAGGTACCATAGATGGAGAAAAGAAGGGGACCGAGTACACCCACAGTTAGAGGGTGAAGAAGAGGAGCCAGATAAGGATACATTAAATGCTTGATTTTCTAGATACGATGTGAACCAAGAGAAGGCTATGTCAGGAGATCTGATCATTTTGGATTAGAGTGTGGCAAAGGTAGGAGAGAGATTCAGGAGAATTAGAATAGAGAAATTACCCTTTACCAGTGGCCATACCGAGATAGGCCTCTATTCCATGGCTTGTGTAATAATTTAGCTCTGGGCAAACTCCCCTGCGTGTGAGTTGTCGGTAAGCTTTACAGACTTCTATTTTCCAGGAGCCATAGAATATCTCTGGTACTTAGCTTTTCGAATCTCCTGTAGGTGCGGGTCAGCCTTTCTTTATTGGAACCATGAAATGAAGGCCTCTGTTATTTGCTTATGGGAGCCATGGAGTGGTGGCATCGGTTCTTTGCTTCTGGGAGCCATGCGGTGGTGGCCTTGGTTCTTTGCTTATGGGAATCATGGAGTGGTGGCATCGGTTCTTTGCTTCTGGGAGCCATGCGGTGGTGGCCTCCGTTCTTTGCTTATGGGAGCCATGGAGTGGTGGCATCGGTTCTTTGCTTCTGGGAGCCATGCGGTGGTGGCCTTGGTTCTTTGCTTATGGGAATCATGGAGTGGAGGCCTCGGTTCTTTGCCGCCTCCTGTCTTATCTCAACGTTTTCTCAAACACATTGATGTTTGAAATGTTAATTGAATCTCTGCAGGATCAACCTTCTACCTGTGTTACTTAAATGATGGCTGTGGGTATCTATAGTTTGACACTTGTTTAAGAAATATGTACAGTATTAATAAATTCAACAATAGTCATCTGTAGATAAAATGGTTTAACAATGAATAATAATATGACTTAGGATCTCTGCCTCCCTCCTATCACGTGCCAACTTCAATAGCTTCTATAGAAACAATCTTATCTGCTAGTTTATTTTTTTATGAATTTTTGACTTGAGCATCTCTTTATTCTTGTAAGAAAAATCTCCACTCTTGCGTCACTCTGGCCATGCTATTCATGCCATGCCTCTGGTATGCAGTGTCCCTGCTTTCCGACCCCGCAAATCAAACTTACTTCAACACATGGCTGGCCTGCCCTTTGGTCGCTCCTGCTTCTTCTGATTCTCCTGCCATTTGGCAGAATGGCCTCTTGTGTCCCCGATACTCCTCAGGTTGCTCCTACTTCTGATCCTCCTCTCCTGCCCTCTGGTATGATATACATCTGGCGTCCCCACTCATGCCTCGCTGGTCCTCCTTTCGCTACTGCTTCTCCCGATCCTCCTCCTGCCCTCTGGCATGATGTGCCTCCGCTCTTCCTGCCTCGCTGGGCCGCCGGACGCTCCTGCTTCGCCTGATCCTCATCTCCTGCCCTCTGGCATGACTTGCTGCTTGTGCTCCCACTCTGTTCCACCCAGCCCTTTTCGGTTCCTAATCTATTGTTTCCTCTTGGCAAAGCCTTGTATCCTCATCATAGAGACAACCAAGCAATCTATCCCAGCCGACTCACCACATGGCCTTGTGGAGTACCTACTAACAAACAAAAGGACTGTATATATAGGCTATCTTTGAGATGGCTATTCGTAGGTTACTGGGTACAATATTAGTGTCACTGAGTTGTGTCAAACTCTCTATAACCACATGGATTGCAATCAACCATGCGGATTCACTTGGTATTCATGGCCGATATACTGTAGTGGGTTTCTAGTTCTCCGGTGGGCTACAGCTCCTGGAATTCCTAGGTGGTCCCTCATCCAATTACTGACCAAGCCCAACTCTGCTTGCCTTCAGGATGGTTTGATTGCTTGGTTCCCTGGCTGGAATCAAACCCAGGTTGCAGCGGTGAAAGCACCAAATCTGGACCACCAGGGACCCTATAATAGGTGCCATAGCCAGCAGTATCTTGCAACTCTGCCAGCAGCTTATTCATTTACAGTCACCAGCCTGTCCACCTAACCAGTTTCTATCAATTTACTTAATCCAGTCCATAACCTCTCAACATAAAATCAAGTGCATATTCATAAACCTGTCATATAAAACCAACCAGAACATCTACACAAGGCTTTCACAATCATATTATTCCATAGAACACAAACTAGAGTATATTTGCATTAATAGTAATAATGCATGGATTTAAATGTATTTAGAGCTATCCTTCAGTATTGCAAACGCCACATCTATCAGTGACAAAGCACCCCCCAAACGCAATACAACATAGGCACCGACAACATTTATTTATTAGTTCTCAGCCATCTTGCAAGCTTTAATCCTTAGCATCAAATTCTGCGTGCTATCTTACACACATATCTTGCTTCATATACAATTACTTACGTATGAAATATTACTACCCATGTCACACCAATCTTATATCAATATATGCCCTTCCTGCTACTTATGTCTAATACCCATTCCCTGCTCTGCCTGATCAGCATTACTTGTCCATATAATGCCTCATATGGCACTCATATAAAATTCCTAACTCCTACTCGGATTTACACACAACATCTCAATCTGATGCCCTGTGCAGCACTTACATTAAAGCCTATCTCCTGCTCTGGATGACACTCATTATGATGTCCCCTGTGACATTCATTTAAAATACCCCTTCCCTATGCTGGACAACTTATATTACATATCCATCTGATGTCCTGGATGCTGCTACGATGTCTCTGGATCTCATAAGGAGCATATCGTGAAGAGATGATCTCAGCAGCCCCTTGCACCTGCACATGGCACATACACTTCCAAGTATAACACTGGTACTGATATACACTTCACGTTTTCCATACTACCGCACAGGGGGGTAGGAGCAAGAAAAATTCTGGGGGGGATACAGCTCATTGTATCCTCATGCCATAAAGTAGTATATATATATATATATATATATATATATATATATATATATATATATATATATATATATATAGAGAAGAAGAAGGAAGTGGCAACTAATATACATATGAAAAACACAATGATATCAAGTGTAGTGAGAGGGGGAGCTGATAAATACAATCAGCTCATACGGTTTGACCCCAAGATTGTAAAAATGTTACAATCATGAATAAAAGGTCAAGGACATACCAAATCATTGCTGACCGTGTGAGGCTAATATGACAATGGCATAAAAGATAAAACTTAGCCTTTAATAAGGTACATATAAAAACAACTAATGTGAAAAAATGCAATAATAAAAAATGTGTCATGAGAAAGACACAGGAACCTAAGTGTGTGGTATACTGTAGTGCTAAATATAGGAAATGACAATAGTAAATGTCCTAGATAGCCAAAAATAGACGTATAGGACCCCTATGCCCTAAGGGGAGACATGGGGCAGCTACAACAGCAGGCACACAAATATAAAGTGGTAGCAAGAGTTGTAACGGAACCCATCACTGTTTTACCCTGTTTTATGATTATTATGGTTAAAATATGATCCTACTATATGTATGTTGGTTTATGCTCTGCAGAATATTGTCCCAGACATTTGCAGCTACTTGGCATGGGAGATAATCCTGTTACAGAGACTCCGCATAAGATAAAGGAAGTCTATTGTATACAGTGTTTTCATTCTCAGATAAGAACAAAGAAGTGTAATTGAATCAATGTCTGATTGTATCAAAGTTGCCAGGGAGCCTCGGGGAGGTGTGACCAGACCTATTGTTCTCTTTATGTGTATTGTGTGGCCAAATATGGGCATGCGTATTGCCTGTGGGAAGAGATGGGTATAAATATTTCTGCAGAACAAAATAAAGTCAGTATTCATTTGACTCCCAAATTGTGTGTCGTCCAATATGGGAGGTCGGGAATGGTGAAACTGTAGTGCCTCGTGGGTATTTTACCGTATACCAGCGGAGATATTGGACTGCGTGTTCCAGCTCCGTGATTCAATTACACTTCTTTGTTCTTATCTGAGAATGAAAACACTGTATACAATAGACTTCCTTTATCTTATGCAGAGTCTCTGTAACCGGATTATCTCCCATGCCAAGTAGCTGCAAATGTCTGGGACAATATTCTGCAGAGCATAAACCAACATACATTTAGTAGGATCATATTTTAAGCATAATAATCATAAAACAGGGTAAAACAGTGATGGGTTCCGTTACAAGAGTCATAAAACAAAGTATATGCTAAGTTGCAAAAAAAGGCAGACTCAAAATGATAAACAAATGTGACTCACTGTTGAGGAGGTCCCAAGTCTCTGCTCCCAAGATACGCCGGCTGTAAGCTTACAGTCTCACACACTGCACGCTGTTGGTTGGCGTGGTATAGCGCTGTGTCACTCGTCAGTGACGTATTCGCGCGTTACCCGCGATTGGTGCCAACCAAACGTGCCCGCGCTTGCGCGTAACCTGGCCTGCTAGAGCCGAGAACGGTCGTGCATGCGCCTCTGAATCGCCCAACACACGTTTCGCACCAAATTGATTCTACTGGGGCTGTATTGCCAATGATTCTGCCTCCTTTATATACCTGAACAGGGATCTCATTAACCCCTCATGGGTCTGTATGTCCTTAAAGGAAAAAACGAAAAATAAGATTCATAATAGTAAACAACCATGTGCTGTTTTGTACAGTGTTGAAACTAAGTAGTGTATCTATTACTAGGTGTAAATAACCAATAAAGGAAAAATGGAAATAAATACATGGATTTATAGTAAAAACGTGATGATAGAACTGATGAAAACTAAATCTAGTATACAAAACACTGTAAAGTGGTCAAAGAGTGTATGCATAATAGCTAAAAGGTACAGTAAAAAGAAAAAATGTAAAAATCAGTCTATATGATAAGTGGCTGATAAGGAATAGGGAATACAATATGAGAGAATATAGGGGGGAAAAAGCTAAATATGGATGGTAATAATGAACCACCAAGCTATGCCTTTCTCATACCCCTTTAAGACAGATTATATAAAATAAGTACCGTATATACACGAGTATAAGCCGACCGAGTATAAGCCGAGGCACCTATTTTACCACAAATACTGGGTAAAACGAGTGACTCGAGTACAAGCCGAGGGTGGGAAATGTGCTGCCCCCTGTGTGTCCCCTCTCTCTCCCGTGTCTCTTCTCCCCTCTCCCTTCCCTGTGTCTCTTCCCCCTCCCATATCACCCTCCTCAACCCCCCTCCTCATTCTCAACCTCCCTCCTCAACCCCACACCTCATCCTCAACCTCCCTCCTCATCCTCAACCTCCCTCCTCATCCTCAACCTCTCATCCTCAAGCCCCTCATCCTCAACCCCCTCCTCAACCTCAACCCCCCTCCATAACCTCAACCTCCCTCCTCATCCTCAAACCCCTCCTCATCCTATCGCCTCAACCCCCCCTCAACCTCACTCCTCAACCCCCCATCCTCATCCTCCCCCTCAACCCCCCGTTCCTCAACCCCCATCCTCAACCCCCCATCCTCATCCCCCTCCTCACCCCCCTCAACCTCAACTTCCCTCCTCCTCATCAACCCCCTCCTCACCCCCCCTCAACCTCAACCCCCCTCCTCAACCTCAACCTCCCTCCTCCTCATCAACCCCCTCCTCAACCCCCCCTCAACCTCCCTCCTCCTCCTCAACCCCTCCTCAACCCCCCATCCTCAACCCCCTTCCTCAACCCCCCTCCTCAACCCCCCCATCCTCATCCCCCTCCTCACCCCCCCTCAACCTCAACCCCCCTCATCAACCTCCCTCCTCCTCATCAACGCCCTCCTCACCCCCCTCAACCTCAACCCCCCTCCTCAACCTCAACCCCCCTACTCAACCTCAACCTCCCTCCTCAACCTCCCTTCTCCTCATCAACCCCCTCCCCAACCCCCCCATCCTCAAACCCCTCCTCACTTACCTGCTTCTTCTCCGGCCTCTGCTCCGTCTTGACCCCGGCGCGCATGTGTGCCGGCACCCGGTATATGCTAATGACGCGGCGCGCATGTGACGTCACCGGTATATGCTAATGACGCAGCGCGCATGTGACGTCACATGCGCGCCGGGGTCAAGGCGGAATGAGCAAAGGCCAGAGAAGAAGCAGGTAATTGAGGGGGAGGTATTTAGAGGGGAGAAAGTGAGGAGGGGGGGTTGAGGATGAAGAGGGGGAGGGAAAGAGACACAGGGGGGTAGAGAGACACGGGGTGGGGGGTTAGAGAGACACGGGGTGGGGGGTTAGAGAGACACTAGGGCGAGTGACTCGAGTATGAGCCGAGGGGGCCCATTTTAGCCTTAAAAAAAAGGCTGAAAAACTTGGCTTTTACTCGAGTATATCAGGTATATAACATATTGGGATTAGATAGTCACAAAAACACAATTTTATTAATTGAGGGTAACAACGGCGAATTTAAAAATCAATAAAAAATCCTGGATTAGAACAAAAAGGGTAATATAGGCTAATTTTGTGAGATCTATTAACACCTGATGTTTCTTTTAGTCTCTTAATAGAGGGGTAATTATCCTCGCACATCACAGTACTTGTGTGTGTTTAATAAAATACGGCTATCCGGATCTATAAATAATGTCCTTATTAACCTTGATTTATGGTATCATACTTGATACATTGATCTTGAATTACTTGGTTCATAAACTCTAAATGCCAAATAAACATCTGCAAGAGGATATAAACTTTTTATATCAAAGACTAAATCATCTTAAATTCAATTCATGGGAACTAATAGGACCAAGGTATCTACCATCTCTGTTTTTATACCATATATGTCCTGACCCAAAACAATTGGAACCTCACTCCATGTGCTCTATATTCGGTTTGTCCAGATAATCACCCTGATCAATATATTTCTGTATTATCAAGGTGTCACTAAATGGTCATCATAATTACCCTCTTTTTGCAGGTGAATTAGGAAATATGCACTTTTCCTTTGCAGGGGCAGAGAGGTAAATCATATCAGAAGACTCCTCTATAATAAAAGATTTTACCTATTATAGGTCTGTCTATTTAGAGTGGAAATCCCTCATGCAGTTTTCCCAGCATTTGTGCAGAGGAGTATAGAAATATACACTTTTCTCTTAAAGAACAGAGAGGTTAATCTTGTCCATGGTCTGCTCTTAAATAAGAGATTTTGCCTCTTACAAAACTATCTACTTGGAGTTAAGGTCGCTCATGCAGTTAACACAGCATTCAGACATATGGATACGGACAGGGAGGGTAAGCACACATCCTCTATACACAAACACACAGTACTGTTGGAAGATGAGACGCCAGCGTGCCCTTAGCGTCAGGGCGTGCTACTTCATCAAAGGAGCGATGCGTTTCGACGTCATCAGACGCCTTTCGACGTCATCAGACGCCTTTGTCAAGGTAAAGCTACACAGGCCGTCTTTTTTAAACCTTGCCGTAATAGATGAAGTTGGGAATAAGTAAGGAAGGTATTGAAACTTTCAAACTCTTTATGTCTCTTTTGGAAGAAAATATCTCCACTAAGTTGGATAACTCACAGAGAAAAAAATAAAAATATGGAAAAATAAAAGGAAAAATAAAAGTTGTTTCTCTCCATTTCTGAAAGAATTCTCTAACATCTGGGTGTTCTTACAACACGTAACAAATGATATAGAAAGTTTGGACTACACAAAACTAGAAAGAAGTTTTAATCTAACAAAAAAAGAATATCAAGCTCTTGACGAACTTACATCATGCAAGGATATTCAAATAAAACAAGCAGACAAAGGTGGAAACCTTGTGATACTGAGCAATGAGGAATATAAAAAGATGTGCAATAGAATATTGGATGAGAAATCAATTTATGAGGTAGTAACAAAAAAATCCTACTTTTGAATATAGATTAATATTAAAATCTATTTTGGAGAGTGCAAAAAAAAAGATAAGATCATTGATGAACAAACATATACATTCCTCTTACCAAAATTTCCTTGCATCTCTTTTTATGCCTTACCAAAGGTACATAAGAAAATAACACCTATTCCAGGTAGACCTATAGTATCAGGTAAGGGCAACCTTTCATCTAATGCCAGTATTTTTGTTGATTATTATCTTCGAGATCTAGTATAAAATCTACCTTCATATGTAAAAGACACCAATGATATTTTTAAACAACTAGAAAATGTAATAGTGCCGAGAGACTCATGGCTGGTAACAATCGATGTTGAAGCTCTCTATAGCAGCATACCACACGTGGTATAGAGGCAGCAAAACATTTCTTGAGTGCAAAAGAGCACCAATCTCAGAAAATGTAATGACTTTGTTGTGCTACTTTTAGAGTATGTACTTAAACACAACCTCTTCTTATTCAATGGAAAATGGTTTCATCAGAAAAAGGGGACAGCAATGGGAACCCCCTGTGCATTTAGTTATGCTAATCTCCTCTTAGGGTGGTGGGAAGAGAACATTTTCTCTGAACAAACTTTTTAGCATCTGATTGAATATGCCATGGTTTGGCGCCGCTATATAGATGACATCTTAGTGGTATGGGATGGCACAAAAGTGGAGTTTGAGACGCTTATGGATTACTTAATAGTAATGAGATAGATCTCAGATTCACTTATGAAATACATGCGACAGAAATAGCTTTCTTGGATTTGCTCATCAAAAAAGATAATCAGGGAGCTATTTCGACTACCACCTTTAGAAAAGACACAGCTACTAACACGCTACTTATGTGGGATAGCCAACATTTTGAGCCCCTAAAGAATGGCATCCCAAAGGGACAATATCTGATGATTAGAAGAAACTGTAGCTCAGATGTTGAGTTCAAAATTAAAGCAGACAAACTTAAGCAGAGATTCTGTGAGAGGGGTACTCCAATAAATACCTTAAAAAAGCGTTTCAGTATGCATTGGGCTGTAAAAGAACAGAGTTAATAAATAAACCCTCTACGAGAAAAACTCAGTCATCAGATGATATACAACCCAGATGCATTATGACATTTGGGAACAAATCCACTGCAATTAAAAATATCATATCAAAACATTGGCACCTACTAAGAAGCAATGAAGATTTAGAGGAGATACTACCACCAAAAGTGTCAATTACACACCGAAGGGGGAAAAACTTGAAAGATATGCTAGTACATAGCTTCTTCAAAGAACCAAGATCTAGCAACACATGGCTGAATTCACCACTGGGTTGCTTCAGATGCGGGAAGTGCAAATTCTGTAGATATATCAAACCCACAAAAAGTTATAAACACCGGCATAGTGGAGAAAAATACATATTAAAGGACTTCTCCAACTGCTGTGCCACAAGTGTGATATACGTGGCCACGTGCCTTTGTAAAAAAATCTACGTAGGAAAAACTCGGCGACAGTTGCATAGACGGATTGGTGAACACATCTATTCCATCAAGAAAGATCTAGATACGCCAATAGCACGCCACGTTAAACTTTTTCATGGTGGAAGTAGTGAGGTTTTAACCTTCACAGTGCTTGAAAGGGTGCATACAGGTCCTAGACAGGGAGACCTTGACAAAAAACTTCTCCAACACGAAGCCAGATGGATTTACAGGCTAAAAGCACTGACCCCCAAGGGATTAAATGAGGGGTTTACTTTCTCGCCATTTATTTAAGTATGAAATACTATTTTTTAGAGGAAAGGATATATTTCCAAATGTTTGCCTTATATATATATGTACGCATTAGTAAGATCAAATATTAGATTTTTAAGAGGGCTTCTAACCCTTTTTTTCTCCTATGATGAGAATTTATCCTAGATCATCACATAAAAAGAACCATTCACTAGTATAATTAGCTACTAGTATGTGGCCTTGTCACTTGACACACTCATACAACTTGAGTCGCATTTTTCTCAAATTAGAGGAATGGAGCACTTTTTACACAACACATTAGAATTCCTTTTATATTTAGTTAAGGAATTACTTCATTAGCACCCCATGTAGATTTATTTCCTTAGGGAAAGGATTAAAGGCAAGTTTGTGCCTTTTCCCGCTTTCTTCTTAGGCTACCGGGATCGTTTAGTTATCTATAGTAAAGAATATGGATTGTATATAATATCAATGATTTTCGCTCATACATTCCAGGTTAAATATCACATTTGAGGATATTTCCTGTCACTTCAAATCACAGTATTATTACATTTCAATGCACAATATAATCAAGTTGTAGATATATATATGATGCCTCTCACCTTTAGGAAAGATTTTTACAATGTCAGCAAGTTCCCCTAATTGAGATTATTAGAGGCCTCTCTGTGTAAGAACCTTTATATTCCCATTCTGGAGTCAGTAGCATATCACTATATGCAGGCTCTTTCATTTTATATATAATACTATTAATCTCCTTTATCTTAAATGATAATTAGGAGTAAAGATAACTTCATATATACCTATGTTGTTTTTTTCATTTATAAGCCTTTTTGAGAGGCTTTTTTCAATTTGTAAGAATTTAAATAAATTTGCCTCTGAGATAGGCTTAATTTCTCATACTGCAAAAATACAACGACATCAGGGAATCACTGATGGCGCTGGTACATATTACGGATCTAGACTAATGACTTCCCTGGTTGTCCAGTGGTTAGGATTCAGTGCTTTCACCACTGTGATCTGGGTTCGATTTCTGGGAACCATGAGGTCACATTTTAAGCCATGCAGGCTTGGGCCTGGTTAGTACTGAGAGACCACCCAAGAATACCAGGAGCTGTATAATATGGCCCACTGGAGAAGTAACTGGCAACTGCATCCAGTATCCCTCAGTTAGCCGGCACCCATAAGGATTGGTAGGTGCCGGATAAATGTAGTTTCTGGTTGCTTGAGAGTTACTATTAAAAGAGGCCTAGATCAGGTGCGCATAGGATGCCCTGCTAAATACATTTGTCAGTGAGGGCTGTTCTAGCAGCAGCAGTTTTACTTCCCATTTGCAGAGACATTTGCGGAGACAAGACATACAGTGGATGAAATCTAGGTACCTGTAAGCATTTTGTGGCATGACAACCTGGCTCCTGTCATTTGTTGAGCCCTGTAAATTTTCATTTTTAATTTAAAGTAGAGTATTCCATTTGTTTCTGGTTGCTTGAGAGTTCTGGTTAACGAAGAGTCTACTGTGTGTGTATATATATATATATATATATATATATATATATATATATATATATATATATATATATATATATATATAGTGGATATAAAAAAAGTCTACACACCCCTGTTAAAATGTCAGGTTTCTGTGCTGTAAAAAAATGAGACAAAGATAAATAATTTCTGAACTTTTTCCACCTTTTAATGTGACCTATAAACTGTACAACTCAATTGAAAAACAACTGAAATCTTTTAGGTAGAGGGAAGAAAAAATATAAAAATAAAATAATATGGTTGCATAAGTATGCACACCCTTAAACTAATACTTTGTTGAAGCACCTTTTGATTTTATTACAGCACTCAGTTTTTGGGTATGAGTCTATCAGCATGGCACATTTTGACTTGGCAAGATTTGCCCACTCTTCTTTGCAAAAACCCTCCAAATCTGTCAGATTGCGAGGGCATCTCCTGTGCACAGCCCTCTTCAGATCACCCCACAGATTTTCAATCGGATTCAGGTCTGGGCTCTGGCTGGGCCATTCCAAAACTTTAATCTTCTTCTGGTGAAGCCATTGCTTTATTGATTTGGATGTATGTTTTGGGTTGTTGTCATGCTGAAAGATGAAGTTCCTCTTCATGTTCAGCTTTCTAGCAGAAGCCTGAAGGTTTTGTGCCAATATTGACTGGTATTTGGAACTGTTCATAATTCCCTCCATCTTAACTAAGGCCCCAGTCCCAGCTGAAGAAAAACAGCCCCAAAGCATGATGCTGCTACACCATGCTCCACTGTGGGTATGGTGTTCTTTTGGTGATGTGCAGTGTTGTTTTTGCGCCAAACATATCTTTTGGAATTATGGCCAAAAAGTTCAACCTTGGTTTCATCAGACCATAACACCTTTTCCCACATGCTTTTGGGAGACTTCAGATGTGTTTTTTGCAAAATGTAGCCTGGCTTGGATGTTTTTCTTTGTAAGAAAAGTCTTTCGTCTTGCCACTCTACCCCATAGCCCAGACATATGAAGAATACGGGAGATTGTTGTCACATGTACCACACAGCCAGTACTTGCCAGATATTCCTGCAGCTCCTTTAATGTTGCTGTATGCCTCTTGGTAGCCTCCCAGACCAGTTTTCTTCTCGTCTTTTCATGAAATTTTGGAGGGAGCTCCAGTTCTTGGTAATGTCACTGTTGTGCCATATTTTCTCCACTTCACTGTGTTCCATGGAATATCTATTGCCTTAGAAATTCTTTTGTACCCTTCTCCTGACTGATACCTTTTAACAATGAGATCCCTCTGAGTCTTTGGAAGCTCTCTGTGGACCATGGCTTTTGCTGTGGGATGCGACTAAGAACATTTCAGGAAAGACCAACTAGAGCCGCTGAACTTTATTTGGGGTTACTCAGAGGCACTTTAAATGATGGCAGGTGTATGCTGACTCCTATTAAACACTATTTGGAATGTGATTGCTTAATTCTGAACACAGCTACATCCCCAATTATAAGAGGGTGTGCAGACTTATGCAACCACATTATTTTTCTTTTTTCTTTTTCTTCCCTCCACCTAAAATATTTCAGTTTGTTTTTTAATTGAGTTGTACAGTTTATAGGTCACATTAAAGGTGGAAAAGTTCTGAAATGATTTATCTTTGTCTAATTTTTTTACAGCACAGAAACCTGACATTTTAACAGGGGTGTGTAGACCTTTTATATCCACTGTATATATATGTATATATATATATATATATATATATATATATATATATATATATATATATATAAATAAATAAATATGTATATATACATACACACACATATATATATATATATATATATATATATATATATATGTATATATATATATATATATATATATATATATATGTATATATATATATATATATATATATGTGTATAAATATATATATATATATATATATATATACACATATATATATATATATATGTATATATATATATATATTTATATATATATATACACATATATATATATATATATATATATATATACACATATATATATATATATATATATATATATATATATATATATATATACACAAACTTATTTAAAGTAGCTAAAATTGCTCTTAAACAAAATGACTGACTATCATAAAATTTAGTTTAGCTGTACAAAAATGACAAAACAATTGTTTAGACACTCCTGTCCCAAAATATTGGGCAGGAGCTGACCAAAAAACTCACCCATACAATATCCCCCCAAAACCACAACAATGAAATATTATTGTTGATGTAGTAAATCATCAGTCTCTAATCAGTCCTTTACACCGAATCAAAACCATCTCATGCGGCAGTTCTGGAATAGTTAAAAAATGATTCCTATAAAAATAAATATTTAAAGATATATATATATATATATATATATATATATATATATATATATATATATATATATATATATGTTTCTTGAATCTTGAATGAATATTGTTTAGGAGAATCAGTAATGTATGCAAAATTTTTTGCATGAAAAAAATTAGAAACATATACATTAATAAAATTACTCTAAAGATTGCAAATTGCTTCAGTTTTCTGGCAGTTGATTTTGAGGCGTGCCCCTGATAATCCAATCGAAATTAGCAAAAAATTCATAATTTGTTGTGGCCAATCAGAGGAAGCTACAAAAGTGTGACCCAACCCCGAAATACCAGGCAATTCTACCCTGAACAGGAGAAACAGCAAACCCCAGACGTACGTTTCGTCCTTCATTGGGCCTTGTCAGTGAGGTGTAGCTGGTATCTCCCTAAAGCACAGTGAGCAAGGGGTCCACGTCTGGAGTCCCTATACCTCTTATGGAGATTAATTCCTAAGGGTTATTTGCATAAACAAAAAACAAAGGCAGAGGTAATACCAGGAAATATATACTATATATATATCCCACAAAAAATGTAATTTAAAATAAATCAGAGATTGTTTAAAATTGATGATAAAATAATAATAAAGTCCATTCTCAGTAATCCATCAATTGGTAGCTAAATATTTCTCTCTTCTGAGGTTAAATACAAAAACACCTAGGAGATGAAATACAATTTCCAGAGTGCTTAACACTCATAATTGTATACAAGAGTTGGAAAAATAACACAATTTTATTTTCTAGTGGGGACAGTGGCAAAACTAAAAACATATAAAAGCAACATGATGTCACTCTTGGTTCTAAACAAATGATTTCATGATAAATTAGATAGCTATTACCCAAAGGGTTCCTCCTAATTGAAAGGTGCAGTTGTGGCTGATGCTCCATATCTGGCTAGTCCCTGTTTCTTATATGGTTAGTGTCTTGGTAGAAACAAATTGGGGTAGACAGTATAATTTAAATTCCAGGTACTAGCCAGATTTCATGCTTCAGCCACAATTGTGCCTTCCAGCTAGGAGGAACCCTTCAGGGGTCATAGCGATCTGACTTTAAGTGGTTATAGTTGAATATCTTTTGGGAACTCAGGGTGACATCATGTTGCTTTTATATGTTTTTAAATATATTTTAATTCTCCTCTTCAGTCTCCAGTAAAAATAAAATGGTGTTACTCTTCCGATGTTGCAACAAAGAGTATTGTAAGAATCCCCATACAAAGTAATTGATACATAATATGAAGTACTCTTAATATAATGTATAACCCACAATGGACTCAAATACTTCCACTTACAGTCAGACACTGGATTTCTAGCACTCATCCTTTGTTTCATTCTTTAAATGACATAGTACCTCACATACTGCTGAAGAAACCCTCCACCTATTAATATTCTCATTTTTTATATGTATTCAATTAAACCAACTCTATATCCTGATGTTAAGTCATCTGGGGACAATGTATTTAATTTGTAAGTCCATTTTGTCTCCAACCTGTAAAGGGTACCGTCTATTGCTTCCTCTAGGAACATGGTCCCTACTAGAACATTTGTACCTGTAATATTTCCCTTATGCTGCGTAACAAATAGAGGAGGGTCTGCCATTGTATTGCCTGTCTCACACTGGGCCTCTGGAGACTCGGGACCTGCCATTGTATTGCCTGTCTCACACTGGGCCTCTGGAGACTAAGGACCTGTCATTGCATTGCTTGTCCCACATCGGGCCTCTGGAGACTAAGGACCTGTCATTGCATTGCTTGTCCCACATCGGGCCTCTGGAGACTAAGGACCTGTCATTGCATTGCTTTTCCCACACTGGGCCTCTGGAGACTCAACCTGCCATTACATTGCCTGTCTCACACTGGGCCTCTGGAGACTGAGGACCTGCCATTGCATTGCTTGTCTCCCACTTGGCCTCTGGTGACTCGGGACCTGCCATTGTATTGCCTGTCTCACGCTGTGCCTCTGGAGACTCAGGATCTGCCATTACATTATCTGTCTCACACTGGGCCTCTGGTGACTCGGACCCGCCATTGTATTGCCTGTCTCACGCTGTGCCTCTGGAGACTCAGGATCTGCCATTACATTATCTGTCTCACACTAGGCCTCTGGAGACTCAGGACCTGCCATTGCATTGCCTGTCTCACACTGGGTCTCTAGAGACTTGGGACCTGACATTGCATTGCCTGTTTCACGCTGGGCCTCTGGAGACTCGAGACCTGCCATTGCATTGCCTGTCTCACACTGGGCCTCTGGAGACTCAAGGACCTGCCATTGCATTGCTTGTCTCACTCTGGCTCTCTGGAGACTCGGGATCTGCGATTGCATTGCCTGTATCACACTGGGCCTCTGGAGACTCAGGACCTGCCATTGCATTGCCTGTCCCACACTGGGTCTCTGGAGACTAAGGACCTGCTATTGCATTGCCTGTCTCACACTGGGCCTCTGGAGACTCAGGACCTGCCATTGCATTGCCTGTCTCACACTCGGCCTCTGGAGACTGAGGACCTGCCATTGCATTGCCTGTCTCACGCTGGGCCTCTGGAGACTCAGGACTTGCCATTGCATTATCTGTCTCACACTGGACCTCTGGAGACTAAGGATCTGCCATTGCATTATCTGTCTCACACTGGGCCTCTGGAGACTCAGGACCTGCCATTGCATTGCCTGTCCCACACTGGGTCTCTGGAGACTCAGGACCTGCCATTGCATTGCCTGTCTCACACTCGGCCTCTGGAGACTGAGGACCTGCCATTGCATTGCATGTCTCACGCTGGGCCTCTGGAGACTCAGGACCTGCCATTGCATTGCATGTCTCACACTGGGCCTCTGGAGACTCAGGACCTGCCATTGCATGTCTCACACTGGGCCTCTGGAGACTCAGGACCTGCCATTGCATTATCTGTCTCACACTGGGCCTCTGGAGACTCAGGATCTGCCATTGCATTATCTGTCTCACACTAGGCCTCTGGAAACTCAGGACCTGCCATTGCATTATTTGTCTCACACTGGGCCTCTGGAGACTAAGGATCTGCCATTGCATTGCCTGTCTCACACTGGGCCTCTGGAGACTAAGGACCTGTCTCACGCTGGGCCTCTGGAGACTCAGGACCTGCCATTGCATTACCTGTCTCACGCTGGGCCTCTGGAGACTCAGGACCTGCCATTGCATTACCTGTCTCACGCTGGGCCTCTGGAGACTCAGGACCTGTCTCTGCATTATCTGTCTCACACTGGACCTCTGGAGACTAAGGACCTGCCATTGCATTATCTGTCTCACACTGGGCTTCTGGAGACTGTGACTGCAGACAGACCATTCAGGACTTGGTGGAGTTGACAGGTGCCCCAAAGCCTGGAATGTTACTACTTGTGCCATACTTCTTGGACATTCTGACCACTGTGATCAAATACACTGAGAAATTGTGAGAGCTGGAAAATAAGGCATAAGACTGTGCCAGCCGACGCTCAATCTCAACCAACCAAGATAAGTACAAAACAGGGAAGGACCTGTATGTTTTCTGAGGCTGGGCCCAGGGATAGATTGGATTGTTAGGGGGAGTGTGTGTCTCAAACCCCTTACAAACTGACCTGATAATAAAAACATTTATTTCTACAATAAACAAACTCACATGGCTATTAAGAGCTGAGCTAAACTGGGGTTCACCAGACCCCACCCCTCGCTCCCCCATTATGATCTCCTACAACCCCACCCCGCAGGACCACCCAATCCCCCCTCACCTCCCCCAGCTCCCCCATTATGATCTCCTACAACCCCAAACCTGCTGTCACACTATCTCCTGTCACACTGGGCATGTCATGCAGACCAACCCCCCCCCCCCCCCCCCCCCCATCCCTCTATTCTGTCCCTGGCTCACCCAGAGAGATGGAGGCTGTCTGCATGATATAAAAAACCTAATACACTTCAAACAGGCTCCCCCAAACTCCCTCCCCAGAATTAGCTTCCGAAGCCTCAGTTACAATTTTAACACACATAATTTGAAAGGCTTTAACTCGCCTTCCATAAGACACTAAGGCTTTCTAATTTATATTCTTACAATAAACAAACTCACATCAAAATACAACCTAAAGACAAAAGTTACCCTATACTATATTGCCACTCGCTGGCCAAAAGTAAAAATACACCCAGAACAACATCACATTTTGGGAATTTACATTGATTAATATATCAGTAACTGCTCACAGCATACAAAGGGGCTTTGAACTGTATATTTTTCTACAAGAAGCTGACTTCTACAACTAAGCCCTATCCCACTGACTGTCCTATCACATGCCACCATCTACTGGCCAAATTGGTTCATCTGCCAAGACCACCATTAACCTGCACTGTTAATCTCAAACTATCCAATCATAAACAATTATAATCTGAGTCTCTTGGAGACTAAAGCCAGCCCAGCTTCTTATACCCCTTTGCTGCAACAAAAAATAAATATCACACATGGCTTTTTAAGAGCTGAGCTAAACTGGCGCTCGCCAGACCCCTTGCAACAGGGTGTGAAATGGACTAACATACAGACCAATCAGAACTTTAGAAACTCAACATCACTGCCTTGACTCTACACAAGAGGTAAAGCCCAAACCTCACCATGGGCAAAAATAAAAAGCCTAATACTGCTAGAAGCATACCTGATCACTTCAAACAGGCTCCTTAAACCCCAAACTCCCTCCCGAGACTTAGCTTCTGAAGTCTCAGACGGCTCTGACCCGGACAGAGATAGCACCACCACTAGTCAAAAAGTGGATGTCTCAGACAAATCGGTGTCCAGGATTGAGGAGTTGTTTAGGGCCCAGAAGAAAAAGGCAGTAGATGACCTTAAAAAAGAAAGCCATGATCTGGGACAACACACCCACCTACTTGAATCCACTGCAGATCAAATAGTGGAGACACAAATGAGAGATAGAGCAGACATTACACAAAACTCTTTACAAATCTCTGCCCTGGAAGAGGAATTGGAAGATATGGAGAATAGATTCCGCCGTCACAACATAAGGATACAGGGTATCCCTAGGAACATTCTGGATCTTGTGCCTTACCTAAAGGCGGCCTTCAATACTCTCCTACCTGCTCTACAAGACAGCAAAATAGAGATAGAGAGAGCTTACAGAGCCCTAGGGATCTCCCAGGCACTGGAAACTCCTAAAGACGTTATAGCACGTTTATTAAGACAAAGCACAAGAGATCAGATTATTATGGCCTCCAGAAAGAGTCCATCTATCAAAGTCATGGATGGCTGCTCATGCTGATCTAGCACCAGCCTTAGTTATTCTCCAAAACCATAAAATCCAATAGAGATGGGGATTTCCCTTTGCCCTATTATTTCAAATGAAAGGCAAATCATGAAGAGTGCCTTCTCCACCTACAGAATCTGAATCTAGCCCCGGCAAACGCTATAAATGTGGACCTTGAGACCCTAAGATAAGCAACTCTCCAAACAATAGACAGAAATACCAAGCCACAAACGTTGAAAGCACAAGACAGGAGACCCTGTTTTGCTCTTCAAGGATAGGATTACATTAGGCTATTCTAGATTTCTTAAATCCTATACTGTAAAGCTAGAAATCTTCTTGAAATGTTCTTTTTTTTTTTTTATTAACCTCAGGTGGCTTTCGTTGGGTTTATGTACCTTCACCCACAACTCAGAGTCTTAGCAAGATAGTAGGACTTCCCCTTTAAACATAAAAGGAACTCCTAGTATAACCCTAAGGTCAATAAGGGTTTTTAAGTTCATGTTTATTTGCATATTTTCACTTGACTGTTATGTTTACTGTTATAGATCAATCGCAGGGGCTGGGAGCGAGTGAAAGCTTGTCTCAAATAGTTAATTGACTTACCCGCCCCTTATTTTTTCACTCTTAGTACTTTCCTCCAATTAGGGAAAAAAATGGTAAGATGCCAAAATAAATCCAAACACTAGGCAATTTAGTTTTTTACGGAGGAACCATTGTACTCAAATGGGAGCAAGTTAATATTTTTTAGTTTGTTTTTGTACTTATTGTTGTTTCTCTTTAATCTACTTAATTTCAGTAGCATCTCTTCTCGGAACCAGCATTTTGCCTTCTCCTGGCTCATTCAGTGCCCTGGACCCCTTCAGGTACCCCCTCATGCTCTGGGCACCCCAGGTAAGCGATATTATGCTCACCCTCCCACACATATACAATGAGCACATCCAGTTTCCCATCCATCCCCCTCAACTCCCCCACAATCGATCCGCACAGCTGCCTCATTAAACTCCTGAGGTCAATAGGCCAACAAGACTTGGGCACAATAATTATAGGAGGAGAACCTAACATAACATTAAACCCCAGACTGGACAGATCCAGAGATGATAAAGATGGAAGATTCTCCAAAAAAATTCACTTATTACTTCAAGACCAATCCCTGGTAGACACATGGAGGGAACTCCACCCCAGGAACAGGGAGTATACATTATTTTCACATACCCATGTAACCTACTCCAGGATTGACATTTTTTTGATTAGCTCATCCATAATAGATCAGACAGAGTTATCTGAAATATACACATGCACATGGTCTGATCACTCTTTTGTAAAATTAACAATAACACTCAACGTAGAATCTAACCCCTCTCCTTTGTGGAGTATAAATGACATCCAACACTATAAGAACAAATTACCAATGAGATTGATCTCTATTTACAATTTAATTTGAATCAGGCATTGAGTCTGGAGTGTGTTTGGGTGGCTCATAAGGCCTTCTTTAGGGGCTCTGCATAAAATTGGCATCTAGGTATAAAAAACAACAAAGGGCACCCGAGGATGAATTAAACAGCTTATCAAAATTGAGAAGCTACAACAAAGACAACCCACAGATGCTATTAGACAACAAATTGAAACAGCCAGACTAGAATTAGACATAATTTTATCTGACAGGATGGAGAAAACATTAAGATGGACTAATCACAAATACTTCACCAAAGCCAATAAACCAGATTCCTTATTAGCCAGAAAACTTAAGAATACACTAACCCAAGCTAAAATTGATCAAATAAACACTCCACCAGGTCAGACAACTAACAGCCCCTCTAAAATTCAAGAGACTTTTCATGCATTCTATCGACAAATATTGTAATGATATAGGAATCACAAGGTTGTGGAGACCAGTAGCCAAGGTCAGCAATAATCCAGTTCAGCAACTTTGTAGGTGAAACAGGAACAAACTTTATTGAAGGGATCAAGAACCAACAATAATCTGGCAAGGATACAGAGACAGGAAGTGCCTTATATAGGCCAAGAACCAGACAGCTGACCAGACACAGCTAAAGAGAGTTGTCACTGATTGCATTGCTTTTAGAGTCAAGGTATCAGATCTCAGGTAAACTGCAAGAGGCAGGCTGGCGTACCGGTAGGGAAGAGGTTTAGTAACATGCAAACCAGGGTTCGAATCCCAGCAGAGTCAATTCCTCACATTACCCCCACCTCTATAGGCGCAGCCTCTGGATGCCCTATTACCTGGTTTAGCAGGGTACTGTGCATGGAAAGACTGAAGAAGATCAGGAGCGTGAATATTGTCCACTGGTTCCCACGATTTATCCTCCTCACCATAGCCTTTCCACCGAACCAAATATTGAAGCTTGTTACGTAAGATCCTCGAGTCAATAATTTTTTCCACTTCGTACTCATCCTCACCATCCACGAGGACTGGAGGTGGGGCAGGCAGTGCTCGGCTAGGGAAAGTATTTTCATGAAAAGGTTTAAGCAGTGCAACGTGAAACACTGGATGTATTTTCATGGAATTTGGAAGTTGCAAACAGAAAGTGACAGCATTGATCTGAGCAATGATCTCAAAAGGTCCCATGAACCTTTGACCCAATTTATGAGAAGGAATCCGAAGCTTAAGATTCTTTGTTGTCAGCCACACCTTGTCACCAACATTATAGACTGGGGCCTCCTTTCTATGCCTATCAGCAGCTCTTTTGTAACATTCCTGAGCCTCCAAAAGAGTCTCCTTTAACAGGTCTTGGGAATCTCGTAAGGCGGTTAGCCGGTCAGTGACAGCAGGAACGGAAGTAGTAATTGGGAGACTGACTAGAAAGGTCAGATGGTAACCATAGTTGGCAAAAAATGGGCTCAAAGAAGTGGAGCAGTGTTGGGCATTGTTATAGGCAAACTCTGCCGTGGGTAGAAAATCCAGCCAGTCATCCTGCAGGTAACTAATATAGCACCGCAAATATTGCTCCAAAGTCTGGTTGGTTCGCTCAGTCTGTCCATTACTTTGCGGATGAAAAGCTGACGACAGATTTACATTAATACCTAGATTAGAACAAAAATGTTTCCAAAAACGAGATGTAAACTGCACTCCCCTGTCAGAAACTACTCCATGTAAGCGAAATATTTCCTGAATAACCAGGTCAGCCGTCTGTTTAGCTGAAGGGAGACCACGAGCTGGTATGAAATGACCCATCTTAGTTAACCTGTCCACAACAACAAGAATGGTAGTGTGTTCCTTAGAGGGAGGAAGTTCCACAATAAAGTCCATGCATATAGACCCCCAGGGACGATGAGGAATCGGAAGAGGCTGAAGCAAGCCAACAGGGGATGAGCGAGGAGTCTTATGTCTGGCACATACGTCACAAGAGGACACATACTTCTTAACATCCTCATGATACTTCGGCCACCAAAAGGACCGGGCAAGTAGCTCTTGTGTCTTTTGGATTCCTGGATGACCTGCTGGTTTTGAGTCATGGTAAAGACGTAAAAGGTCCAGTTGCACTGACTCCGGAGCAAACAGACGTTGTTGAAAAATCCACAATCCATCAAGCATCGTCATATGGAGATCACGAGGAGGATCACGAAGAACTGGGTCTTCAGCGTAGCCCTTTTTAATGCGAGACATCAGATCAGAAGGAAATGTAACTAATATAAATATATCCTCTGGCAAGATGGTGGTCTTGGTTACGGTAGTATGGAGGGGGTCAGCTATTCTAGACAAGGCATCCGCCTTACCATTCTTGGAGCCAAGACGGTATGTAACCAAAAAATTAAACCTCGAGAAGAATAGGGACCAGCGTGCTTGTCTGGCTGACAGTCTCTTTGCTGATCGAATACATCCAGATTTTTGTGATCTGTGAGGACAGTATTTGGATGGGTAGCTCCCTCCAAGAGATGTCTCCATTCGGTGAAGGCAGCTTTTATAGGCAATAGTTCTTTATTCCCTATGTCATAGTTCCTCTCTGCTGGCACCATCTGGCGGGAATAGAAGGCACACGGATGTAACAGCATCTTAGGTCCAGTCCTTTGAGACAGGATAGCACCAACAGCTGAATCAGAAGCATCAACTTCCACAATAAATGGTAATCCTGGCTGAGGATGTACCAGGACAGGGGCAGTGGTAAACAGAGTCTTTAATCGGGAAAATGCGGTATCTGCCTTATCGGACCACTGAAAAGGAGTCCCTTTACGTGTGAGTTCAGTGATCGGTGTAATAACGGCAGAGAAATTCTTAATGAAACGCCTGTAAAAATTGGCAAACCCCACAAATCTCTGAACATCTTTTTCATTCTTGGGGATGGGCCAGTCCAGCACAGCTTTAATTTTACTTGCGTCCATACTTAAACCTTTGGGAGTTATTACATACCCCAGGAATTGAATTTCTGTTTGTTCAAACTCACATTTTTCCAGTTTAATGTATAGGTGGTGGGTACGAAGGCGCTCCAGAACTATACGGACCTGTTTTCTGTGGTTTTCAAGATTATCAGAGAATATTAGGATATCATCCAAATATGCCACAACAAACTGATCCAGGAGATCTCGTAGTACATCATTGATAAGATGCTGGAAAGTTGCAGGGGCATTACACAGCCCAAATGGCATTACTAGATATTCGTAATGCCCGTACCTGGTTCTGAAAGCTGTTTTCCATTCATCATTTGGTCTTATGCGAACCAGATTATATGCCCCCCGAAGATCAAGCTTCGTAAATATTTTAGCTGAGCGAAGTCTCTCCAAAAGTTCAGGAATCAGAGGCAAGGGGTAGCGGTTTTTAACAGTGATGTTATTAATGTCTCTGTAATCAACGCATGGCCGTAGGCTGCCATCTTTCTTTTCTACAAAGAAAATAGGAGCTCCTGCTGGAGAAGTAGATGGTCGAATAAAGCCTTTGGCAAGATTTTCTTGTAGGTATTCACGAAGAGCTTTCAATTCAGGCTCAGAAAGGGAATATATACAGCCAAATGGGATAGCAGCCCCAGGCAACAGCTCTATTGGGCAATCATAAGGCCTGTGGGGTGGAAGCTGATCAGCATTCTTCTTATCACAGACATCTGCAAAATCCCGATATTGTAGAGGAAGCTTAGTCAAGTTTGTAGCAACCATTTCATTAATTGTTGTGGCAACAGGTGTTACCTTAGAGGGTTGACAATTCATGAAGCAGTGTTCTGAAGGAAAGGACAAAGTTCTGATCTTCCAATCAATCTGTGGGTTATGCAGAGCAAGCCAAGGTACCCCCAAAATCACTGGAAACTGTGTTGAGGAAATTAGGTGGAAAGATATAGTCTCATGGTGATTCACTTCCAGAGTCAACTTTAAGGGCACAGTCTCATGTGTAACCGGGCCCGACGTAAGTGGAGAACCGTCTACTGTCTCCATTAACACAGGTGAAGAGTTAGGGATAGACTGAATTCTATTTCCTGCTGCAAATTTAATGTCCATAAAGTTTCCCCCTGCTCCAAAATCTATCATAGCAGTAGTCGAAATTTTACGATCACCACATTGCAACGTGATAGGCACCACAAAATGAGGATGTTGAGTCAACATACCCTCTTCACCATGAGCCAGAGAAAACAAGGGTTGTGTGACAGAATCCAGTTGATCTGCAATCTGGGATTGGTGTCGAATCTGTGCGCCCTCAGCAGCCATAGCTATTGTTCTTTTGGATTTGCTAGGGCAATTGATGGCATAGTGCCCTGCACTACCACAATACAGGCATAAATTGTGAGTGCGTCGCCACTGTTTTTCTTCATTGGATAATGGCCCTCTTATTAGATTTACCTGCATAGCCTCAGGTTCAGAGTCTGTAGGTGTTTGTGGGGTTGGAGTAGAAATTCTTGAATAGGAAATAGGAGTAGTACTTGGTCTAAAAGAGCCCTGTCTTTCCAATCTTCTTTCAGAAAGTCTCCGATCGATACGGATAGCCAAACGCACAAATGCATCAAAGTCAGCAGGAAGATCAACACGACCTAGCTCATCTTTTATAGCTTCTGAGAGACCTTTTCTGAAGTGGAACCTCTGGGCTGATTGGTTCCAGGTAGTATCAGCAACCCACTGTCTGAATTCAGCAGCATATTCAGCCACAGAGCGCCTCCCTTGATGCAAATGAAGGAGAGTGGCTTCTGCTGTAGCACATCGATTGGGGTCATCAAAAACTAGGCACATGGCCTCAAGAAAGTCATTTAGATTACCCAAGACTGGACTGTCCTGTTCCAGAAGAGGGGAGCCCCAAGCCAGGGCTTCATCAATAGTGAAAAAATAAATCCCACCTTCTCTCTTTCAGATGGAAATTGGTGAGGTAACATCATGAAGTGCAAACGGCATTGATTTAGGAAACCCCTAAATCTTTTGTGATCTCCTCCAAACTTTTCTGGCAGGGGCAAGCGGGCATCTTGTGCAGGTGTAACAGTAGCCACCGCAACATCACGTGCCCTGTAGCTGGTATACTCACTGTGCATTGACTGAAATTTATTTTGCAGTTCAGCTACCTGGTCCTGCAGCACTTGAATGGTCTGTGCCTGGGTCTGCACAGTTCTTGCAAATAAAGCAAAATGCTGGGCCAATGCAGAATCTGACCCAGCGGTCTCCATGAAAAGGGCCAGATTATTCTGTAATGATATAGGAATCACAAGGTTGTGGAGACCAGTAGCCAAGGTCAGCAATAATCCAGTTCAGCAACTTTGTAGGTGAAACAGGAACAAGCTTTATTGAAGGGATCAAGAACCAACAATAATCTGGCAAGGATACAGAGACAGGAAGTGCCTTATATAGGCCAAGAACCAGACAACTGACCAGACACAGCTAATGAGAGTTGTCACTGATTGCATTGCTTTTAGAGTCAAGGTGTCAGATCTCAGGTAAATCTGCAAGAGGCAGGCTGGCGTACCGGTAGGGAAGAGGTTTAGCAACATGCAAACCAGGGTTCGAATCCCAGCAGAGTCAATTCCTCACAAATATATACCTCCCCAAACTAAAACAATGAGACAGAGATACAACAATTCTTAAACTCCTGTGACCTCCCGACCCTTTCAGATAATGACACTTTTGAACTCCAAAATTCCCTTAGAGGAAGTCACTGCTGCAATTAAAAACGTCAAGACAGGCAAGTCACAGGCCTTGATGGATTCTCTTCTCTTTATTATAAAAATTTTAGGAACATTTTAGCACCAAACCATGTCAAGGTATTTAATATGATCCTAGATGGCCACCAAATGCCCCTTGAGCTTAATCACGCAGAACTGGTATTTTTCCCCAAAGATGGCAGGAGCCATCTGGAATCCAAAAACTGTTGACCCATTTCACTCCTACACAACAACATCAAACTGTTAGCTAAAATAATGGCGAATAGAATGTCAAAATTACTGACCCATTTGGTCCATAAGGACCAAGGGGGGTTTGTCCCAAACAGGCAAGCAGGGGATAACATTAGAATAGTCTTAAACCTAATTCATCACTCTAAGGTAACCTCCTCTCCTATGTGCCTTCTCGCGCTTGACGTTGCTAAGGCTTTTGACACAGTGGAATGGTCATATCTCTATGCAGTACTAGAGAAGTTTAGGATAAAGGGTTCTTTCTCTAACTTAATAAAAACCTACTACTGTCACCCCAAAGCCACTCTGAGGATACCTGGGGACAGATTCTTCACAAACATTCAAAGAGGTACCAGGCAAGGCTGCCCTCTCTCCCCACTGTTGTTCGCCTTGGTGGTAGAGCCTCTAGCCCAATCAATTAGAGCAAACATAGACATTGAAGCCTTGTCAGTAAAACATAATCAATACAAATGTAGTCTATTCGCAGACGACCTTCTTTGCACCCTTACTAATCCAACCCACTATAATCCTTGTTAATACTTTAGGTTCCTTGTCGATATTTCATACTGTACTGACTCTTTACTCTCAATAAAAAAATCATTGATAAACAAAAAAACAACAAAAAAACACTGGGCCCTATTCTATTGCCCAGATTGTAAATTTATACACCCTTAAAATCACTCTTAATATTGCCACATATTCTATACTGGCAATCCAATTATGAGTTATTATTTACTTACTAGTGATTTTTCTCTACGTGGCGGTTTCCTTTTCAAAGTGTTACAGGCTGTAATTTTTTCAGTCAAATTTTTTTCAAGGTGCTTTGAATTGTGTATTTGAGTTTTCTGTTGTTCTGTAGTCCCGCGGGGCGTAGGTATGATGCTTAATGTGTGCAGGGTCCCTGCCTAAGTTTTGCGGGGTCGTATCTATACCAGTGCATTGAGCGCCTTTGGTGCTCCCAGCCTAAGTCGTACGGGGTTGTAGGGATGAGCGCATACAGCGCTTATCTCCATGAGCGCATGGGGCGCCTTCTGCCGCAACTCACTTTGCGAGCCCGCAGTTTTAACATTGTGCTACCAACGGATTTTGGCAAGCCTGTGCTGCTGAGAACTATATATATGATTATTATTTGTCATTATGAATATTACAAACTCTAAATAAGACTCACAAAGGCTTTTTCAATCACTTAATTTAGCTGTAGCAGCAATTAAACACACATTAAACACATGGCAAGGCATGGAAACACAATATAATCAATTACACAACAGTCTCCAAGGAACAACTATGCCAAAAAACATTTTTATATATTTTTTTGGACTGGTCATGCATATAGTAACAATAAAAGATGCATAACGCAATTAAAGACACAGCACATGTCTAAATAGCAAGAAAAAACATGTAAATGCCTTACAAATAATAAGTAACACTTACAGAGACTTATATGTGGACTTAAAAAAAATATATATATCACATATAATAGTTGTGGTAATTGCGAATGTTGGTCACGCAGTCTCAAAAGTTACGGGTTGCGCATGCGAAATGAATGCTGAAGGCGCTCATTACGCTCCTCGTGATGAGTGCCGTAGGTGCTCATCGCGAGGCTTGCACAACTTTGCTGCAATGAGCGCCGAAGGGGCTCCTGATGAGTGCCGAAGGAGCTCATTGCGAAGCGTGAAAGGGGCGGGTTGGCCGAGGCCTGCAATGAGCGACAAAGCTGCTAATTGAGGGGCACGCAATCAGCGGAAAGGAGCGCTCATCAAGAGGCCTGTCAGTCTTCAAATATTATTGCCGTCATTTTTGATAATCAAGTCATTAGTATATATATTTATATATAAATATATATACATAAATTTACAAATTTCAGTCATCATATCTATACTAGAACAAAACTAATGGCAATATTACACCTGCACATGACATATATCAATTACCAGTGGAAAACACACCACACTACGCACAAGGTTAATACAAAAAAATCTGGAAACAAACAGTGATCAAAACAGCTGCTCTATTGCACTGAATTAAAGGCTTAGACATAACTCAAATAATACTCTGCAACACAATTGATCAGCACCATAGCACACTCCTGATCCAGATCATCTACCCACATCCATGGGGAGATATGTCATCTAAACCAGAACCTTAGCTAAAAAAATGAGGTGGGAGAAATGGCATTGGCAGCCTCGGGCCTTAAAGACAAGATGGGGTGACATTGATGCTGCCCACATGGTAATATCTCTACATAGCACATGCCAGGCACTGTGTTGTCTCAGGGAGCATGTAAGGAACACGCTGGCAGAGACACAGGGACATGAGGATTCAGAAACCAATCAGGGCAAGGGGGATTCCATTAATTTGGTCAAGATGTTCAAGAAAGCCCACAAACACACATCGAGGCTGTGGAGATGCACATGAAGCAAACTGACCTCCATCAAGGCCAATCTTTGGTACATCCACCATGTAAAGTCCCACGCTATTGCTATAGACCATGTGGCAAGATGCATAGCAATATAAAATATGAAATTATAGCTAATGTTCTTTTATCAATTAATTATTAATACTACCTGTCATTTGGTTAACAACACTTCAGGGGAATGCTGATACTGAACAGTACTACAGTTTATACTTTTCATGAGTATTAACTCACATACACATGATGTTAAAAATTATGATATGACCATCACTTTTAACATTAAAAGTTTAAACACTCGGCCATAACAACATCACATCCCAATTAAATTAAATGAAGTGACATGCAAACATATGATTACAGTACTCAAATGCAGGAAGTGATGGGTGTATAGGAAGATCATTTACATATACTGTACATATATTATTGTTACATAAATGTTATGTATGTTGATGTGTCAAAAGATTTACCATTAGAAACACATGGAAACAAACGGTATAACAAAACTTTATTATATACATAGAGCACAGTCATAAACATATCTGACTGTGCATTCATATCATGGGTGTGGTGTGGGTGGATCCCGGAAAGGCAAGAGGCTGTCTTGGAAAATGTGGAAAACCTAAGCGGTTAAAGGTAATAATGCATAAAAATAATGATGCCTAGCATCTACTAGAGTCACATGTAGTCAGTATACCACTGTAACCATAATGTGATGAATAGAAATCTCATCATACATTGCTACATTTAATAGAAGCAACCAGTAATGTGCATAGCACTTACATATGGTCTTCATCTGCTTAATTAAAGAGATGCAATAACTCCTGTACTATGTAATCCAAGTCAATTGCAAACATACACTGTGTTATAAAAACCTACAAAACATCAAAATTGATGGTCATAATCTAAAAAAGTGGAGGATAAAAATCTATCAATAATTGTATTTACAGTACAGTGTTTCATGCTATTACTGTAACAATAAACACATTCACTTTATCATCATCTGCGAGCAGTGTGAGCCAAAGTTAATATGTCATGGACAATCACCTGCCATGTTTATTAGTAAAGATGTGTAATTTCACAAGGAATGCTTAACTGTCACCATAATCATTTGGCCAGGAGTACTATCATGATCTCCATATTAAATAGTTGAGCCACACTGATATCACATATTATTGGTACACAAATGTCATCTGAACAACAATTATTACAATAATCACAGGATCGGTAAATACCCATTTATTGACAAAGGCCATCATCCATAATGTCTGTAAATTAAATTTGACAAAATGCTATCTGCTATCATAATGCTAAGAAGATGAAATGCAACAATAATGCATGTATAACTACTGGGTGTGATTAGCAGATGTTAATGGGACTATGCAAGTCAACAGCCATGACAGTATTGATAGTAATTGAACATAATATCAGTCATTTTTTTAGATGATATATGTAGTTAAATATGCCATTTAAGATAATTCTGGGGGGGGAGGGGATGTCGGTGAGGTAATGCCTAATAGTCGCTGGGTTTATAGATTACTTACATTATATGATAGCACTGTTTGAAGATGCCGAAATGGCCATAATGGATGTGTGATTTGCATAATATGAAATAAAGAAAAATATTAAATCAGTAAAGGACATGATGTATTAGTGTCTACACCGTCTCTTCTCAACGGCATTCCACACTGAACATCAATTGGTGAAATGTTAAACATAACCATATGTGTCCAAAGTGAAGAGAATTATGGTCCGTGTGATGGAAGTCACATGGTTTCAAATAATATCCACCACATAGGCTATTACCTCTACTCTAGCCAGGAGTATCTCAACAATTTTGATGAATAGATATTCAGTGAGGAGTGTTGATGACAAGGTAAAATGTTTTGATGCAGCCCATATTTCCTCCTCTTTCAGAGCACAGGGCCCCCACCCTCCATGCCATCACATCTTCTACCTCTACCATACAGAGGGGGTATTGGAGGAAGTGTATGTCCTCCTGTTGGGGCTGTGTATCAGCTGGAGTTAGAGGGTGTGGTATGTCCTCCTGTTGTGACTGCGTATCAGCTTTAGTAGGAGTTATATAGTGAGATGAGGACAGGCATAGGCTGAGGTTCAGATGATGGAGGCATCTGGGGTACCACAGATTGCAGAGCTATGAGTCTGCGATGGCCGATTTCAATTTGAACTTCCATAAGGGCTCTCTGGGACTCCATGTTCCAACTTCTCTTGGCTCGTACCTCTCCATCTTTAAATTGTGCCTCCTCATCTATCATGTTGCTGTTGCTCATCATGTCATTAAGTAAAGCGTTTTTTCGGACAGCTCACAAATTTCATAATCTGTCTTCATGTTGCATAAATCTGAATACATCAGCCATATTGATTTTTGAGGGGCGGAGGTCTGTCCTGGGATGTACTGTTCAATCAGAGGAGACTGCAACCTTGCAGGAAAATGGCATTATCAGTTGGGCCACTTGTTCCTGCTTCCTGTACATGGTACGTGGCGGAGGTGGCAGTTGGGCTGCTTGTTGCTGGCTCCATTAAATGGTAGTTGGTGGAGGTGGTAGTTGGGGCTGCTTGTTGTTTGCTCCAGAACATGGTAGTAAGTAGGGGTGGTGGTAGAGGCAGAAAGTGGTAACCAGATCTGTGTGAGGGCTCAGGTGGAGATTCATTATGGCCGGACATTGGCTGACTGCTCTCCAACTGAACGTTGCTAGAACCTGCTTCCTTATGAGGTCCTCGGCCCTCTGATACAGGTTGTGTTTGCACTTCCATCTCTTACCAAAGATCATGTGTGACATCCCCATCATCAGGATCCACCTCAGGTTGAGGCGACGCCATCACCTGTGGCTCTGTGGTAGGCCTGGTCTCATGGGTACTGAAAAGAGTGAGAAATAGTGTATGAGTTAATATTATAATATTACCAAATGGTTGCTGTGTGTTCCAATATACCTGACATCAGGTTCACTTTATAAATAATTGTCTTTAGAAATTGTATTACACCTGTGTTTCTCACCTCCAGTCCTGTTGTGCGGTATATGAGACTGACCAATCTGTGACCATTGCTCAGCAATAGTTGTTAACCTGCTGATTAGACATGGTCCAGGATAGGCTAGTACATGACACATGCAGTTGTGCAGAGTCTGTATCTGCATATGCTGCAGTGGGCACACCCATACATGTACTCTCTGATGGATGTTAAATGTCTCTGAATCTATATGATGACTGCTAATCAGAATCAGGGTTAAAAACAGATATTTTTTATTCAGCACTTGCATACTGTTTGCTTATACAGTAGTCCCAACCAGGGAGCCTACATGTCGCTTTCATATTTGTGCAGCGTGTGTGTGTGGTGTACATGTGTGTGCATGTGAGGGTATGATGGTGTATATGATACTCCTTTTGCATGGTGCTCTTCTTGTGCCTGGAAGTCCCACAACTGCTGCTGGTTCAATCCATGCCTTTATTGTCCTCTCCCGCTCAGTATAGTTGGTGCTAACTGGAGGGTCACTGTCACAACTGGATTTTGGGAGGCACAGGGGAACCCTTTGCCACCCATTTCTTCCTGCCCAGAGCTTTAATGGACTATTGTGGACTGTGTATTGGCCCTGTGATTTGAGAACTTCACAGGGTTAAAATATGATTACACTATTATACTATGTATCTTGCTTTAAGTTCTGTATAGTTTAGAATGCCAGGGTACCGATGCTACTTGTGGTCATGCCCAGAGTCCAGAATAATGTGCCTAGGCCTGAGATGACCAGTTCCTGCCCTGCGCAAGCCAATGGGATTTATATTGTTTACAATGGGTATACATTGTGTTTCAGGTTACAGGTATTGTTGTAAATAACATATGAGATGATCTGCAGGTGGACAGCTCTGGGGAATGTTGTAACTAGCCCACCTGCCAAGCCCAAAGTAGATGGCTAAGTCTCCTAGATAATCCTTGAACAAACACTTCAGATTATAATCATGGTACCTCAAGGCAAGTAGTGACAATGGTCACATAGGCAGATAGCTTAAGTGTTTACAACATTTGTTAGTTGAAGTACTACCTGAAGGTCTTATTGGTTCTTTCACTTTAACCACTGGGTTAATACCTTACCAGGGTAGTTTAAGGGCCTGACATCATGAGATGTACAGGGTCTCCCTGTGAACCAGGGGCATGTCACTGCCAATTGATCCCCTTCTATGTACCCAAGTATAAGGCTTACTGTGATTGGCCAGCCTGTGGCCAGAAAACTGTATAAATGTGACAGTCTAAGTAAAGGAGTTCTGATTTTTCCATATAAACAAAGAGTGGAACTATTTATTGTGTGCATGTATCCTGCATGGGAGGTGGTCCATGTCTGGGACCACTGATATCCTGTCTGCATTATCATCTGCACATATTTCTAGGCATTACCTCTATCCTGAAGCCATCTTTTGTGCCAGAGGTGATATGAACTAGATGCAGGTTTGAACTAGGTTCTTACCAAGCCCAAATGAAGTAGCAGATTGTGACAGCCACCACCTGTTGTACGGGCTGCCCTGGCCTCCTCTGCCATCTCAATTTTGACTTTGGCTAGGATTGGGGGGTATGGGAGGCGTATATGTGCTGTGGTCTCACTCTATGTATAGTTATGTGTAGGTATTATTCTATGTGTGTTAGTTATGTGATATCAGTAATTATGTGATATCAGTAATAATTGTTATAATTGAAATCAGCAAAACACTTACCATACTTCTCCTTCTCTCTTTCTCTAATAATCTCCAACCCACCAACTCCTAGACCTGTGAACTTGCTCAGCTATAACACAGTCATATTGTTATGAGTTTCTCAGATTTTTTAAGGCCTTTCCCATCGAGCTGATTCACATTTTAGCCTTCCTATTCATTTCTTGGACTTTCAAGTGGACCCTAATAACGGGTTTGTTAAATGTTTCAGTTTGTCATATATTCACTCCCCCAAAAAGGGTTTACAAGATCAGCCTTCAGGTCAGGATTTGTGATCTGGAGTCAATAGAATACACCTAAACATGTATTAAAAAAACACCAATAGTGAAAATATTGGCTTTGATATATAATATGGCCCATAGTTTGATATGTTGGGTGTATGGTTATTATGTATACATGTCTGATTTGTGTGCCATGGTTGTCTGATGTGTGTGCACCTATTAAGTCTCTGTGATATATATGCACATTTTTTATTTCTTTGTCTGCCTTTTTTTTTCACTTTCAAGTTTTATAAGAAGAGAATAAATATTTCAAATGACAACAGTTTTTATATTTAGTAAATATGATTAAAAAAACAAGTATCTGTAAGAAAACAAATATTTTTGATAAAAGATTACTTGGTGTAAGGCATTGTGTTTATAATGATATCTAAATATCTGTTCTACTTGTTTTTCTTTTTCTTTTTTCTTATTCAATTATTTCAAGTAATAGTTTACCAATTCAATTTAACCAGTATAGATGTAAAAGTATACAGTATAAAAAATAAGGTTAAGAATAAAAGCTCCACATTTACAGTATGTTCTTTTGAAGAACAAAAACAATAATGTGTACATTTCAGAGCACTGATTTTATGATAGTCCATTTTGTGAAAATTTACATTAATACAAGTTATAAAAATTGCTAAACCAGTGAATATGCAGAATTAAATGCAGTATGTATTGCAAAATATTTTGAAATGCATTCTATATGTGTGTGTATATAGTTTTGGAGTCATCTCAAAGAAAAAAATACACTTTAATGTGAAAGAGAGAAGTTAAATATAAATGTAATATTTTTACTTTTACATGATTTGAAGCGAGTTAGAATATATAGTTACATTTAATTTAAGTTTAATATACTTTAAAATAGTTTCTTAATTAGTTAAAGTTAAATATATTTATGCCAATTAAACACTAGCCTATTTCTAGTAATCATTTACATTTTTTAACTTAATAATTAAAGTAATTATGCAATGAAGAGATCAACATGCAATGCAAAAAAAGCTCAAAAATATAATTATAAATGATTTAACGCACAATAAACCTTACAAAAATAATGATATAAAATACTCTAGTCACATTAACATTAATGTAAATGGAAACTTTCTTAAATGTGATTCAACATAAAGATTCCGCATGGACGGAGTGTTCATTTAAGAGATTACCTACCTTTTATACGCTGCATGTGAATAGCATGCTTGATATAATTATTGGTTATTAATAACAAATGATATGTTTTATGGAAATTGTATAGCCCCATATCCGCTGTGGCATGTGTATTAATCACTCTTATATTGGAAGGTAACACAAAACTTCTATTTTTAAGTATGTTTAAATATAGTATTTTTTTAACTTTCTGTTAAAAATTTAAAAATATAGATATAAGGTAGGAGGAAAGTTTCAATTCAGAGGAACTTTCTAGCCATCCAATGACAATGTGACATCAACAACTACCAGTGCTCTTAGCAGGACAATATATATATATATATATATATATATATATATATATATATAAATAGTATATATTTATCTTTATAAAAAATATTACATTCATCATTATGTTTAGTTATTTTAATTTTTTTTTTTTTTTAAATAATAAATAAAGCCATTAATGACTATATTATTACTAATTGTAAATGTCTTTAATTTATTACCTATAAAAGATGCACCTAAAATCAGCCCTCGACAACATATTTTATCATATACCAATCTTTCTTCTGGTTCTGCTAATCTAGCTCACCAGTTTAGGCGGTAACCTGACCATTGTTCTCCATGTCTGTCTCGGCTCTCACCTACAAACCCCTATTTACTTCTTCCTTTCTAACTTGTCTATCATGGATATGTTTTCTTCCACAGTCACCCTCCACCATAGCCTTGTCTCCTTAATATCTGGGGATAACAGGATCTATTTTCTTGGTCGTATGACACAAATGTTCTTATTTTTATTTTTAGTGAATTGTTGATACTTTCAGCCATGAGTTATGACAGGTATATGGTGATTTGTTACCCTTTACGTTATCCAGTGCTCATGAATCGGAGAGTCTGTGCTTTGCTGGCCACTGTCTACTGGACTTTGGGATGTTTACATGTCACACCTCATGTTTGTGTCTACATTCACTTGTTATACATCCAATGTCATCATCCATATTGCTCCTCTCATGACCCTCACTTGCAATGCTTGATGCTTCAGGACTTGAACTTTATCAGGTAATTTTTACAACATGGTTTGATGTCATCTCTTCTCACTATTATCTCTTAAATCTTCATTATCTCCACCTTTTTCAAAATCCATTCCAGTTCTGGAAGATGTAAAGCCTACATGTGTTCCTCACATCTCATGTTGTCCTTCTCTAGGTGAGGTTTTGCCAATATCTAAAACCAATCTCAATAAACAGTTTGAAAAAACAGTTAATACAGCTGCAGTCCCTATATTAAATCCATTGGTTTACAGCTTAAACAAGAAAGTCATCTTGTAGGAGGTACTTTGGGTGTTATGAAGATCCTGTCATTTAGAGCTAAATTTCATCATGTCTCTCATTTTGTCCTAAGAAGGATTTACCTGGGCAGTTGTATGACCACAGTATGTATTAAACATTATGATTAAATAGGCTAACACTGGTTTACAACAGACCATAATATAAATAGAAAAACACTAATACTATATACAATTTCCCATTCTCCTGAGAACAGTCACATTATGGTAGTGCTGTGATCATCCCATAGGCCATAACAATGGACCCTGGCGATTATAACTGATAACCCTTTGATCCTCTGTTTGTGTTTAACCGCTAATTGGCATATGATTTATGAATGGCGGCTATCCTGAACCTCCAAATTACTACTACTATGAGAGCCCATTTATAAAGTTATGATACCAGTTATGATACTCCGATCCTGCACCTCCACACGGTATATGTCAGGCCCTGTTTTCCTCATACCATGTACCATGTCTTCCTCGTACCCCGATCCTTCACACCGCCAGGGTAAGTGTAAGAACCTGTCTGCCTTGTCCCCCGATCCTTCACACCCACACAGTATATGTAAGGCCCTGTCTTCCTCATCCTCCAATCCTTCACACACCCCAGGGTAAGTGTAAGAACCTGTCTTCCTCTTACCTGGTGCTGCTGTTTCTTCCCCACAAGTATCACACCAAGTATCATCCGGCCATTATGTAGGACTGACTACTCAGCAAATCAAAGACTCATATGGTGGCTGCAGATATCCTGGCGCTACCAGCTAGGGGGTAACCTGAAGCCTCCCTGCTGAGTATCCAAACTTGGGTTAAGGACCAATCTATCCTGATTGGGTGAGGGCTTGTCTATCAGGAGGCCCCTGATTGGTAGATGAATGACAGTGGGTTCAAAATCCCAAAACTTGACAAAGACAAGGTAACCACTGCTTTATGGTTTTGAGACTGTATAAAATACCCATGAAAAAACTGGCTCTATTTTGTGTTATCCATTTTTTTCTAAAGTGAGTCAGTCCTGGGAAATTCCATGATGCTATTGTTGCTGCATTTATATGCACATGAGTGACTTACGCATATGAATTTGATGCTTTGATGTGCTAATTAGGATTCTAGTGTGCTTGTTTGTAGTAGTCAAGACCTACAATGTTATCTGGCAGTTAGACCCCACTCCCACCCTTATAAAGAAGTCTGAGCTGCACATTAACATACAGGAAACAAACATTAGCACATAGGAGCTGCACATTAGCAAAATCAGTTCTAAATATTTCAGAAATAATTTAATGTAGAGAAAAACTGCTAGTACAATGTACAACCAGTTTTGAATGCTCTATAAAATAACATTAACTTTCTGTTGGGGTCTCAGTGTCCATTTAATTCCCTTTTATTTCAAACAGTATTAGTTTGGGAGTGCGGTTCCCTTCCATTTTGTGTAAGTAGGCTTCTATAGTCAGTATCTCTGTTTATTGTTCCTGGCAAAAAAAAATATTATAATTGCTGGGAAGTAATTGAAGTAAAAGACCGGTGTCCAGTCCAGATGTGCTAGTGGGGTGTTTGTCTGTTTTCTATGTTTATAAATAAAAAACATAAACATAAAGATATTCAGCATCAAATACATACCGTATATTTTCCTCACATAAATCATATTGCTGTGATATTTCCTTTATTTCTCCATCAGATAATCATCCCTGTACAATTAGTATCTTAGCCTCCCTGCAGTCACCATGGTCAGAATTTGGGCCTGTCCCTATAAGAGCCTCCCTGCAGTCACCATGGTCAGTATTTGGGCCTGTCCCTATAAGAGCCTCCCTGCAGTCCCGTGGTCAGTATTTGGGCCTGTCCCTATAAAAGCCTCCCCCCCTGCAGTTCCATGGTTAGTATTTGGGCCTCTCCCTATAAGAGCCCCCCTGCAGTCCCATGGTCAGTATTTGGGCCTTTTAAAGGAATTTATTGAAGAAAAAGGAGTAACCACTTGTTGTAGGGTGAAGAGGGGAGGTTACACACTTGGAAACCTCCCTTTGTTGTACTCAGTCTGTGTGTAATACTCTGTGTCACTATATAATGCAACATTGAGACTTATTATTTACTAGATGTTCCTATATATATATATATATATATATATATATATATATATATATAGGTAGTAATTTAGTAATTATTAATCTATATATATATAGATTAATAATGAGTATTGCAATATAATTTGATACCTTTTGTATTGGAGAAACGTCTTATTTCTAATGACGAGCTTTCGAGAGGTTTAACCTCTCTTTATCAAGTCTCAAGCAAGACAGACAGACAGTTAAACATATAGACAGATAGATGTACTATATATATATATATATATATATATATATATATATATATTGTGAAACAGAGATTAGAAATAAAGAGTTCCAAAAATGCTACATTATATGTAAGCACTGTATGATGATTTGTCTAATGGCTGCCATCGCAAGGCTGAGCTGGGCCCTCCAGGTAACAAACACTTCTTACATCAGAGACATGTCATAATAGATGATGTCACAGAGTCCAGGGCACTATATAAGTAGCTGGATGGGAAGCTAAGTCACTTATAACAGGACAACCAACGGATGAGCAGCTGGCCCTGGCCTCTTATAGATGAATATATAGGCCTTAAATTAGCCAACTCTACCTTGTACATGAAGTCTGTGACATTGTATAGATAAAGGTAAGGCTTAATAATTGGGTAATTAGGTGAATTGTAACTTTCTAATACTATGTATAAGACTGTATAAGTCTCATGTATTTACTGTATCCCTTGTATCTTTCTACAGAAAATATAAAATATAATTATATATGTGAGGAGATACATCTGTGAAATGAGTAAAGACGTTTCTTCAGTTTATTTGTTCTTGACTATATAGACTCTACACTGGCCAAACCTCACCTTTAATTGGCATGGCAGGTATGCACTTGGTTTTACAGCAGCGCTGCAATGTGTATTTTTCCCATTAAAGGGGAAGTTTTGTCACCTTAGTGTATATGAGTGCTGCTTTATGTCTGTGTGTATATAATGCCTTGTGAGTAATTATGTGAGAAGAGCGGCCTTAGTGAGAGTTATATGTTGCCAATTTCTCCAAGAAAAATACACCAACCCCAAACAGTTACTCACAGTCTATTAATAAGTACCTTGGTATATGGACATGAAAGCATCATATATCACAATAACATCACAAAGCCAAATTATTATATACATGTAGGGCCTGAAGATCTGCAAATTAATGCCTGATGTACCAAAACATACTGTAGTCCTATAAATTGCTTTATAATTTTTTTTGAAGAAGTAGACATAGGTAGTGGGTAAATGGGCACATACAGCAAGGTTTTCACGCCCCTCGGCATGAAAAAAAATTCTTTGTAGCCCTCTGGTGAGATGTCTGAAAAACCAATGCATGACATTGACCTGGGAGATTATGTCCTTGTGAAGTCTCTTAATAAGGTTTCTTTATCTCCTAGTTGTGGACTGGGATGTCTCACGTTGGGTTCCTCACCAATCAAACTGCTGTTAAGGTTGAAGTAAAGGTCAGAATGGTCTGCATCTGGTGAGATATCTGATAAATCAATGCATGATATTGACCTGGGTGATTAGGTGCTTGTGAAGTCTCTTAATAAGGTTTATTTATCTCCTAGGTGGACTGGAACGTCTCAACTTATGTTCCTCACCAATCAAACTGCTGTCAAGGTTGAAGTAAAGGTCAGAATAGTTTCATGGAAGCTCATGTCACATCGTTTCAAGCCCCCTCAGCATGACGAATGACTCTTTGCAGCCCTCTGGTGAGATGTCTGGTAAACCCCAATGCATGATATTGATCTTTGAGATTGTTTTTATGAAGTCTCTTAGTAAGGTTTCTTTATCTCCTAGAATAGACTGGGATGTTTCACCTTGTGTTCCTCACCAATCGAACTGTTATCAAGGTTGAAGGAATGGTCAGAATGGTCTACAGCCCTCTGGTGAGATGTCTGATAAACTAATGCATGACATTGACCTGGGAGATTAGGTCCTTGTGAAGTCTCTTACTTAATAAGGTTTCTTTGTCTCCTAGGTGGACTGGGAAGTCTCATCAATCAAACTGCTGTCAAGGTAGAAATAAAGCTCAGAATGGTTGCAATGGAAGCTCATGGGAAGCTCATGTCACAAGGGTTCAAGCCCCTCAGCATAAAAAAGGACTCTTTACAGCCCACTGGTGAGATGTCTGATAAACTAATGCATGATATTGACCAGGGAGATGATGTCCTTGTGAAGTCTCTTAATAATGTTTCTTTATCTCCTAGGTGGACTCTACCTCTCACTTTATTTTCCTCACCAATCAAACTGTTTTCAAGGTTGAAGGAAAGGCCAGAATGGTTTCATGGAAGCTCATGTTGCAAGGGTTC
Organism: Discoglossus pictus; assembly: GCA_027410445.1. Taxonomy (NCBI): domain Eukaryota; kingdom Metazoa; phylum Chordata; class Amphibia; order Anura; family Alytidae; genus Discoglossus; species Discoglossus pictus. The sequence continues at coordinate 18,831,249 of CM050166.1, read as the reverse complement.
AAGCCCCTCACTGCATACTCTCCCTGTCTGCCATTGTGGTTATCCCTTGGTCATCAATTGCGAAGAGTGGGAACAGTGGCAATTCACCTGTGTAGCCGACACCAACTTAACTGGCCTCCCCATTGACTACTGAACTCCTTCAGCACAGAGACTCATGGTAAAATATATATCTTAACATACGTACTGATATTATACATCCCTATCTGAACGCAGCAGAGGAAATTGAAATTGACAAAAGTCAGAATGTTCTGTATCTGTGAAAGTGACTATTTTTGTGATAATTAGGAAGTAGTACAATAGTGTACTTTCTCTGTGTTTTTTTTCAGATAAAGAAGACATTATGACAATGAGCCCTCACGTCACACACTCTGCATACTCGCCCTGTCTGCCATTTTTGTTATCCCCTTGGTCATCAGTTTAAACGTGTGGGATCAGTGGCAACTCATTCGTGTAGCCGACACCAACTTAACTGGCCTCCCAATCTACTACTGAACTCCTTTCAATACAGAGACTGATGGTAAAATATATATTAACATATGTACTGATATTGTACATCCCTATCTGAAATTGACATAAGTCTATATATCTGGCAGAACGTTCTGTATCTGTGCAAGCAACTGTTTTTGTGATAATTTGGAAGTTGTACAATAGTGTACTTTCACTGTGTTGTTATTTTTTTTCACATAAAGAAGACATTATGACAATGAGCCCTCTTGTGACACTCTCTGCATACTCGCCCTGTCTGCCATTGTGGTTATCCCTTGGACATCAGTTGCAAAGAGTGGGAACAGTGGCAACTCACCCGTGTAGCCGACACCAACTTAACTGGCCTCCCCATCTACTACTAAACTCCTTCAGCATAGAGACTCATGGTAAAATATATTTTAATATATACTGTATATTCCTTGTGAAGTCTCCTAATTTAAGCATCATAAGCAGGTAACAGAGAGACTGTCTCAAATGTCTGATAAACCAATGAATGATATTCAACTGTGAGATTATGTCCTTGTGAAGTCTCTTAATAAGGTTCCTTTATCTCCTAGGTGGACCTCTCACCTTGTTCTCTTCACCAATTGAACAGCTGTCAAGGTTGAAGGAAAAGTCTGAATGGTTTCATGGAAGCTCATGTCGCAAGATTTCAAGTCCCTCGCCATTAAAAAGGACTCTTCACAGCCCTCTCGTGAGACTCTCTGCATACTCCCTCTGTCTGCCATTATGGTTATCCCATTGGACTCTCTTGTATAATTAAATAAAGATGCCTTCTTCTTGATTAGTGTCATTCTTTACTGAGTCAAACTGACACGTAACACGGGGCAAATACAAAACAATATTGAATATTGGAAGTCGCTGTTGGACACCCAGCCACCGCTCTCAGTGTTTATTGACTGGTGACTTGGCCATTGTCCACCACACTCTCACCTTCTTGTATCACTTCCCATCTCCTTTACCCTCTAAGTTCTCAGGAGCAGGGTCGTCACTTCCTCATGTCTTATAGTGTGTATTTATCAGTACCTACTGTAATCTTTATCCTTTGTATAGAGCTATCAGTCTTAGACCCTATTATACAAAATTATTATCCCCAGAGCAGGTACTTCATCTACTATGTATCAGAGGGTTTGTGTTATATATATTCTTATAGGAATCATTTTACTTATGTTTGTCAATAAAAGACATAACGAGAGACCCTGCATTATGTCATGTAATGCAACTGTCCAAGTGATAATTATGTCCTGGAGAAAGAACACGACCCACAACCCTGAACTTCTTATGTGGAGAGAAATGCAAAACAACATGATTATACATAAGGCTTTCTGCAAAGCATCTGGGGTATAGGAGTGATGCTCTGCAAAGCATCTGCGGTATAGGAGTGAAGCTCTACAGAGCATCTGGGGTTTAGGAGTGATGCTCTGCAAAGCCTCTTTGGTATAGGAGTGATGCTCTGTAATGCCTCTGGGGTATAGGAGTGAAGCTTGGCAAAGCCTCTGCATTTTAGGTGTGATGCTCTGCAGAGAATCTTGGGTATAGGAGCAAAGCTCTTCAGAGCATCTGGGGTTTAGGAGTGGATGCTCTGCTGAGATCCTGGTGAGCGTCTTGGGTTTAGGAGTGATGCTCTGCAGAGCATCTGGGGTTTAGGAGGGATGCTTTGCATCACATCTGGGGTTTAGGAGTGATGGTCTGCAGGGCATCTGGGATTTAGGAGGGATACTTTGCATTGCATCTGGGGTTTAGGAGTGATATGCTCTGCAGAGTGCCTGGTATAGGAGTGATGCTCTGCAGTGAATCTTAGGTATAGGAGTGAAGCACTGCAAAGCCTCTATGGTATAGGAGTGATGCTCTGCAGAGCAACTGGGGTATAGAAGTGATGCTCTGCAAAGCCTCTGTAGTATAGGAGTGACGCTCTGGAGAGAGTCTCGGGTTTAGGAGTGATGTTCTGCAGAGCGTCTGGGCTTTAGGAATGATGCTCTGCAAAGCCTCTGGGGTATAGGAGTAAAGCTCTGCAGAGCATCTGGGGTTTAGGAGTGATGCTCTGCAAAGCCTCTGGGGGTTAGGAGTGATGTTCTGCAGAGCATCTGGGGTTTAGGAGAGATGCTCTGCAGGGCGCCTGGTGTTTGACCTGCTAGTCTTCCTGTATGTATGCTACTGAGACTTGCTCTTCGATGTAGCTCTGGTGATGATTGGCCGTCTTTTAATAGAACTGAATAGACATACTATCAGCATCCAATATTGTTTATTTGTAATGAGCCAACATATTCCGTAGAGAGATACATGGGTAAGTTTAAGGCAAAAACAATAGCAATATTAACTCACTGCAAAGATGGTGGTCCCTGTCTATGAGTCCAGTGTCCATAGTGCTTTCCCCAAAGCTCCATGCAAACTAACAATTTACAATCTAACATCCATCTAATGCTGTTAGGAACAAAAGCAAATGGCTGCCACCTAAAAGCACAAATCAATACAGAAGCTAATTATTACAGGTTGTTATTATTTATTTACTAGTGACTTCCCCGTCAAAAATGACAGGGCAATAAAATTGTAAGGCAGGTAATGCTGTTTGCCACAGACGTCTGAGATCCTTCGGTGCCTCTCGGTTGGTGTATTTTTTTTTATCAGAGGCGCTTTTGCGCTCATTGTAAGGTCCGCGCTGATCTCCTTTTTGTGCTTATAGGAAGTCTCTCCCCTGGTGTAGTTTGTGTCCTATGAGCACCGTTGGCGCTCCTTGTGAGGCACGCAGTGAAGGCCTTTGTCGTTTATTGCGATATTGTGGTATTTTTTTGGGGGGGGTCTGTATATGTATTTTTTCATGATAATTAATTAATTAATTAAAACATAAATTAATATACTTCACCTATTTGTAATTAATATATGAAGCAAGAGCTAACAATCAGTTTTGATATTCCTGCAGCATACAATGTCGGTTTGCACTGTTGTTGAGCTGAGGTGTAAGTGTCAGCAATGTGTGCAGTGTGTAGTGTAAATAGGCTGCGTGCGCTAGGGGAAACCGTTTGAGTAGCTGGGTACTTCCGCATTCTGTAAGTTAGTGTGGTAAAATGGCCGCAATTGTGTATGTGGTACGCGGCTGTGGATGATTTTGCGTCCTTGCTAATAGTGTATTTTGTACCTCGTACAGGTTTTTGTAAACAGCGTATGTGCTTGGCGGTGTTTTGCAGGTTTAGGTGTCGTGTAGACTCGTTTTCGTTTTTTTCTGCGGCCATTTTTCCTCTGGCTTAGGAGATTTTCGAGTGTCTAAACTCTGTAAATTGGACTGGGTGCTCTACTTATTTAGAACTTTGCTGATCCCAATTGACAATATAGAACTCAATACCTTTCAAAGATGGATTTTTCACTTTATTTGAAGGAATAAGCAGCCCAGATGCAGAGTGAAAATAATATGCCAGCAAAAGAAACTTTTAACCACATTAAATTTAGACATTGGGTAACTACAAATAGTAGGGATTACGGCCCTCCTAGATCATCCTGCATTTCAGTAGTCTGCCTAAAACTTCCCTTGTCCAAAGGATTTTTGGGGTCACTTTACGGAATATTGAACACACCCGACAGAGGATACAAGCCTTCCCATGTTCTCAAGTGGGAGGAGGGCCTGGGTCATGTCTGGGAGTCTGAAAAATGGACAGAGGCCTACTCTACTCTTTCCCAAGGCTCCATTACATTCTCTTAGAGACCTCAATTAAAATCTTACACAGAGATTACTTCACTCCATTAAGAATGCATAAAATTACAAAGTCTGGAAATAAGCTTTGCTTTAGAGGGTGCCAGATTGAAGGCGACTTTATACATTCCTGGTAGTATTGCCCAATTGTTAAAGGACTGTGGTACAAGACTCTTCGCTTAGCTTCAGGACTACTCAACGTCACGCTAAAACCCACTATGGAGGTATATCTTTTAGGTATCCATGATCCTAAATTAAGCTCCTCTCAAAACAAACTACTCCAATTCTTTATGCTAGCGACTAAAAACTTTATTGCCAGAAATGGGAAATCCCCTCCCTGCAGCGTAGGGATGTAATAAATAAAATGAATTACATACTAATCAATGAAAGGCTGACACATATGCTTAGCAATACTTCACTGCTTTTTTAAGATCTGGGAACTCTGGCTTGCTTCTTCCAAAAGCATAACAATCACATAACTCTAACATAGAGCTCTTTGATGTACTGACTGATGGGAAAAAAGTCTGTTTTCTAATACACAGCCTCTGCCATCTGGGAGCTAAGAATAGAGACCACCCACCATTCGGGATACCCTCGCTCTCCCTATCGGACTAGCCTAGCCGTCTCCGTCTCTGGACAACGTAGGCGCATGAAGTCACGCCGCACGTCTGACCCTGATGCACGTTTCAACGCAATTGCGTATTTCTCAATGGGAAGAATGACGCACATGGCAGATTTGGCAGAAGCTGTGTATTAGAAAACGTATTATTCCCAATACTGGTATTTATATACCAATAGGGAGAGCGAGGGTATCCCGAAGGGTGGGGGGTCTCTATTCTTAACTCCCAGATGTCAGAGGCTGTGTATTAGAAAACGATTATTCCCAATACTGGTATTTATATACCCCTACATAGATGAATCAGTATTTCTAATTGAATAAGGTTATGAATTATAGGGCAAATTATAACCAACAATGATATTTATCCCACAAGAGGAAATAGCCCATAAAATGATATACCGCTGAGGAAAAGGATTCATTGTATCTTAGGAGGGGCATTTCAAATAAGAAGATTAAACATTTTTACATATAATGACAAGAAGTGTCTGGTCAAATTGGGATCAGGATGCGTTATAAATAAGAAATTAGAATATTCCAGTAGGGAAATTGGTTAAATTTTGTGCTCTGCCATATATCGGGAATAAGGAGACCACCATATCCTCTGATTATCAACCCCTATAGGTATTGTGGACGAGCCTAAATGGCTCAGATTGAAATCTCTTCATACCTAATTAAAGAAAACAATTGTAGAATAAGACATGAAATTGCATATGTGAATGACAAACTTATAAAGTCAGCTGCTAATTTTTTAGAAAAAAGTATAATTTCTAATTAATAAATCCAGCAATCAATAGCCGGAAGAGCTAACAATCTCTTGTTATCTTCCTGCAGCATACAATGTACAGTTGGACTGTTGGTGCCCTGAGGAGAAAGTGTCATCAATGTACCAATTGTGCAGTATAATTAGGCTGCTTGCGCAAGGGCAAACCTTTGGTGTAGCGGGGTAAAGCGCCATTTTATGTGTATTGTCTATGTGTTACGCGGCTCGCAAGCATTTTCCGTCCTTTGTAATAGTGTATTTCTTACCTTGTACGTTCCTGTGTAAAAGTGGTACGCGGCTGGCGGAGATTTGCGCAGTTCAGGGTCGTGTAGCCTCGTTTTAATTTTTTTCGCCCGCCATTTTTTTTTGTTGCTTAGCTAATTTTCAAGTGCCGAAACTTTGCAAATTCGGCTTAAATTCACGTGCAACCTCACTCCCAGACGTCCTGGCTGTTTACAATATAAAATCATTTAACTTTTTGTAAATGAGTCTCTTCAACCATGACAGAATGCTTTTTAACATACAAACTTGTATTTAAACTCCTGTTAAAGCATAGGTATTGAATCCAGTGGAAGGCAAACAATAAAAAAAACATTCCAACTTAGCCAATTGTCTCAAAAGCGGGGGGGGATTTCCTTGCTGACCCCATTAAATGGTGATCGGATTACTCCCTGGATGAATACTTTCTATTTTAATTATACATTGAATTTTGTTAACAAATGTTTCTTTTTTGACATTCAATAAATTAATTTTTCAGACTTTTTAACATACAATGCTAACAATGCAAACATCAACATAAGATAATAACATTTAACCTTAATTTATTTTTAACTATATTGACCTTGAATATTAAATCCAGAGGAAGGCAAATTTCAATAAATGTAATTTCAACTTTGTAAATTTGTTGAAAGTGTTGTCCAAAAATAATTCCTTCCTGACTCCATTAACTGGCAATCGGATTTGTCCCTGGATCAATAATCTATATATCATGCACCATTTTCACTTTTCAACAAATGATAGTTACATAGTTACATAGTATTTAAGGTTGAAAAAAGACTTTCAGTCCATCAAGTTCAACCTTTTGAGATCTCCTCTGATCTGCAATATGCGGATTAAATATTAATTCATTAGTTGTTAATTAATTATTAATCAATTATTTAATGTTTTTTTTTTTATTATTATTAATTAGTCCAGAGGAAGGCAAATAGAAAAAAAAAACAAAAAAACACAAGCGAGACTTAGCCAATTGTCTCAAGGGGAAATGTAAAAAATTTGGATCAATACTGTCTCTCTAATTATCCATGATAACCTTGAATTCCCTTTTTAATTAGAAATAAATCTAGTCCCCTTTTAAAGTTATCTATCGAATCCGCTGTCACCACCTCCTCTGGTAGAGAATTCCACAGATTAACCACCCTTACTGTGAAGAACCCTTTTCTTTCTTTGAGGTGGAATCTGTTTACTTCTAACCTCAAGGGATGTCCTCTTGTCAGTTGAAAACCTCTTGGCACAAAAAGCTCCCCTGACAAATCTTTATACTGACCCTGGAAGTATTTATATAAGGTAATCATATCTCCTCTTAGACGCCTTTTTTCTAGAGAAAATAAGTTTAATTTGGTTAGTCTTTCTTCATAACTTAGCCCCTCCTTTCCCCTTATTAGTTTTGTTGCCCTTCTCTGTACCTTTTCCAGCTCTAAAATGTACTTTTTATAAAGTGTTGCCCAAAATTGTACTCCATATTCCAAATGAGGAAGTACTAGAGATTTGTATAGTGGCAGAATTATATTTGCTTCCCTGGCTTCTATACCCTTCTTAATACATGCTAATATTTTATTTGCCTTTGCAGCTGCTGCTTGGCTTTGAGCACTGTTACCTAGGTGGTTGTCCACAAGCACTCCCAAATCCCTTTCAATATCTGATACACCTAGATTTGCTCCATTAAGATTATAAATTGCATGGCTATTTTTCCTTCCCAGATGCATAACCTTACATTTATTCCTATTAAATCTCATCTGCCATTTAGATGCCCATTCCTCAATTTTATGTAAATCCCCTTGGAGGGAAAGCACATCATTATCTGATTTAATTACCTTGCACAACTTTGTGTCATCAGCGAAAATGGAGACCCCACACTCCAATCCTACCTCTAAGTCATTAATAAATATGTTAAAAAGGAGAGGACCTAATACTGAACCCTAAGGAACCCCACTTACCACATTAGTCCAATCGGAGTATGTTCCATTTACAACAACCCTTTGCTTCCTGTCTTTTAGCCAGCTCTCAATCCATGAGCAGATATTTACTGCAATTCCTGTATCCCTTAGTTTGCCCAATAGTCTCCCATGTGGCACTGTAACAAAAGCCTTTGCAAAATCCAAAAAGACTACATCCACTGAGTTGCCTTGATCCAGGTTCCTACTAACCTCCTCATAGATACTAATTAGATTTGTTTGACATGACCTATACCTCATAAATCCATGTTGACTCATACTTATAATCCTGTTCAAATAGACATATTCTTGTATATTATCCCTTATTAACCCTTCTAAAAGCTTCACTACAGAAGTGAGGCTCACTGGTCTATAATTTCCCGGATTTGCTCTTGCTCCCTTTTTAAATATAGGTATCACATCAGCTTTTCTCCAGTTATCTGGTAGAGACCCTGTGTTGAGTGAATCTTGAAAAATTAAATATAATGGTTTGGCTATTACAGAACCTAGTTCCCTTAGTACCCTTGGATGTATTCCATCAGGACCCGGGGCTTTATTAACATTATTTTTTTCCAACCTCTTTTGGATTACTTCCTGTGTTAACCATTATGTTGCAGTCTCCCAACCACTTGTACCTCCCTTGTGTATACCGAAGAAAATAACCTATTTAGCTCATCTGCCTTTTCCTGGTCACTAATTTTCAGACAGCCTGTTTCACATTCTAATGTTCCTATAGCTTCCTTCCTCGCCTTCTTCCCATTAATATACTTAAAAAATATTTTAGGGTTAGTCTTACTCTCTTTTGCAATACATTTTTCATTTTCTATTTTAGCCATGATGATGCTGCTACTAACATTAAACCTTAATTAAAAAGAATGCATCAACTTATCAGTCCTTTTCAAACATATTTTTGAGCTTACAAACCTGAAAGAAACATATTACATTTTAAACATTAAAATTATTAAAATGCAAGCTAACTGTTTTGTGGAGCCAATCATGTCTAAACTGACTTCCAAGACAGTCCATTTTTTAATTTTTCCTTGAAACTGGTTTCCTTTCAAAAAAGACATCAGACTTTTGTATCTGTCTATGGGATGTAAGCTCTTTTTTTTTCTTCTTTTTTTTCCTTTCTTCCTTTTTTGTTGGTTATTACTGTGTTTTTCAGAAATTGTTGACATATTTTTGTAACTTAAATATTGACCTTCAATTTCTTCCTTCAAATGAAACCACTATTATCGGTAATTACAAAATCTTGAAGAACACAATGTTTTTTGTAAAAATACGGCCATCGTATAGTGGATCACCCTAACTTGGGTTGTCTTCAACTGAAACTTTAATCTCATCTGGATTTGTGCACCATGAAAAGCAACATAGAGTTGTCCATGTGCAAAAACAGGTTCTTGTAAAAAAAAATACCCACAGACTTAGAAGTTTGTCCTTGGGATTCATTGATGGTCATGGCAAATGCCATGATAACTGGAAATATTCTCCTTTGAAGGACAAAAGGCAAACCACTCTCACTTGGAGCTAAATCAATTCTTGGTATAAAAACGTGTTCAACTTTATGGGTCCCAGTCATAATTTCTGCATGTATAACATGATCTTTTAAATCATGCACAATTAATCTGTCCCATTACAAAGTCATTTTTTTTTTGGATTCATATTTCTCAATAGCATGACAATTGCCCACTTTTCAATTGCAAAACATGTGGTGGCATTCCAGATGGGGTTAAAGAATTAATAAATTCGATATTAAAATTAAATTCACTGTCTTTATAATCAGCCAGAACTGAATCTGCACTGTAATAATTCTTTTGTGGTGCGTTGATGAATTTTAAAATTTTGTTATTTAGATTCAAAACATCTATATTTTATGTTAATATCACTTTATTTGCAATGTCTGAGTAATCATCGTTATTTAGAGTGTTTAGAAAGATTGCTGATATGAGTGATTCCTTTCAAACCATTGTTGATGGAATTTCAATGGTATCATTGGGTAAATCATGTATTTGTGAATGTTTTCCTTCTCCTATTTGAATGAGCCAATCATTGAATTTGTTTTGTCCTTCAGATCTCATATTTAATTCTAATTTGAGATGTGTAAATATTTTCCACGGTTTACTTGTCTTGATAAATGTTCAAAATGTACAAATACATAGTGATATGGAATCTCAATTTATAAAAATTGTCTGGCCTGCATATCCTGGCAGTTTAATTTAAACTATGCAGTAAGTGTTGTATTTGAGCTAAGGCAGTTCTTTCATTGCCTGCAGTAAAGCAAACAAACTGACTTTGTGGCAAATGTACAGCTAAACGATACACAGCATGTGACCGATCATGCATCTCAAATTTCAGAAGATGCCACATTGCTTCAGGAGCACTGACATAGTGGCATCTAAATAATGTTAAAGTTTGTCATGTAAAATTGGATTTTCCTTTTCGTTTGCTGCACCTTGCACAACAACAGTTGCTGCATCATATCCTTTGTATATATATTTATACACATATTTGATGGATTTAATAGAAGTGCAAGCTTCCACATGTATGTGTGCATTGTACTTCATGAGCAAATGTGGATTGTATGGAACGACAAATCTATTATCAACCTTTTGTCCACAGATAATAGCTGTTTGTCCTTTTTGTACAAAGGGTATCCATCACAATTAGCATACGTTTGCATTTGAAATTGTTTAGGAAATTCTTTTCTACATTTTTTAATTTCCATACATGGTGAAAAAGTTTTGAATATTTTTCTAGATTATAAATAACTGTGCTTTAGTTATATCGTGTATTAATGAATTGAGTTTGATTTTGAATACTCTTGCCACTAAATCTGGTCGTTCAGAAGTTGTTTGTCCCAGATTCAAATTTTCCTTGATCTCTGGCCATTGTGGATTACATGTGAATGTAATGAATAAATCTGGTTTGCCAAATTCTTTGACAATAGCCATGGCATCATTATATCTTTCTTGTATATTGCGAGGAGATCCTTGGAAAGTGGATGTCAAAATAATTGCTCTTCCTGCTGGAATGTCTCTGTTGGTAGACAATTCAGCGACATAATCCATCAATCCACAATACTGTTCTACTCAAAGCTTATTTTGATGAAATTTTATGAAATTTAGATTATTTGCTTCGACTTGTAGATAGGAATCAATAATCCATTGTTGTGTGAGTTTGCCCCCACATAAAATTGGTTTAAAAGAATCTCGAATAGCAGTTTGTGCCACTTTATATTCCAGCATAGAAATATTGCATCTAACACGAACTTTACTATTCAGATAACTTTGCAATTGCAATTTTGGTTCCCATCCAGGTTCACCATTTGGAAAAAAAATAGGATATGTCATTGGATCTAAATTACAACTTAATATATTTATGTTTATAAAAGGTTGTTCTTCATTACGTGGATATATTCTAATATCCCGCTGAAAAGGTGGTTCACCATCTTCATTTTTAAAAACCATGGCAACCTCATTTACTGTTGGCAAATTATACCGTCTTTGATCAGGGTTGCAATCTCTTTTTAACACAATTTTTACTCTTAGCATTGTCTCGTATATTTTTTTCTAAGTCCCCCGTCTTTTTTTTTTTTTTCTAATTACCGCATTTGTCAATTACTCAACCTAAGGCTCTGTCTAATTTGTTTGTAGGCTAAGTCCAGCGTGTTTCATTCACCCAACACTGATCGCCTCGCTTTGCGAGGCTCGCAGGCAATGAGCGCCTTTGCCTAAGTGCTCCGAGGTTTAATGGCTCGCCTCCCTACACGAGGCTTGCGGCAATGAGCGCCTTTGGCGCTCATCGCCTAAGTGCTCCGAGTTTAACGGCTCGCCTGCGGCGCTCATCGCTAAGTCATACACACCGCGCAAAGCGTGACGACGTCTCGTAGTTAGACAATTATAATAAGTAAGTAACAGAGCTTGGACGAAAGGATAAAAGAGAGTTTGAGAATTTATTGCTGAGACCATGTTAAATGATGTCCTTAGCAATGTTTGTACTGGTGAGATGGAATCTGTTTGGTGCTGTATTCTGTGGCTGACATTTAGAAATAGTCTGTTTTGTTATGTAGTCATGTTTCAGAAATGATTTAGAAAAGAAGGTTTTATAATTTAGAAATATTTTTGTAAGTGTTTTTTCTCGCAGTTCTGTAATAAACCACCTAAGCCCGTGAAGTAAGAGTGGACCCGTGAAAATAAAAGAATGTATTTATAATGAGCTATACATGTAGATCAATAGCCAGTGCATATATATAATTGTATACCTGCCCATCTAATAAGACGTATTGTGCTGTTATTTACTGCTACTAATAAAATGACCCACTTTACTGTGGTCTCCAGGTGCTTTGCACCTTTTTCATCAGCATTTAGCCAAACACTATTGCAGAGATAATGGATTTAATGAGTGAGTTAATTTCACTGGAATTATGTTTTTATAGAAAACATTGTGTATTTATCCCCATAGAGTGTAATATGTAATTTGAGAAGCTGATTTTATGTTATATATATTTACAAGTTTGGTGGCCAAATAAAGGTGTTTTTGTTTTTGCTTTGATTCCTTTTTGTTTAATTATATTTGGATAAATATATCTATTATCTTCTACAAAATAATAAAGTTAGTTGTTTTTTATTTTTCAATTTTTTTGTTATTTTTTATTTTTATTGGTTCTTAAAAAGTGATTTTAAAACATTTATGCACCTGTAAATTTTGTGACTTTACAATTATGTTATATGTTATGTGTTGTGTCTGTATTTGTCTGAATCCTAAGATTTTTATGCCGGCAAGAAAAACATTTTCTGTAGAATCATGTTTTCCAAGTGGACAGGGGGGGGGGGGTCAAACTTAGAACCTCACTTAGTACTCTGTGTTAGGTGTCTGTGATGTAGTGTGAAAGGAGTACATTGAAGAGAGATCTATACACTTGTACTGTTAGAACAGTCTGAAATGAAAAAGAGTGTTCAAACTAGCCCCACCCAAGTGGGTGGAGCTTAGTGACGTGGAGAATGTCATGCCTAATGACCCACCCACTCCTTTCAAGTCCACCCCTGACACATCACAGCCTATGTCAAAGGAACCAGCTTCTCCTGGAGTAAGCCAGGGCCTTATGTTAAGATTAGAGAGTGGTGCATATGACAGCTAAAGCAAAGAGAAAAGGGGGTGAAACAAAATGTCAGAAGGAGTGAACCACGACTAAACTAAGCCTATGAATGTGAGTGTGAATACTGAGTGTCAGTACCGTGTGCTGTGAGTGCAAGAAATTGGAGAAAAAGGAAGATTGGTCCTCTGAGTGTGTTATTGTTGAGTGTGTTTGATCATATGTTCACAGTGTTATGAAGTGTGTGAGCTAGATTGAGATCTATCTATGTGTGAGGACATCATGTATGTACTGATTGTCATGTGTATTTGTGTTGTTTAAATGAGAGATCTGTTGTTGATCCCCTGGAATGGTGTATGATGAATATTGATATTCATATAGGAAAATAGTGAGCAAATTATATCATTGCACTTTTGTATTCATTATATCTGACCGACAGTATAACAAAATTGATTATCGAAAATATATAATCTGAAATCTGATTAATTTCAGATTAATATTTGTGTTTTAATACTTGTATTTTTTATACCGTCGGCCATTTTGGATAATCAAAATTAAGGTTTTATTAAAAGCTGGATCATTAATTGTGTTACATTTTTTTAAGTTTGATATTTGAGAAAATTAGTTGCAAAGAAAAACAGTAATTGGGAAAATAATGGGATAAAATAAAAATAAAATATTTTTAAGGTTTTAATAAAAAAAATCTGTTTTATAAGTATATAATGTGCAAATTATATTAGCCAGAGAAGCTGAACTATTTATTCATTATACTGGGACACTGGCCACAATCCAATGTTGATAGAACATCCAGTACTAATTCAAGGTCATATAAAGAGAATATTCTGATAAGAATGCAACTGTTTCATTTTTTTTTTAAACAGATTGTAAAAATCCCATATATCTCTTTTGAGATAATGGTAGTAGCGCAGTACACTTTTTTGTAATATTTAGGTGCAATAGAATTAATTATTTTTGAAGGTTTAAGTAGGTGCAATTATTTTATTGAGCTATGATAATTGTATAGGATGGTCAGAAATGTCAACAGACTAAGAATATATTTAATTTTAATTTATACATGTTGTGCTTCCTTAATTTTAAATTTAGAATTTGCTAGTATTTTTTTTATTAATTAGGAATTTTTTAGGCTCATTGAAGCTATCCTCTTTTTGACATTTCTCTGTCGGTATAAATGTGGTTTGTACACTGTCCCTGTCTACTAATTAATCACAGGGAGGGTACACATATCACTAGAAATCAGTGTATGATGTCTTATCTGTTTAAATAACCTTATCATATCAATTCTGTATTATTTTTGTGTTATGTTTTGTTTATTCATGCTGGATTAACACTATAATATTGTACCAGTTATTCTTCCAGACTTTTGTGCATGCAAATGAACAAGCAGAAAAACATTTTGTTCGATATGGCTTTTAAAACATCAATTTGATATTAAGCACAGGGCAAGATATGGGCAGTTAATATTTTCTTTAACACTTGTATGTTTGGATTTATGTTACACTTGTCTACCCCAGAAGAAGATGACAGCGAGTGTGTGCCTGTAACAACAAAGAAAAGATAAGCGTTCCATGATATATGATGAGTGTCTACCAAGTACTTATTGTGATAACAGCAGATAACAACAGATACAGAGTTTGCTGACTAAGAGATTCCTTATATAGGAACACCTGAAGCCACTAACCTAAACTTTACTGAAGGTCAGACAGGAACAGCACAGTTTGACTTTTGTACAATCATACCCTGCAACAGGATAATAACCACTGGGAGTAATGACTATCCTGATAAGTGGTTTGCTAATCATACTACAGGGAGAGCAGATGTATGGTGGTACTATGGAGGACTAAACCTGAGACATGTGTTCCCACCCAAATGACAAGGAACTTGCATTAATACAATTGATGATGCTCTTTTACCTGCTTCCTGAAAAAGAACTGGCAAATTTACTGCGACACAAAGGCCATGACCCGATCTAAGAGATCCACCTCCAGTGGCCGCTTTCATGACAAAGTCTACATCGACTCCATTGGAGTACCCTGTGCACTATCAGACAAGTTCAAGGCCAGAAATCAAATTGAAGCAGGATTTGAATCCATGTTCACCTGATGGGTGACAATAAATAAGAATGTTGACTGGATAAATTATATCTACTATAACCAACAAAGATTTGTGACTATACAAGAAATGCGGTACAAGGTTTGACTGAACAACTAGATAAAACAAGTCTGATCGAATGGCAAAACCTCATGGCACTGGACATGCTTCTAGCACAAGAAGGAGGTGTTTGAAAAAAATTGGCACTGCCTGCTGCACTTTCATCCCTAACAATATGGCACCTGATGTGACAGTTACCAAAGCCTTGGAGGCAATACAAGCCCTGTCAAATGAACTAGAAGAAAATTCAGAGATGGAAAGGCATAGCCCTCTCTGTGATGACTTCAATTGATGTCGCCATTTTGGACACTTGTGATTCCCTGTGCAAAAGGACTGATACAGAAATGAATTGACACGACCATCACACATAAATAATGCCTATATGAAACTTTGCAATTCTACACTGCAAGCTTGCCTACTGACATGGAGGAAGAGGAATATGACAATCATGCCTAGTATCCAGTCCCATCCCCATGAAGGACATATTCAAACTCTTGCTCACTGACATTACAATATGTTAAAACAAATTTGGAATTTTATATCTATCGCACGCTATCTAGACTGTCTCTTGGAAAAATATAACAGCATATGTGGATGTTTTCATCCACCTCATTGGACTTCCTTGTTATATGGATTTCATCAAACAAGTGCTCACTTGTTTTCGTGGATCTATTGTTTTACTATCAAGATTTCATCTTTTCTTGCTCCCGCTTTATAATCACTAATTGTAAAGCTTTCATTCAACAGACTATAATATCTGGACTGTGAAACTTCTGTTATGGATTCCATTATTGAAATATTTCTTATTATTCCATGAATCATATCGGATGAATAAACTTGCGATTTTATAATGCATAAATTGATGTTATATTTATAACTATGTATTCTTTTGAGGTAGAAGGTGCCTTCAATGACTCAGTGAGATAAGACATAATATCTCCATGTTGTAGGAAACTAATCTGACTGATATTTAGCAATATGTGTGACATTTCTATTGAGATTATTGTCATAGGGGGAAGTGATGGACAAATAATACAAATATTCTTACATTTTTTGTGTGTATATATACAATAAGCACTCTTTCCAGTTAGTGTGATATTTGCCTGGGTTATAAGCATTAAACCATTATTTTCCATTTTCATAGGATATTACATATGAAATAGTTAAATACATCTGACCCATGACTTGGCTATTTCATTTAGAGATTAGCACACATGTTTTTAGTCATAACATAATATGTTTTCTGTCTCATATTCAAGGACATAATTTGACCTTTGCATATAACATTAGAAATTAAGTATTTCTGCACATCTAGAGTGAGGTACATAGCATTTTTGATAAGTCTTGATCACGTGTGTTATAGCTTATTGGATCTAATATATAAATAAAATGTAATTGGTTGTGTAATGGATTGTTTTCATTGTCTTATGTAAACAGATATAAAAGGTTGTGTGTGCTGATTTTCCGGTTCAGTAACTGAGTAAATTGGTGGCAGCCATGATGGTTTGTTACTAATCCACATATTTTTTCTAAATATACTCACCATGAGAAATAAGCAAAGGACTTTGTTTTTCTTGGTGTCATTGTCTGCGAGAGGGAGTGGGAAGTGGGTCGAGTATGAGATAATTTCCCCAACAGGAAATGAGGAGAGTGGGGATAGGGAGAGAGGAGAATGTGGAGAGTGGGAATAGAGGAGAGAGTAAAATGAGGAGAGTGGGGATGGAGGAGAGAGGGGGGGATGAGGAGATTGGGGATGGGGGAGAGAGGGGAATGAAGAGAGTGGGAATAAAGGAGAGAGCCGAATGAGGAGAGTAGAGATGGAGGAAAGAGTAGAATGAGGAGAGAGGGGAATGAGGAGAGTGAGGATTGTTAGAGAGGTGTTCAGGAGAGTGAAGAATGAGGATATTGGGGGTGAGGAGTAGAGTGGAACGAGGAGAGTGGGAATAGAGTAGAGAGGGAAATGAGGAGAGTGGGAATAGAGGAGAGAGTGGAGTGATCAGAGTGGGGATGGGGGAGAGAGGGAAATGAGGAGAGTGGGGATAGAGGAGAGAGGAGAATTAGGAAATGGTGATAGAGGAAAGAGGGAAATTAGGAGAATGGGGATGGAGGAGAGATGGGAATAAGGAGAGTGGGGATGGGGGAGAGAGGGGAATGAGAAGAGTGGGAATAGAGAAGAGAGGGGAATGAGGAGAATGGGGATGAAGGAGAGATGGGAATGAGGAGAGTGGGGATGGGGGAGAGAGGGGAATGATGAGAGTGGGGATGTGGGAGAGAGGGAAATAAGGTGAGTGGGGATAGAGGAGAGAGGAAAATGAGGAGAGTGGTGATTGAGGAGAGATTGGAATGAGTAGAGTGGGGATGGGGGAGAGAGGGGAATAAGGAGAGTGGGAATAGAGGAGAGAGGGGAATGGGGAGAATGGGGATGGAGGAAAGAACGGAATGAGGAGAGTGGGGATGGGGGAGAGAGGGGAATGAGGAGAGTGGGAATAGAGGAGAGAGGGAAATGAGGAGGGTGGGAATAAAGGAGAGGGTAACGAGGAGAGTGGGCATAGGGAGAGAGGGGAATGAGGATAGTGTGAATAAAGGAGAGAGGGGAATGAGGAGAGTGTGGATTGAGGAAATAGTGGAATGAGGAGAGAAGGAAATGAAGAGAGTGGGATGAAGGAGAGAGGGGAATGAGGAGAGTGGGGGTTGAGAAGAGTGAAGAATGAAGATACTGGGGGTGAGGAGTAGAGTGGAATGAGGAGATTGGGGATAGAGGAGAGAGGGAAATGAGGAGAATGGGGATGGAGGAGAGATGGGAATTAGGAGAGTGGGGATGGGGGAGAGAGGGGAATTAAGAGAGTGGAAATAGAGGAGAGAGGGGAATGAGGAGAATGGGGATGGAGTAGAGATGGGAATGAGGAGAGTGGGGATGGGGGAGAGAGGGAAATGAGGAGAGTGGGGATAGAGGAGAGAGGAAAATGAGGAAAGTGGGGATAGAGGAAAGAGGGGAATGAGGAGAGTGTGAATAGAGGAGAGAGGGAAATGAGGAGAGTGACGATAGAGGAGAGAGGTAAATGAGAAGAATGGGGATGGAGGACAGATGGGAATGAGGAGAGTGGGATGGGGAGAGAGGGGAATGAGGAGAGTGGGATTAGAGGAGAGAGGGGAATGAGGAGAATGTGGATGTAGGAGAGAACGTAATGAGGAGAGTGGGGATGGGAGAGAGAGGGGAATGAGGAGAGATGGGAATGAGGAGGGTGGGAATAAAGAAGAGAGGGAAATGAGGAGATTGGGCATAGGGAGAGAGGGGAATGAGGATAGTGTGAATAAAGGAGAGAGGGGAATGAGGAGAGTGTGGATTGAGGAAATAGTGGAATGAGGAGAGAAGGAAATGAAGAAAGTGGGATGAAGGAGAGGGAGGAATGAGGAGAGTGGAGATGGAGGAAAGAGTAGAATGAGGAGAGAGGGGAATGAGGAGAGTGAGGATTGTGAGAGAGGGTTTGAGAAGAGTGAAGAATGAAGATATTGGGGGTGAGAAGTAGAGTGGAATGAGGAGAGTGGGAATAGAAGAGAGAGGGGAATGAGGAGAGTGGGAATAGGGGAGAGATGGGATTGAAGAGAGTAGGGATGAGGGAGAGAGGGGAATGAGGAGATAGGGGAATGATGAGAGTGGGGGTGGGGGAGAGGCAGAAAGAGAGTGGGGATTTGGAGAGACAGGAATGAAGAGAGAGGGTAATGAGGAGAGTGGTGATAGGGGAGAGACGGGAATAAGGAGAGTTGATAATGGGGATTGGGACAGTGTGAAATGAGGAGAGTGGGGACGGGAGATAGAGTGCAATAAGAAAATGGGGATTGAGGAGAGTGTGGAATGAGGAGAGTGGGGATGGGCGAGAGAGTGTAGTGAGGGGATTGGGAATGGGGTAGAGAGTTGAATGAGGAAAGTAGGGAATGAGCAGAGTGGAGATGGGGAGAGATTGGAATGAGGAGAGTGGGGATGGGGAGAGAGTGGAATAAGGAGAGTGGGGATGGGAAGAGAGTGGAATGAG
The DNA here is from genome assembly GCA_027410445.1 of Discoglossus pictus. Classification (NCBI taxonomy): domain Eukaryota; kingdom Metazoa; phylum Chordata; class Amphibia; order Anura; family Alytidae; genus Discoglossus; species Discoglossus pictus. The sequence goes on along the minus strand of CM050166.1, from coordinate 18,812,200 downwards.
GAGAGAGTGGAATGAGGAGAGTGGGGAATGAGGAGAGAGTGGAATGAGGAGAGTGGGGAATGAGGAGAGTGGGGATGGGAGAGAAAAGGGATTGAAGATTAGAGACAGGGAATGTGTAGAGCTGGGAAATAGACATGGGTACCCCCAAGAAACGATAGGGTGTCAGTGTGTATATTGTCAAAAATAACATGTCCAAAGTTGTTACCTCTTTGAAGAACCACTGTAATAATCAATGCTTTATTTAGACATTGATCATTAATCCATCATATACAATGATTTAACCAACCTACCAAAGAGGGAAAAAAAGATAGCTGTAGGACTGCCTGATCCATTATATAAATGTATAGAAGATAATTTTGTCCCTCTATTATGGGAATAGATACAGTGCCTTGCAAAAGTATTCACCCCCTTTGACTTTTTACCTATTTTGTTAGATTACAGCCTTAAATTCAATGTTTTGTTAATCTGAATTCTATGTGATGGATCAGAACACAATAGTCTAAGTTGGTGATGTGAAATGAGAAAAAGATATACATAAAACAATTTTTTTAAAAGTATAAAACAGAAATTTGGCATGTGCATACGTATTCACCCCCTTTGTTGTGAAGCCCATAAAAAGCTCTGGTGCAACCAATTACCTTCAGAAGTTACATAATTAGTGAATGATGTCCACCTGTGTGTAATCTAAGTGTCACATGATCTGTCATTACATATACACACCTTTTTTGAAAGGCCCCAGAGGCTGCAACACCTAAGCAAGAGGCACCACTAACCAAACATTGCCATGAAGACCAGGGAACTCTCCAAACAAGTAAGGGACAATGTTGTTGAGAAGGCACAAGTCAGGGTTGGTTATAAAAAAATATCCAAATCTTTGATGATCCCCAGGAGCACTATCAAATCTATCATAACCAAATGGAAAGAACATGGCACAACAGCAAACCTGCCAAGAGACGGAAGTCCACCAAAATTCACAGACCGGGCAAGGAGGGCATTAATCAGAGAGGCCGCACAGAGACCTAAGGTAACCCTGGAGGAGCTGCAGAGTTCCACAATAGAGACTGGAGTATCTGTACATAGGACGACAATAAGCCGTACGCTCCATAGAGTTGGGCTTTATGGCAGAGTGGCCAGAAGAAGCCATTACTTTCAGGAAAAAACAAAATGGCACGTTTTGAGTTTGCGAAAAGGCATGTGGGAGACTCCCAAAATGTATTGAGGAAGGTGCTCTGGTCTGATAAGACTAAAATTTAAATTTTTAGCCATCAAAGAAAATGCTATGTCTGGAGCAAAACCAACACATCACATCACCAAAGAACACCATCCCCACAGTGAAACATGGTGGTGGCAGCATCATGCTGTGGGGATGTTTTTCTGCATCCAGGACTGGGAAACTGGTCAGAGTTGAGGGAAAGATGGATGGTGCTAAATACAGGGATATTCTTGAGCAAAACGTGTACCACTCTGTGTGTGATTTGAGGCTAGGACAGAGGTTCACCTTCCAGCAGGACAATGACCCCAAACACACTGCTAAAGCAACACTTGGGGGGTTTAAGGGGAAACATGTAAACGTGTTGGAATTGCCTAGTCACAGCCCAGACCCCAATCCAATAGAAAATCTGTGGTCAAACTTAAAGATTGCTGTTCACAAGCGCAAACCATCCAACTTGAAGGAGCTGGAGCAGTTTTGCAAGGAGTAATGGGCAAAAATCCCAGTGGTAAGATGTGGCAAGCTCATAGAGACTGATCCAAAGCGACTTGGAGCTGTGATTGCCACAAAAAGTGGCTCTACAAAGTATTTACTTTAGGGGGGGAATAGTTATTAAATGATGCAAATCCTCAAACAATCCATGTTAATTCCAGGTTGTGAGGCAACAAAAAACGAAAAATGCCAAGGGGAGTGAACCTTTTGCAAGGCGCTGTACTTAAATAAGGATACAGGAATTAATATAGTAACAATGAAGTAACACACTAATAGTTTGAATGATACAATTTATCACATTAAATACATTATTGGATTATAATCACTGTAATGACCACTCTTTGGATGATGCTGCATAGTGTTAATGTAACTGTATGCCGACATTAGTGGACATCGTGTAGTGAAAATCTTGGACATTAATCCATATTTTTAAATGTGGAAATATTAGACCTATTAGTAATAGTCTTTCTTTTAGGTGTTTTTGTACTCATGACACCTATACAAGAGATATGTAATAGATCTGAAGGAATTGATTGTAAGTCTGTGAGTTTTCAATCTAGCATGAAGCTTTGGGGAAAGCTCTATGGACACGGATTCTAAGCTCAAAGACAGGGCCCTCCATCTTTTGTAATGTGTTCATATTTTTTTGCCTTGATCACAACCTATGTATAGAGCTACGGAATATGTTGGTGCTTTACAAATAAAAAATGATAAGAAATATTGAGTAACGGCAGAGTGCTAGCAGTCTTTGGGACAAGGGGCCAGTATAGGTCCATTCGGAGCTGTCTTGAACTTGTGTACAACAGAAAACCCTTACTAGCCTTCTAATATCGAGAAGCAATAAAAGAGACCCAACACGCGTTTCCGTGTCAGCGGATTCTTCAGCGGAAACTAAATGCTTAAAATTGTGCACCTATAAAGGGCTGCATGTAATGACGTAAACGCTTTAACCACCCTGTTTCATTAACCCTTTCTGAACTAGGAGGATTGTAACTATTATGATAATTACAGGTATGTAACTATAATTAATCAAATAGTCACTAAAATGAAGAAGGGAATGATGAAGCTTATGATACATATTTGATGAGGTAGAAATGAGATATAGTCTTCTGAATGATTGGTGACATAGTTTAAATGACTAAAAGGTGGTTTATAACATTGTGGACTTTGACAATTGGGTCAATTAAATGTGCATAATATCTAGATACTGTACTTGTATAATCCCCTGTACATTTCTTAAAAGTTACTATGACATTTTTAATTATAGCATAGTATGACATGCAGTGTGTACTTCTTTATTTAGTATGTTGGCATTACGTTTATATAAATCCTACTATTTTGGATGACTCTTACATAGACTTAAAATTTAAATGAAAGAAAAAGGATAAATAATGAGTAAGAAGTATTCTTTACAACAACTCCTAAGAGCATCATGGAGGATATGATCGCATTCTTATGCAGATATTTGCAACCATGTAATATTTGCATAAATGTAACTACATTTCAATGGTATTGTTCTGGATATTTAAGAGGACCAGTGTTATAATGATACAACCTTAATGAGAATGGGGAGTAAGGAAGGGTATACCCTAAATACTTTCATGTCTCTTTCTAGATTACTTTTTACACTGTGACCTACTATTTTAATCTGGTGAACCAAGGAGATGGTATAATATTGAGCGCCGCTCCACATACAGTATGTGCAATATTATACATTTACTGTAATCAAATCCAAAGAGCCACTGTAGTTCACGTCTTTGTGATGCATGTAATAAAATAAAAACATTAGCAGCTGTGTAAACCATGCACATAAAAACATTAATAAAAATGAATTTTTGAAGAATTTGTTTGAGAAAAAGAATCCATATTGTATTTGTTACATCACTTCCTGAAAGATGGATCATGAGGGTGTTTTTCTGTATCTAGCACTAGTGGAAAGAGGGGAAAGAGAGTGGGAGAGTGAGAGACAGAAAGGGGAGAGAAAGAGAGGAAAGAGAGAGAGGGTGATAGGGGAGAGAGAGGGAAAACAGAGTGAGGAAGAGAAAGAGGGAGAGAGAGGGTGAGAGTGGAGGTGATAGGGGAGAGAGAGAGGGGGAACAGAGTGAGGACGAGAAAGAGGGAGAGAGAGGGTGAGAGTGAAGGTGATAGGGGAGAGAGAGGGGGAACAGAGTGAGAGAAAGAGGGAGAGAGAGAGAAGGGTGAGAGTGGAGGTGATAGGGGAAAGAGAGAGGGGGAACAGAGTGAGAGAAAGAGGGAGAGAGAGAGAGAGGGTGAGAGTGGAGGTGATAGGGGAGAGAGAGAGGGGGAACAGAGTGAGGACGAGAAAGAGGGAGAGAGAGGGTAAGAGTGGAGGTGATAGGGGAGAGAGAGGGGGAACAGAGTGAGAGAAAGATGGAGAGAGAGAGAGGGTGAGAGTGGAGGTGATAGGGGAGAGAGAGAGAGGGGAACAGAGTGAGAGAAAGAGGGAGAGAGAGAGAGAGGGTGAGAGTGGAGGTGATAGGGGAGAGAGAGAGGGGGAACAGAGTGAGGACGAGAAAGAGAGAGAGAGAGGGTAAGAGTGGAGGTGATAGGGGAGAGAGAGGGGGAACAGAGTGAGAGAAAGATGGAGAGAGAGAGGGTGAGAGTGGAGGTGATAGGGGAGAGAGGGGGAACAGAGTGAGGAAGAGAAAGAGGGAGGGAGAGGGTGAGAGTGGAGGTGATAGGGGAGAGAGAGGGGGAACAGAGTGAGGAAGAGAAAAAGGGAGAGAGAGGGTGAGAGTTGAGGTGATAGGGGAGAGAGAGGGGGAACAGAGTGAGAGGGAGAGAGAGAGAGAGAGAGAGAGAGTGAGAGTGGAGGTGATAGGGGAGAGAGAGAGGGGGAACAGAGTGAGAGAAAGAGGGAGAGAGAGAGAGAGGGTGAGAGTGGAGGTGATAGGGGAGAGAGAGAGGGGGAACAGAGTGAGGAAGAGAAAGAGGGAGAGAGAGGGTGATAGTGGAGGTGATAGGGGAGAGAGAGAGGGGGAACAGAGTGAGGACGAGAAAGAGGGAGAGAGAGGGTGAGAGTGGAGGTGATAGGGGAGAGAGAGGGGGAACAGAGTGAGAGAAAGAGGGAGAGAGAGAGAGAGGGTGAGAGTGGAGGTGATAGGGGAGAGAGAGAGGGGGAACAGAGTGAGGAAGAGAAAGAGGGAGAGAGAGGGTGAGAGTGGAGGTGATAGGGGAGAGAGAGAGGGGGAACAGAGTGAGAGAAAGAGGGAGAGAGAGAGAGAGAGGGTGAGAGTGGAGGTGATAGGGGAGAGAGAGAGGGGGAACAGAGTGAGAGAAAGAGGGAGAGAGAGAGAGAGGGTGAGAGTGGAGGTGATAGGGGAGAGAGAGAGGGGGAACAGAGTGAGGAAGAGAAAGAGGGAGAGAGAGGGTGAGAGTGGAGGTGATAGGGGAGAGAGAGAGGGGGAACAGAGTGAGGAAGAGAAAGAGGGAGAGAGAGGGTGAGAGTGGAGGTGATAGGGGAGAGAGAGGGGGAACAGAGTGAGAGAAAGAGGGAGAGAGAGAGAGAGGGTGAGAGTGGAGGTGATAGGGGAGAGAGAGAGGGGGAACAGAGTGAGAGAAAGAGGGAGAGAGAGAGAGAGAGAGAGAGAGAGAGAGGGTGAGAGTGGAGGTGATAGGGGAGAGAGAGGGGGAACAGAGTGAGGAAGAGAAAGAGGGAGAGAGAGAGGGTGAGAGTGGAGGTGATAGGGGAGAGAGAGGGGGAACAGAGTGAGGAAGAGAAAGAGGGAGAGGGTGAGAGTGGAGGTGATAGGGGAGAGAGAGGGGGAACTGAGTGAGGAAGAGAAATAGGGAGAGAGAGGGTGAAAGTGGAGGTGATAGGAGAGAGAGAGGGGGAACAGAGTGAGAGAAAGAGGGAGAGAGAGAGAGTGAGAGTGGAGGTGATAGGGGAGAGAGAGAGGGGGAACAGAGTGAGAAAGAGAAAGAGGGAGAGAGAGGGTGAGAGTGGAGGTGATAGGGGAGAGAGAGAGGGGGAACAGAGTGAGAAAGAGAAAGAGGGAGAGAGAGGGTGAGAGTGGAGGTGATAGGGGAGAGAGAGGGGAAACAGAGTGAGGAAGAGAAAGAGGGAGAGAGAGGGTGAGAGTGGAGGTGATAGGGGAGAGAGGAGGGGGAACAGAGTGAGAGAAAGAGGGAGAGAGAGAGAGGGTGAGAGTGGAGGTGATAGGGGAGAGAGAGAGGGGGAACAGAGTGAGAGAAAGAGGGAGAGAGAGAGAGGGTGAGAGTGGAGGTGATAGGGGAGAGAGAGAGGGGGAACAGAGTGAGGACGAGAAAGAGGGGGAGAGAGGGTGAGAGTGGAGAGAGAGAGAGGGAGAACAGAGTGAGGGAGAGAATGAGGGAGAGAGGGGGTGAGAGTGGAGGTGATAGGGGAGAGAGAGAGGGGGAACAGAGTGAGAGAAAGAGGGAGAGAGAGAGAGGGTGAGAGTGGAGGTGATAGGGGAGAGAGAGGGGGGAACAGAGTGAGAGAAAGAGGGAGAGAGAGGGTGAGAGTGGAGGTGATAGGGGAGAGAGAGGGGGAACAGAGTGAGAGAAAGAGGGAGAGAGAGAGAGGGTGAGAGTGGAGGTGATAGGGGAGAGAGAGAGGGGGAACAGAGTGAGAGAAAGAGGGAGAGAGAGGGTGAGAGTGGAGAGAGGCAAGAGACAGGAAAGGGAGAGAGAGACAGGAGAGAGCGAGTGTGAGAGGAGAGAGGGGTGAGAGACAGAAGGAAAATAAATTTTAAAAATAAGAAAAAAACACTACAATAAATGTACATATAATATAGAACGTTTCAATAAAGTTTTTAGTTTAAAAAAAATCAGCAATATTTTGCTTGTGCAATAAAGGCTGTTTGAAAAAAAAAAAAAAAAAAAAAAAGCTGCAGCAGGTCCCACCCTCTGACTGACGGCTGCCTGGCCTATAAAAGACGCGGCCCCGCCCATCTCCTTCCTCTTTCACGCAGTGACGTTCGCTGTTTAAAGTGCTCGGTCCTTCTGAGGAAGCTAAGGCCTGGTTACAATCCGGCGACTAGCACCCATTTATTCAGCCATCCGACTCCCGCACCGCGCTCATCACACTCAGCAATGGCCTCCGTATCCGAGCTCGCCTGTATTTATTCCGCTCTCATCCTCCATGATGATGAAGTGTCCATCACGGTGAGAGGGCTTGGCGGGAGGGGAACATGGCGGCGCGGGGGGGAGTATACTTTGTCTTTAGGAGCTAGTTATGTGCGCCCTGTATCACGGTGCATGTCATGTCCCCGGTGCTTTGGTCGGTGTGTGTGTCTGTGAGATATTGGCGCTTCGCAGGACAGCAACATACCTGTGACGTCACATCTGTCACGTGTTCCCAGGGAGCCCACATGGTCCTGCTCTGGTAAAGAAAATAAACCTTATTGTTGTGACTATAATTTAGCTTTTTGGTGTCAGACTATAACTGACACATTGAGATTGACCATTTAGATCCAATAAACTAGCAGCACAGATGGTACTGTGCATGAGGGGGATGGAGCCAGCTGTACATTTAGGAGCCAGAAATGGTGTGTGTACAGATGGAAACTTCCTTGGAGTCTTCCTGAAACTTGAGCTAATGCCTCTCTGTAGGACTTCCTTCCATGCACAGTCTCCTGTACAATCTTCCCATTTATTATTACTCCAGTAAGAGCCCCTTTATTGTGCTATTCAAAGTATGTTGTGTATAACTAGCACAGTACAGGTACACCATACATGTGATAAGCTGGGGCAGGAGATCTCTTGGTGCCATAGATGACATGTCTCACAATCTAACACAATCCTGGCTTGTCCACCCCATCTTTAGTAATGTCTGTATGGTCAGATTGGGGATCCCACTAGTGATCACACCGAGCTGTGGCCCCAGGATGTATATACCTCCTTACTGTAGTGGCTGTAACTGTAAGATGGTTTTGATATTGGCATGTGATGAGCGGGCAGGACATTGTGATTAGATGGACAGGTTGGTGCGTAAGGTAAATACTACTTGTATTAGTGATGGGAGGTCCAGACATGTATTATCTTTCTGTTCTTCTGGGTCTCATATTTTTGGCTTCACAAAACGATGCAGTATTTTTTTGTATGAAATGAGTGTAGTTAGATGGGCCGCGCTCTTCTCCTGCCCCTTGCTGAGCCGGGTTTCAGGATACTGGGTGACATCTCTGAACGCCATCAAGCTTATGTCATTAGTGCCCATTACCACCAAAGCAGCTTCTATTGTGCAAACATTTTGCGTAAATATCTGCAGACACGTGCACCATTAGGGTAACAGGGACCCTGCGTGTGAGGTTTCAAACATTGAGGAATTCTTTGTTTTATGGTAATAGATTCATAATAAACATTTGGTAGACTTGTTTCAGTAGTGTGAGTTAGTGATTATCTGGATGCTGGTACAGCTTGATAGGTATATTTTGGAAGCTTTATCATGAGATTTGTTCCAAGACCTGCATAATGGCTGATCCCGGACCTCACCAATAGGATGTGATGAGACCTGTCGTGTTCAGGTGTCTGGTTCTGTAATGCAGGGCTTGGCAAATCAGCGAGAAAGCTCTGGCAATGTTGTGTACAGTTACCATTCCCTGATATACAATCTGAGAGGTCTGGCTCTGTAGTATTTTGACTGGCTCCTAATGTTTAGCATGGATTTTTCCGTCCTACTGTAAGGCATGTTTGAAATGCAATTTTTGATTTGGTAGACATATTGCTAGAACTTCTCTTAAGTCTGGCACTTTTGTTGCCATAGTGTTAAATATTGGTTTGACGGCTGCCGTTATTGCAGTTTCCGGCTAGGTCAGTACATTTCCCACTTTGTTTGTATTCCTTCATGCGGCACGTCAGATGGTCTACACTGAAGACTGATGGAAGGGATACAGATGTGTGTGTGTGTGATCTTGAAGTTGTGTAAAAATACAGATGGATTTCAGTGTAGTATTCAGAATGGAGAAGTCAGGCGATCCACTGAGGATATTGCTATAAGTCGTGTGGAATGTCATTTGAAAATAAATAAGGCTCAGAAACTAACACAGATGTCACTATTTGTAATAGTTTTTATGCATCTTCAGAAATGTCAGCCATTTATATTAATGATCTTGTATGTTTTTGTTTTTTATAAACTGAATCTTGATAGTTCTTATTTTCTTTTTCCAGGAAGACAAGATCCAAACTCTCATCAAAGCCGCAGGTGTCTCAGTGGAGCCTTTCTGGCCCAGCCTCTTTGCAAAGGTATTGTACATGTGTAATACCCATTTTAGCAACTTACTCTCTTGTTGCTTTGTGTATGTATTGACACTTTTTTTTTATTAGTATGTTCTTTTAGTTGAAAATGTTCATGCTGAGCTTAAATATTGCAGCATATGAAGAGCTCTTGGGCTGATGTGACACAAGACTAACATCTTCTCTCCTTCTGCAGGCCCTCGCCAACGTTAACATTGGCAGCCTGATCTGCAATGTAGGAGCTGGTGGTGGAGCCCCCGCTGCAGGCGGTGCTGCCCCTGCTGCTGCCGCCGCTGCTGCTCCAGGTAACCACAAGTTCATTTGCTAGTAAAGACTTGAACCTTTTAGTGAGCTTGTAAATAGATCTTCATAGATGTGGCACAAAGGTTATTAATCCCCAAATTATATAGAAACTATTAAACAATTGCTTAGCACTGTACAGTGAATGGCGGTCCCCAGGATTTTTGTTTAAGAATCAGTTTTGAGGTGTGCACCATAACTTCACAGCTCTAAGACATTTTTGTAGGCTTGAAGAAAACTACTGTCCAGATGAGCTAAATGTAATGGAGTTTAGATTTTTTTTTTTTTTTTTGTTTAATTGTGAAGGTCATTTTTGTAGGATTTAAAATCCTCTAAGTTACTGTAGATTTTTTTTATTTTTTATCTGAATTGATTGTATTCTTCAGGTTCCATCTCACTCTGGCAATACTCTGCTACATAGAATGGCAAGATCAAATCATTTTTATTAGTCTTTTGTAACATGCCATCATATTCTGTAGCACTATACAAGGTTACGTACAAAGAAAAAGTAAATACAATACACGGCATAAAGTAGAGGGCCCTGTGTTTGAGTTTAAAATCTTACATGCATGGATAAATTCACACAAATCATAGGTGGGTGGGCACAGGTTGAGTCCAGACGTTGGAGACGTGCATGATGGTCTAGAGGCAAAAGTAAACACAGTAAATAGAAATGGTTAGATTCTGAGTGAAGCCAATATTATGTATAGCGAAAAAATGACAACTTTCACAATGTAAAGACCTATTTCTGTGATGTTGTGTGTCATTTGCAGTATGTGAATAGTTTTTTCAGGTTATTCTACAAAAATGTTTTTTTTTTTTCTCAGCTGAGGAAAAGAAAGAAGAGAAGAAGGAAGAAGAGTCTGAGGAGTCTGATGATGACATGGGCTTTGGTCTTTTTGACTAAATCGCTTTTGTAACAAGACTTGTAATAAAAAGAACATCTTCGTAACTTACCTTGTTTCATTTGCATCTCTGTAGCTTCATGAGCTGCTGTGCAGGGGAGATTAGACTTGGGCACGATGTTACTCAAATGCAACACCTCTGTTTAGACTGGTAATTGGCAACTCTGGTATTGCAACCTTTATTGAAAGCAACTACAGTTGTGTGCAATTACATTTAGAAAACCTGCTTTTACTACAGTCTCATACATTTCCATTGCAGCTGAGGAATTTTGCAAATAAAAAAGGAAGACTATGTAATCCTTGTGGTCCAGTTAGGCTCTTCTGCTGGATGTGGCCACACAGTTGGATTCAGAAAAGTCTGAGGGGGGAAAAAAAGCTTTTTGACAAGTTTGATATATTTTCGCACCAGCTTATAGAAAACAAAGTGTAAGATAAGATCAAAACTGAATACTGGTTCATTTTTCTCCCAGGGAAAAGTACTTGAAACAAAGAATTGCATATATTGGTGTTCTAAAGTTTTACACCTCATGCTTCACTTGAGGGTGTTATATAAATGCAGTCGGGTAGTACATCAAACGTGCCGAGCGAGCTTCCATCTTTATTTCATACACATAGAAGATGGCATTAAATCCCTGTCTTAACATACATGTCCTGCCAAATCTAGGGAGCTAAGCCTGTGGTCATCAGAATAAGAGGATACCAAAAATGTAATTCTTTATAGTGTAAATGTGGGAATTATACTTAACAGAAGGACTTGAGCGCCAGTCTGAGGCTGACCCATTAAACAGTATTTTCTTAACCGAATTCAGAGGTTTATTAAGGTGATATGTTTAAGATATGGGATAAAAATAATGAAGTTATATACATTCACCTGGCTTTGTTTATAAACATGAGACAACTTGGCTATTAAATTAAGAATTGGGCAGCCACCACTATGCCAAATGATTTAATCTTATTTTGGAAAATAAATCAAATGCACGATTTTAAATTCTTAAACCATACTTATTTAATTTGTTAAAAATGCTTATTGGTGTCAGCATATTAAACTGCAATTTTACTAAAATACGTATAAACAAAAACATGCATTTTACCACAAGGACCATTCCAATATATTCCATATGGAATTTAAAGCAAAGACTCCTTCAAATGACAATCCCACTAAGTAAAAAGGAATATATTCCTCAAACAACTTTTTTTGAGTTATTAAAGTCTTATCTAATGCCTCAATCTTATCCTCAGGTAATTTGATTCATAAATATGCAGAAAAAGAATGGATATTTTTTTTTAAACTACAACTAAAATGTTTGCCTAAGGAAAAAATAATTTAAATTACCATGGGATGGCTTTAAAATAAAGAAAAAATGTAAAGCTTTCTTTGCATGGGCTGTCCTTATGAAGTGGATTCCCATTAGTCCTATTGAAAATACAGGTACTTTGTATTGTCAAATTCCCATTGAAATGTCTCTAAGGCCTACTCGACCTCTAGAACTAAATGTCATAAATGGTGGATTGTAAAGGATAAATGTTTTTTTTTTTTTTTATCTACTTGGGAAGGATGGGAGAAGGGAGTTGCAATAACTGGATCTTACTGAATGTGAACATTGCCAACTTTCTCCAAAAAATGTAAATGTCTGACACTGCATCATGGATGCCTCTAGGAAAAAACACATCTGATTGTTCCCAAATAAAAACTAGTTTGACACTTCCCTTCTAATTATGTTCTATAACTAAAGATTTCAATTATATAGTTGACATTATACAGTTAAAGGGACATGGAAGGTTTCTGGTTTCCATGATGTATAGAGCATCAAAAAAGATAATATAGAAAAAAAAAAACTTTATTGGATACTCTGGATCCGGAAACTACGCCAATTAAAATGTATAAACACTATATATAGATACTCCAATAAATAAGTATGAATTATTGAATATTTGCATATTACCTATTCATACCATAAACTATGCTACACAATCCTCATAAATCAGAATATACTGATACTCCTGTTAATACGGGATATACTGATAATCATAGGATAGTGCAACAACTTTTGTAAAAAGTGAGTGTCTATATACATATAAAAACAAATGTACATAAAAATAGAATCTGATACCTTAGAATTCATTAATATATTGAATCAAAATGACACAGGTCTAAGATTCACATACATGATTAACAATAGAGAAGTTGAATTTCTGGATCTCCCCATTTTGAAAGATAATACAGGCAAGATACATACATCAGTATTTCGCAAACCCACTGCATCAAATTCGCTCCTCCATTGGTCTAGCCAGCACCCTCTGAGACTAAATTCAGGAATACCTACAGGACAATATTTGCGCCTAAAGCGAAATTGTGACAATTATTGGATTTCAAGCAAAAAGCTAAAGATCTGCGTATGAGATTCAAACAAAGAGGCTACCGAAATCGTGTGCTCAAAAGAGCCTACAGTAGAGCTTTGTCGAGTAAACGAGAAGATTTATTATATAAAACGGACAAAGGTGAATTCAATGACCAGGATATGAAAATACGTTGCATAATGCAATATGGAAAAGACTGGCGAGCCATTAAACAAATCCTTAAAAAACATTGGTACATTCTACAAGAGGATGAGGCCCTGAAAGAATCATTAACATCTGAACCCTCCATAACATACAGGAGGAGTAGAAATATAAAAGATACATTGGTAAAGAGTTATTACAAACCTCCTCAAAAATCATTGAATTGGTTAACTCCCACAATAGGATTATTCAAATGCGGTCATTGCAAAGCTTGCAACTACATTAAACCTAGCAAAGAATTTATTGACCATAAGACAGGAAAGAAATATCCAGTAAAAACTTTTCTAAATTGCGAAACTACACATGTAATTTATGTAATGACTTGTCCTTGTCATAAATATTATGTGGGAAAAACCTTTCGACAATTACGAAGACGGATTCTGGAACATGTTTATTCAATACCTAAATTCTTGGACACTCCTGTATCTAGACACATCAATAATTTCCATCAAAATCAGGCCGGGGTAATGAAGTTTCAAGTCTTAGAAAAACTATCCTTAGGACCTAGAGGAGGAAACATTGACCAAATCTTGCTCCAAAAAGAGAGCAAATGGATATTTACACTAAACAGCAAATACCCTATGGGCCTCAATGAAGGATATTCCTATTCTGCTTTTCTTTAGAGCACATATTTTTACACTCTTAATCCCCTCAATATAATCTTCACTTTAATTCCATCACTCAGCAGCCGATATTTGCACTTCATGTCATACACTATTATCATGCAATTTAGATAGGTTGTGTGTTTTATTTCACATATTTATACACTCCATAATTCACTTTAGTATTTCTGGCATGGAAATACTATCCTAGTACACCAAACTTCAACACTTATTTATCATTCAGCTTATCTATTTAAGTAATATATGTTTCATTGCAGAATTTAGGTTTATCTCATTCCTTATTGTCCAAACATCAATTGACACATCATGACTGTACCAAATAGGAAAATACCAATGTATGTTATACAGCAAGCCTATTCCTTTGGTTATTGTATATTTTTTATTATATTTTTTCTTTTTGATTTTCCAAAATTATTGAAATAATTTAATTTGAAAGACATATTCGGATCATTTGGAGTATAGGCACAGTTTTTGTCCTCTTTTATTGAAGGCATAGCGTATATGCACAAGTATAATATAATATACTAAATAACAAGATTTAGAATTCAAATCATTGGTTTCCCTCATATTTATAATGTACTTTAATATTCTATCTTCGTTTTTCATATCTTAAGTCATTTAAACACCCTTCTAATATATATATATATATATATATATATATATATATATAGCCCTTAGTCCTTTTGGTGAGATCTCCTAAAACCCCTGACACCAGTATGGGCCGTTTTGAGCCTATTTGGTCTCAATTTGCAAGTAAATGTATTTTTTGTAAAAAACGATCCTAATAAAGTTGAATGGGATTTGAATGGACGCCGTGACGTCACCACGTTGACGTTCCGGCATCCATTCGGCCACTGTCTGTAATAATAAAGTTTAATCAACTTTGAAAAACGTCATGACGTTGCGCATTACTGCGTTTCTAATGGAATCCAATTAAGGAAGCGTTCTACAGGCCTTAAATTTAAGTTAAAAGCCTTAGAAAAAGTCCCCGTGGAGGGACGAAACGGCCCGTTGGCATCATTTTTTCCAATTTTCTGAACCTTAGAACACTGGAAGCTAAGTACAAACACTCTTTGGAGTGCAATTTTCTTTTTTTACAACCATATTGGCTCAAATATTATTCTATCCAGATATTCCAATATTCCAATTATCTAGTGGCATTAGAAAGTCTATGGAGAGCTGTATTGGAGAGCTTTACTACTGAACAGCAAGTATATTGCCACTATGGCTGTATTTATGTCATAGAATTATACTGCTATATGTGTTTTGTTTTGCTCATATCCAATAGTGCTTCTCTCTCCTTGATATAAGACACTGTAGATAATTTACAGAGTCATTCATTTGTGATTGTATATGCTTTCAGTTTATTCAAGTATTTGTTAAGGTATCAGATTCTATTTTTATGTACATTTGTTTTTATATGTATATAGACACTCACACTTTTTACAAAAGTTGTTGCACTATCCTATGATTATCAGTATATCCTGTATTAACAGGAGTATCAGTATATTCTGATTTATGAGGATTGTGTAGCATAGTTTATGGTATGAATAGGTAATATGCAAATATTCAATAATTCACACTTATCATTTATTGGAGTATCTATATATAGTGTTTATACATTTTAATTGGCGTAGTTTCCGGATCCAGAGTATCCAATAAAGTTTTTATTTTATTTTTCTCTATATAATCTTTTTTGATACATTAAGGGGTGTTAAGCACCCAGGATACTAGCAATATAGATCATTATTTTTCTGGGTATACACTGGGGGGAGCTAAAGATGTCAGATTTTTTTACTTATTTTTTAAAGTAGCTGTTTTTAATAGTGCCTGCCCAACAAACAAATACATGAGCTTTACTTGTAAGTGCATTACAGTCGTCCTTTGAAGAAACTTAACGTGAAGCCCTAGGTACACAAAACTGCTTCTGGAGGTGTGTATAAGAACAGTACTTTCTAGCCTTTTTATATTATCCTACCCTCTCCTTCTCTTCATCTCCTTGACCCTTGCTTTTTACTCCCTTTCTCAATTCTTTCTTTTCTTCCTACTTTCCTCCCTCCTCTCTCTTTCCCCTCCCCACACCCTGTTTCACCCTATTCTCCTAATTTACTCCTCCTCACCAGTCCAGAATTAGGGGAGTGAGAGGAAAAGCCAAAATCTAGACTAAAGGACCTATTGATGCGGGTTAAAAAGACGAAAATTATGGCAAACGGCAATCTCAGTTCCTGGCAAAGCGTCAGGGAAGGGAAGAAGTGGAGGCAGAGATTTTATATTCCTGGGCTCCAAGACCTCTTCAGATGGTGACTGTGACCATGAAATTAAAAGACGTTTGATTTTGGGGAGGAAACTATGGCAAGGCTGGGCCTGCTATTAAAAAGTAAAAATATTATATTATCAACAAAGGTCCACATAGTTAGAACTATAATATTCCCAGTAGTAACATACAGATGTGGGAGCTGGACCATAAATATGTCTGAGCCCAGTAGAATTGATGCCTTTGAATTGTGGTTTTGGAGAAACTGCTTAGAGCCCCTTGGACTGCAAGAAGTTTCAATAAATCAATACTACAGGAAATCAAGACAAACTGTTCACTGGAAGATTTGATCATGAAACTAAATAATTATTAAAAAACAAATATTTTGGTCATATAAGAAGACTGGATTCTCTAGATAAGACTATGTACATAGTTACATAGTAATTGAGATTGGAAAAAAAACTTGAATCCATCAAGTTCAACCTTTTTAGATCACCAATGTTAATTGATCTAGAGGAAGCAAAGAGAAAAAAGAAACCATTAAAACATAGCCAATTTTCACAAAAGGAGGGAAAAAAATTCCTTCCTGACCCCAGATAACGGTGATCAGATTTCTTCCTGGATCAATACTCTCTCTCTAATTAACCGGGAAAACCCTGAATGCTCTTTTTATTCAAAAATATCCATCCCCTTTTTATTTTATCTATAAAATAAGCTGTCACTACCTCCTTTGGTAGATAATTCTAAAGATTAACTACCCTTACTGTGAAGCACCCTTTTCTTTAAGGTGAAATCTTTTTACTACTAATCTCAAAAGGATGTCCTCTTGTCAGTTGACAACCTCTTGGTACAGAAAGCTCACTTGACAATACCTTATATAAATATATCCAGGATCAATATAAGGCTATCATATTGCTTTTTAGGAAATAAGTGTAATTTGGTTAGTCTTTCTTCATAACTTAGTCCATCCTTTCCCCTTATTAGTTTTGTTGCCCTCCTCTGTACCTTTTACAGCTCTGAAATGCCCTTTTTATGAAGTGGTGCCCAAAATTGTATTCCATATTCCAAATGAGGGCGTACTAGGGATTTGTATAGTGGCAGAATTATATTCGCTTCCCTGGCTTCTATACCCTTCTTAATACATGCTAATATTTTATTTGCCTTTGCAGCTGCTGCTTGGCATTGAGCACTGTTGCCTAGGTAATTGTCCACAAGCACTCCCAAATCCCTTTCAATATGATACTCATAAATTTGCTCCATTTACATAATAAATTGCCTGGCTATTTTCCTTCGCAGATGCATAACTTGCATTTACGTACATCATTATCCGATTTAACTACCTTGCATAACTTAGTGTCATCAGCAAAAATGGAGACAATACTTTCCAGTCCTACTTCTAAGTCATTAATAAATATGTTAAAAAGCAGAGGACCTAATACTGAACCCTGAGGAACCCCACTTACCACATTAGTCCAATTTGAGTATGTTCCATTTACCACACCCCTTTGCTTCCTGTCTTTTAGCCAGCTCTCAATCCATGAGCAGATATTTACTGCAATTCCTTTATCCCTTAGTTTGCACAGTAGTCTTCCATGTGGCACTGTATCAAAAGCCTTTGCAAAAGCCAAAAACACTACTTTCACTGAGTTGCCTTAATCCAAGTTCCTACTAACGGCCTCATAGAAACCAATTAGATTGGTCGGACATGACCTATCCCTCATAAATCCATGTTGGTTTGAATAGACATATTCTTGTATATTATCCCTTATTAAACCCTTCTAAATACTTTCCCACTACAGAAGTGAGGCTTACAGGTGTATAATTCCTTGCTCTGGGAAAGATTAAAGCAACAAGAAGAAGGTGTCAGTATAGGTGGCAATGAATAGATGAGGTCACTGAAGCAATGAACATGAACTTGATGGAGCTCAGAGGGGCAGTGGCTGACAGATGTGCATGGCATCCTGTGGTCCCTAGGGTCACTGATTTGGACACGACTGAACAACATAATTTTTCTAATCTATATTAACTCGGCATGCTCATTCTATTCTGTTCTTATTTTATAAATGTTACCAATACACTGGGAATTACTCTGTATTTTTTTATAGAATAACCAAAACAAATAGGAGACTTAATGAAGTTACTTAATGGCTTTGCCAAGTAACTCTTTAAATGCCAATTTGACTCTTGATCTGTAACAGAACTAGAGGAAATAGTAAGAAAACCTCCCAGTCTGACACAAACCTTAAAAAATAAAAATATCAGGGGCGGAGCTAGCGTCCGAATGAGACGGACGTGTCTGTGGGAGCTCCGTTTTGCTGGCTGCAGATTAGGGGCCTATATCTGGCCCAACTAACAGAGGGGACCCAAGGACCATCGCGGAGAGGACGGAGAGGAAGGGGAGGTGATACCGATCCCCCGCGGGACTCCCTGTACCGAGGCTGGAGCAGCCCGGGAGACCAGCCAGCCACCCAGCAGGCAGAGGCGTGCACCCCAGCAGGGGAGCGCTTCTGCACAAGAAAAGCCACCCTACCAGCCCCGGATTGAGAGAGCGACGCGGGGAGCGGACCAAGCCGGAGGGGGACCTCCTGGAGAACAGGCATGAAGAGAGGGATGTGAGAGAGAGAGGAGAAGGCCCGCAGGGGAGCCGGCGGCTATTTTGGGAGGTGGAGGAGGTGGCTAACGGCCTCCATGGGAGCCTAGGAGCCATAACCTGGTGCCCAGGAGACCACAGACCACCTTGGGAAGACCTCCGGGGACAGCTGGTTCCGACCGGAGGGTCACAGGGGCAACACAGAGGTGGACAGAGACCCCCCAGAAGCAGAGAGAAAAAGCCCGCGAACTCGCCATCTTGGGTGCCCTCACACGTGGGCCTGCAGGTACCTTTCATCACAGAGGGGGAATATGCTTAAGCTATGTCCCAACTAACTTTTTGATACTTCCATCCTGGACAAATGCCTGGACACTTCTCTAATATAGCTCATCCAGCTTTTGCTTCTCAATAATTGTCTTTTAACAGATACCCATTCAAGGGCTTGGGACACCAGTGTATACAAATATCCCTGCTTCCCTTACATCTGAGACTGTTTCCATATGTTTCAATAAACAATTCTCCTATTTTATTTCAACTAATTGCATATAAACAGCTCCTTACTGAGCAAGACTCTGTGAACCAGTAGGACAAGAGTGATCTGCCTCCTTATAGGCAAATATAAAGACAAGGTTGAGCAGCCTGCACTCCTGCATTTCTACATCTCTACCCCCACCCGGTGGACCTGTGGAGTAATACAGAATCAACCTGGCAACATATGAATAATATACTGCTGGATGCAACACTGTCAACCATCATAGAGGGGGGTTACAAACTGACCCATTCTATACGCTAACTGGTGTGCCACCCTAATTCAACAGGCCTTAAACCAAAGGCGAGACTCTGTGCAATATTTATACAAGAGCATTTTGCCTGCATAGGCAGGCACAGGGTCGGCTTGTCTCCAGAATTCTTGAGCAAAATGGTGAGCGGACCCGGCAACACAGCCAGCAGAGGTCGTCACTACACCTACAGAGCCTAACATATGCAATCTGACTCACTGGAGCCCTTAACAAAGTTTTAAGCGCAGCCTCTCACTGCATATCGAACGGGGCAGAATCCTTGGCAGATTTTCAGCAGTTTCCTCTATCTGAACGCCTCGAGATGCCGAAACCCAAACGCTCATCCTCAGCGAAGGGTATACGGGTGCACTTTCCACCAAAGGCCGGCCGGCACATGTCTCCTGGTGACTATATTTCAGAACACTCGGAATGCTCCGATCAGGAAGAGAATCCCAAAAGACCTCACCAACATGTGGATCTATCGGCCAGGTCAATGGCCACGATTGAGCGGCTTCTGGCAAAGGTGATTGAACCCCTCAGGCAGGACCTGAAAGACCTGGGACAGCGCACTCAGCTCCTGGAAGAAATGACTGACCAGGTAGTGGAGGCCTAGGAAAGAGACCGGTCCTCTATAAAAGCAGAACACGGCCCATATAACCAATCTTGCAGACAAGATAGAGGACCTGGAAAACCGGTCTCGTCGTCATAACATCCGCGTCAGAGGCATCCCAAGGGCCATTCAAAACCTACCAAACTATATGAAAGATACCGTGGAGGCGATTCTTCCCAACCAGTCTGAAACTATGTGGGAAATTGAACGAGTTCATAGAGCTCTAGGAGGCACGAGGAGCCCGGATGCCCCTAAATATGTCATAGTCAGATTCATGAGGCAGCAAGCAAAGGAAATACTACTATCTGCAACCAGGAAGCTGCACACGGTGAAGGGGCCTGACGAGTCGCCCTTACAGTTCTATGCTGAACTGTCCCCAGAGACTCTTCACAAACGGAGACTGATGAAACCGGCTATTGCTATTCTTCTCCAGCACAAGATTCAATACTGCTGGAATTTTCCATTCGCCCTCACCTTCACATTTCGAGGTGCAACTTACACCACCCGCACACCAGAAGACTGCTTGTCAGTGCTGAAGCGCTTACATCTATGTACGGAGGCCACAATAGAATTGGGGCAGGAGCAACCTCTTCCGCCCATCCCTAGAAGGCCGTGGACGCAGGTGACAGCCCAGATCCAAGGCAAACAAGCCTTCATCTCCGGGGAACTAAGCAGCTTACTGGACAGTGCCAATGGCTTACAAAATAAGCACAAGACCCACACGGACAATGTTGTCCCTGCTGCGGAGGTCAAGTCAAACTCCTGACCCAACTGGCCTCTCCTTCAGGGGTCTCTGATAGAACTCTGATAAAGGCTACGTTTTCTGTTAAGGGCCCATAGACCCATATTAAGGGCTTTGATTTGTATTAAAAGAATAATTAAAGACCTAATCTGTTATTACTGTTATAGATTGCCAGGTTATTATGTTCCCCACTTTATGTGGATTAGATTTCTCTTTATCAATTTCTCCAAATGGTAAAGGTTACTTTTTAGACTAAACGTTTAAAACACTTAATTTTAGTTTTCCATGGTTACATCACAAGAAAAGAGCTAATAGTTAACTTGATATCACCCTGTAGTCTAACTAAACGGATATACCTCGCTGAAGCACGACTGACTTTCTTTTTTTTTTATTTTTTTTTATTTATTGGTATCAAAAGTAGACAATTACAATATCAATATATAAAACAGAATACACAGCAAAAAAAAAAACGACAAAAGAAAAAGACAAGACATACATTTACAATACATATTGTGGACTTATACCAGAAATTATAATTTCTGGGAGCTAAGTCCCAGATATATTAAAACTTAGATCATAACCGAGAAAGATCTTTATTTTGATCCCAAATTTTCCATTTATAACGTTTTATTTTTATAAGACCTTGCTCTTGAAGAGATTTTTCAAGATTTCTGTTTCTATCTACCATATATGTGATTTCACCCCAAGAGGGAACGGAAGACTGACCCCATCTCCTTGCTATCAATAGTTTAGATGCCATGAATATCTGAAGTAAAAACGCAATTACGTCCAGAGCAAGCTGATTCGAAAAAATGTGAAATAAAACATTTTCTACAGAATATGCCCAAAACAAGTTTCCCAAAATTGTTGAATTATCGGGCAACTCCACCATATATGGGCATGTGAACCCACCAAACCACAGTTCCTCCAACAAAACTTCAGATTATCTTTTTTAGTAATCTGAGCCATTTTTGTTGGAACATAATACCATTGAGTACTTAATTTAAAGTGTAGCTCTCTGTATGATGTATTTTTAATTATTTGATCTGTGAGACTAAATGAATCGGACCATTCTTCTTCTGACCAAGAGAGATTAAAAGAATGTTGCCAAATTTTTTTAGATATTAAGTGCTTTCTATCTTCTAGAATCATTAGTTTTTCAAAAGAAGTTAAAGATCTAACTTTAAAACTAGAATAGATTGAATCTCTGAACGCAGCCAGAAGTCTATTATATTCAAGCCAACTTTTATGAGGAAGCCCAAATTTTTCCTTCAAAACTTCAAAAGAAGCCCAAGAGTTGCCAATATATAAGTCTCTCAAACAACAAATGCCAAATGCTCTCCATCCACCCAAAAATGATAAGTTCAATTCTCTCTCTAATAATAAAATCGGAAGGATAGGGCTAGGAAAAGGCATTAATTGAGATCTCAATTTATGTTTATCCCAAAATTCAAGTATTTCACGAACAATATCAGAACCATCTAAAAAGAGTTCTTTTTTTAACTCCTTCCTAAACATCAACCAGCCTAAAGAATCCTAAACTACTGAACATCTTTCAACCTGCAGCCAACCTGCCACTTTCAAACTTTCTATACATTTGACTGCATGTGAAAACATTGTAGCATCATGATAGGTCTGAATCATTGGGTATGCTAGTCCCCCTTTCCTAAATGTTCTGGAAATTATAACTTTCTTTATTCTGTTGTTTTTCCCCTGAAAGATAAATTTGTCTATTATTTGTTGAAAATGTACTATAAAAGTTTTGGATAAAGGTATAGGAATAGATCTAAATATATAGCTTAATCTTGGAAGAAGCGACATTTTGGCTGCTGCTATTCTAGCTGTTAAAGTTAAATTCAAAGGTCTCCAAGAGGGAACAATTTTCGTAAGTTTATTTAATAGCTCCTTATAGTTGTTTTTAATTATTAACTGGATAGAATTATAAAATATGATTCCCATATGAGTTATGGTATTAGAATGCCAATTATACTGGTAGATGGATTTCAAATAATCTTTTTCCGGACTGGCCAAATTAAGAGCCAAAACCTATGACTTGGAGATATTAATTTTATAGTTAGAGGCTTTAGAATATTTATCTATTATTACATGCAAAGTTTTCTAAGAGTCAATGGGGTTAGACACAAACACAACCGCATCATCGGCATACAGCATTATTTTATGCTGTATCCCACCAACTGTAATTCCATGAATAGAGGGGTTATCTCTTATAGAAACCGCCATGGGCTCCATTATCAATGCAAAGATTATCGGAGAAAGGGGACACCCCTGTCTAGTTCCATTAGTAACTGCAAATCTCTGCGTTTTAAACCCATTTCCAATGACCGAAGCGGATGGGGAAGAGTATAATGCTCCAATGGACTTAGACCCAAAAGAGCCAAGGCCATATTTCTGGAGTACACACCTGATAAAATCCCATCCGACCCGGTCAAAGGCCTTCTCTGCGTCCATTGATAGAAACACTGTTGGGAGAAGTTTGTGTTTAGAATATGAAATCAAATCCAACATGCGTCTGGTGTTGTCAGAGCCCAAACGTCCCCGTACAAATCCAGTTTGATCTATTGATACAAGTTTGTGAATAACCTTACTCAATCTATCCGCCAGCATTTTAGCATACATTTTTACATCAACGTTCAAAAGTGAAATGGGGCGGAAGTCTTTACATTCCAATATACCTGTGTCTTTTTTTGGTATAGTAATAATCAGAGCCTCTGACATTTCTGAAGGAATATGTCCCTTTCTTTTAATCTCATTGAAAAGATTTTTTAAATGGGGGACTAGGGTTGTTACCAAAGACCTATAGTAATGATTTCCAAAACCATCTGGGCCTGGGGCCGTACCCAACTTCAATTTAGAAATAACGTCACAAATCTCTTTTTCAGAAAAATCATTATTTAGTGTTAAAACTTCCTCTGGTGAAACTTGCGGCAAATCTATTTCATTCAAAAAATGTTGAATGACCTCCAGAGATGGCTTCTGAAAAGAAGGATCCAATTCCAAATTATATAACCTAGAATAATACTGTTCAAATGCTTCTGCTATCTGGACTGGGTTATTAAGATAGGTTCCATTGTGATAAATATAATCAACCCTTTTTTTAGTAGCATGAGATCTAAGTTTATTTGCTAAGATTTTACTTGGTTTACTCCCATAATGGTAAATTTTTTGTTGTAAAAGCCATATAGACTTATCAGTTCTCATCTGATTAATGGATTTAATCTGTAATTGGATTTTTTTAATCAACATCGAGTCAGAAGCATTAGGATTAATTTTATTTCTTAGTTCCAGATTATATAATTGGATATATAATTCTCTCAAAGGAGTTCCTCTTTCTCTTTTCCTTTGACTTTGCAATTTAATCAGGATCCCTCTTATAAAAGCCTTATGTGTGTTCCAAAGTGTAATGTTAGATTCTACTGAAGCCGAGTTTACTTGATAAAAGAAATCAATTTCTTTTTTAAGATAATCCCGACTTGTCTCTGAATCAATGAGTGAGGAATCAAGTCTCCAAGATTTGGAGTTAATGGAAGAATTTTTCGAAAACAATTCCAAGTTAACTAGAGCATGATCCGACCACACTCTTGGCCCAATATCAACTCTCAAAGTTCTTTTAAGTGTATTGATATCAACAAAAAAATAATCTAACCTAGAATATGTATGATGTTTCGAGAAAAACAAGTAAAATCCTTTTCATTGGTGTGCAGTACTCTCCAAACATCAATTAAATGATATTTTGTCATCAGAGAAATAAACTGTTTTGACAATCTTATAACTTATGAGTCTGGAGGTGAACGATTTTCAGATTTTCTATCTTTAGTTGGGTCTAAGAGCATATTGAAGTCTCCACAAACGATAAGAGATCCCTGTATCAGTTTATTAAACTTTTTTAAGATTTTACTAAGAAATTTAATTTGGGATCTATTCGGCACGTATACATTCAATATTGAGTATTTTTGGTGGTTAATTGTGCCTATCCATATTATATAACGACCCTCCTGATCTATTTCCACAAATTCCTCTGTGACCATAAGTTTGTTACTAAAAAATTTTTAGGTACCCCTTGCCTTTTTCTTATACATTGAATTGTATGCGACTTTATAATGTGTTTTAAAACATTTAATTGGAGCTCCCTGCCAATGAGTCTCCTGCAAGCAGATTATATCTGCTTTTTGCTGCAGAAAGCTCTTTAGAAAAAAACTGCGTTTTGCTGGATGATTCAGTCCCTGAACGTTTTGCGTTACTATCTTTAATGACATGCTGTTAGTATCACAGTAGAAATGATGGTCAGTCCCCGTTCCCCTGGAATAAATTTAATTCCAGTCCACAAATACAAATATACACCAATACATAAACCAAACATAAAACATTCATCCCTCCTCAACTCATTGAGGCATATCGGGAGGCAGTCCTCCTTGAAGAGGAAGAGTCCCTCCTGTGATGCAACAATGTCAGATAAATACATCTGAAAGCCTTAGCCGAAGCTCTATTGTACCCTCTATCTGTTTTTTACTACTATCTTGGGTGTCCAAGCTTTAAATCCTACTCTAGATGTTTGAAATTCTCTCCAATTAAAGGGAATAATATAAACAGAACTCTCCCTTTAAATTCCCTACTCCAGTTGTGAACCCCTTCCCTTATAGCAATCAACTACTGAATTGTATTTTGCTCACTAATTTATAAAAGTAAATTTTCTTAGTGTCATTATTAAATACTAATATATTTTTACCCATTATCTAGGTTAGTGTTTTCTTTATTGTTTCCCCCGTGTTAATAATAATAAAAAAAAAAGTGAAAATATATATTCACATCTAAAAAATGACCCAACAGCTAGTGAGTTTATATTTTACTCTTTAAATTTCCCGTAGTAAAACAGTAATTTAAAAATATTAATCAAAACATGGTGTATTTTCCCCATTATCTAAATTCCTTAAAGTGTACCATCTGTATGTTACTTCTAAATTAGCAGCAAAAAAATACCATTCAATTTTTTTCCCTTTTTTTTTTTTCCCTTTTTCTATCAAAATAATACATATACACTACTCTTTACAATTTTTTTTTGATTGAAGACAATCTAATATTTATATTCCAATACATATTTAAATAACCTCTGTGAACCAACCTATAATTACTGACTTTTATTTAATTTTGTCAGGAAATTCTCCCCTTCCAAAGTGTCATTAATAATGTATCTGTGATTCTCATACCAAAAAATCATTTTTGGGGGATTTCCCCATCTATAGGAAATCTGTTTGTCTCTCAAAACTTTAGTCACAAATTGAAGTTTCTTACGTTGAAATAAAATTTCTCCTGTCAAATCTGGGAATATTTTAAGATTTTCATATGGACTCTTAAAACATTTTTTATTAAATGAAGCTTTTAGTATTGCTTCTCTATAGGACATATGATGCAGTTTTACAATTACATCCCTAGCAATTTCTTTGCCCATGTTAGGTGGAGGAGGAATTCGGTATAATCTCTCTATAGGCTTCTCGCTCTGGCGCTCCACTAAGCTTAACAGAAAGGATTCCACAAATTGATGGAGGTCTTTAAAGGTAACAGACTCTGATATACCATGGATTCTAATATTATATCGTTTTTCAGCTTCCGTTAATCTGAGATTTTGGCTCTTTAGCGTCTGGATCTCCTCTTTAAGTCCCGTTATCTCTCTCTTTAATTCATCATTATTCTTCAAAATAACCTCTTGAGTCTGTTCTACAATTTCTGTTCTATCTGTTAATGTTTTTATATTCTTAGCATTATTTTTAATTTCGCCTATCAATTCTTCCCTGATGGATATCTGAAACTCCATTAAAAGAGCTGTCATAGTTTTCTTTAACGCTGAAGCTGTTAGAGGTTCTTCAGGAGTGGTCTCTCACAGATTCATCTCCTATAATAACCTCGGCTTCTATAGGAGTTTCAGAAAAGTCTAATGTGGACTGAGAGAATGAATATGATTCTCTCTTGTACTGTCTATTCTCTTTATCTACAGGAGAGAGAAAATTAGCTATAACTTTTGAGCTATTGTTTTGTAATGTTTTTTTAGAGCCTTTACCCCTAGGGGCTTCTTGTTCTTTAGACCTTTGCATAGATACCACAGGGCTATATCAAAAACCAAAGGAAAGAGAGAAGAGAAATGGGAGAATAGGAGTGTATAAAAAATTGTATACAGATAGTCCACTTTGTAACTTGCTCTTCTTTGCTGAACGGTTTTAAATACGAAACGGCATATATAGTTTATCTTGCTTGCAGAGTCGCTTTTCTCCCATCAAGTTCCCCCCAGCCTCATGAGACCGATGGGAAATGTCACAATAGGTGTAACTTGGACAATGTTGGATAATAAGACCCAATGGGCCTATTTATATGGGCTAAAAAAATCCCATCTTATTCTTCAAAGCCCATCATATGGGGGACACTTCACAGCAGCTTTCTTATTTTCCTCCACTTCTATCATTCAAATTGGCCCTCACATACAGGTGTTATATTCTGGGAGTAATTGCAGCAGAAGCAATACAAACATGCACTCACCCTCTGCAACGTCAGACTTTCATAGCAACAGGGCGTTGGCAGCGTTACCTGCTGCGGGATAGATTAACCTGAAGCCAGTCCCCACAATGGTAATAAGGGAGTAACCCCCCTCTCAGCGGCAAATGCTCACCAGCCCCCGGTGCCCAGTAGAATACATCAGCACGGCACACTGGCTTCCCTCACCTGGGGGATAACACAAGCTCACGTTCACCTTATGGTTTGAGGTCTCCTTTAACTGGCTCCTCTCACGAACCACCCCGGATATTCTCCTCACAGGCTCAGTCAGTTTCCACCAGCACTTTAGGCCGCTATGCCCCAGTAGTGTGGTTCAGATATCCATAAACTTTGTTTTGGACCCGGCCTCAGGCGGTCAGCCTCAAAGAGTTGTTGCGTCGGGGTTCAGGCCTATTAGGCCGTTGTATAGCATGTTTGAGATACACAGCTTGGACAGCCTTAACGACACTCTAGCAGAGCTTCGGCGATGTTTGCCCGGCTAGTCCCACATACAGACTAACCCCTTCCTGGGCGTGGCCCCCGACTTTCTTTCTTTGCATTTTTCTCTTCCCACTAGATAGCAGGAAAATTAGATTATCAGCCGCAGACCAAATGATAGTGCAGCTGTTGGCATCCAGGGCTCCTCCTTGCTCTCCCTCCTACGAGATCACCTCTCAGGTAAAGACTCATACACCTGGGGTCCCACACCAAGTTTTCAATGGCTCTGTCTAACTACACTCTAATAACCCATAATGTGAAGGGTTTCAATTCCCCTTTTAAGAGGCGGAAGGCTTTTGCATTCTATAAAAAACATAAACCTGCAGTTATTCTTATGCAGGAAACCCACTTCTCTCGTAATAACAAACCCAAATTCCAACACAGGGATTACCCCACCTATTTCCTGGCCACCCTCCCTAGTAAGAGAGCTGGATGTGCAATCCTCCTACATAAAAAAAAAATCTGTTTCAGGTAGAAAGTAACTTGGTTGACAAAGAGAGTAACTATGTAATGGTGACTGGTACTATCGGGGAGGTCAGAACGACTTTAGTTTCCCTATACTCTCCCACTACTTCGCCCTACACAACTTTAGTTGGCTTGTTGAAAATAATTGAATCCCAAGACTTGGGAAGGCTGATAGTTGGGGGAGATCTAAACCTTACCTTGGACTCGACTCTGTTCTTAGCGGGCTTCCCTGACCTATCCAGATTCCCCAGCAGAACCAAACAGATTGAGTCCTTCCTTGATAGCCTGGGGCTGGTCGATGCCTGGAGGGGTATGCACCCGGCTAAGAGAGAATATACATTCTATTCCTCAACACATTTGACATACTCTAGGATTGATGCTATCTTTGTTGGCTCCCCCCTATATGACTCAATTTTGAGAACTAAGATTGTACCCTGCCCCTTGTCAGACCATGCCTTGGTACTCATGGAGATGGAGTTGGGGCCAAATTTACAACCCCCCTACACCTGGAGTATAGACGAATTCCTATTGACTAATCCGAGTAGTGCGGAAGTAATTGCAAAGGACATAAAGCTATTTTTTTAGACTAATGTCTCTCCTGAAACTGGAGCCGGCTGGCTTTGGGTTGCCCATAAGGCCTTTATTATTAGGGGAACGGCCATTAAGCTGCCTCAAACCTAAGAAAAAATCTTAGGCAAAAGGAGGCAGACCTTACAAGGACACTAAAGAGGCTGGAAGAGGTAAATCAACAGAACCCTTCCCATTAGGGACGCAGGTTAGTTGACAAGACAAGGCTTGAACTAGATGGCATACTATCGTACCATACTGAAAGGGCGACGAGGAAGATGAAACACCTATATTATTGGAAGGCAAATAAGCCTGATACAATGCTTGATAGAAGACTAAATAATACATTTCCCCAACATAGAATCTCCCATATTAGAAGGTTAGATGGTCAAATTTCATGTAGCCTTAATGACATCCAGAAAACGTTTCAGGGCTTTTACCAAACTATATACTCCTCCCAGTCCCAAGTGAATCAGGTATTGACTCGCAAGACCTCCCCAGTGTTCCTGACTACCACTTAGAAACACTGAACTTGGATGTGTCCCTAGAGGAAGTTAAATCAGCCATTAGGGGTCTTAAGCTGGGAAAATCCCCGGGGACAGATGGCTTCACTAATTAGTTCTACAAAAAACTAATCGCCCTACTTCCTTGATCAATGGAGACGTAAAAATTCCGGGCAAAATCTTGGCCAACCGTATCTCTAAATTCTTGCCAGATTTAATTCACAAGGACCAAGCAGGATTCATCCCCTTTAGGGAGGCCGGGGACAACGTCAGGAAGGTCTTAAACATTCAGCACCTAGCAAAGAAATCTAACATCCCATTATACCTTTTAGCTCTAGACATAGAGAAGGCGTTTGACACTGTAGAATGGTCATATATGTATAAAACACTAGACAAGTTCGGATTTAGGGGATGTTTTATTAACCTGCTTAGAAGCTACTTTGACTCCCCAATAGCTCATCTAAAGTTACCAGGAGTACATAAAGCGAATATCCAAATTCAAAGAGGGACTAGGCAAGGGTGCCCACTTTCGCCACTGTTATTCGCACTTGCCATGTAGCCATTAGCGCAAGCATTTAGAGCTAATCCAGACATTCAGGGGGTTTGTGTAGGACACCAGCACCTTAAATGCTCACTTTTTGTGGACGATTTATTATGCACCCTGTCCAGCCCCTCTAGTTCTATACCAGCTCTCATGTCAACTATTAAGGAGTTTAGCAAAGTCTCAGGCCTTAATTTAAATGTGGAGAAAACAGAAGCTCTTAGGGATGGGTATGTCGCAAATTGAGATTGATAAGCTTAAATTGGAATATAATTTCAGCTGGCCTACTCAGTATATAAAATACCTGGGAGTTAAGATCACTTCCAATTTTGCCGACTTATACGGGGCAAATTTTCCCCCCTTGCTTAAGTCCTTGACTGAAGAAATGCAGAAGTGGGCAAATTTTCATATCTCATGGACTGGCCGTATAGCTGCAGTAAAAATGAGTGTCCTGCCTAAACTGCTATACCTATTTAGGACACTTCCCATACCAATCCCACTCAAGGAACTGGATAAATTCCAGAACAGCATGTTTCGGTTTATCTGTGGCAATAAGCGCCCTGTATCTCCAGACAGGTAATGTTTAGACATAAAAGTAGAAGCGGACTAGCGTGTCCCAACCTGAGGTTTTACCTTAAGGCATCTCAATTGGCTCATCTGCCCAGGTTACACTCTGTTACCCACCAGCCATCCTGTGTATGCCTAGAAAATCAGCAGATGCTTCCGCACAGCTTGGATAGGTCGATCTGGATCCCCAAGTAATTAACTCCCTTTAATACGCACCACAACCCTATGATCTCCCTAACTCTTCAGGCGTGGGAGTGGGCAAACTCCAGGTGTCGACTTAGCTTGGGTTTGTCTCCCTTATTATCAGTCATGTCCTTTCCACAAATCCTAAAAGACATGAGCTCCATCTCCAAATTTTGGTGGACCTCTAAAAACCTTGACCGGGTAGGGAACTGGGTACAAAAACGACAGTCTGTTGACCTACGACCAATTCTGTACGGCCCACGATTTACCAGCCACGGAAATTTATAATTATTTGAAAATTAGAAGTTGGGCCAGCAAGACTCAGAATTAGGACCCCCTAGGCCCTCCTGGATATCTGTTGTATGGCATCTTTCGAGACTCCACCAGCAGCCAGAAACCTACATTTATGAAACAATGGGAAAAGGACCTGGGGGTAGAATGGGATTGGGACAAGTGGACAGAATCTTGCTCCAACCTCTCCAAAGGTTCCCTCAATGCAGCTCTGCTAGAGACGGCTGTTAAAGTATTGCACAGAGTCTACTGTACGCCCGATAAATTGCAGAAGTTTAAGCCACACAAGAGCAATAAATGCTTTAGGGGCTGCCAACAAGTGGGGGACCACATCCAAATTTGGTGGTCATGTCCAACTACTCAGAAAACATGGAAACAATTAGCTCAATTAGCCTCCACACTTTTTCAAAAGGTGGTCTCGCCCTCTATGGAGTCATGCCTGTTGGGGGTGCACATCAAGAATCTCTCTCAATCTCAAAATAAACTATTTGAATTAATGGCACTGGCTTCCAAAATACACATAGCTAGCAGATGGAAAAAATTGACACTAAACTTTCAGGAGGTAATCAAGAAGATCAATTACCTCTTTATCAATGAGAGGTTAACCCACATTATCCTGTATAGTCTCCCCCAGTTTCTGGCAATCTGGGAACCTTGGGTAGCATCTTCATTAAGTGTTCCTTTGATATAACATTCAAATTCTGATACAATGAAGGCAGGAGGGGACATGGAGTAAGGAGTCCTGGAGGTTCTTCGGCTGCACTACCAAGGTAAATGTCATGTGATGAACAGTGTGGTATCTTAGTGAGGACTGTAATGGGCAAACTTAGTGGAGGCCATTTTAGCTATTTTAGCCTATATGGTTTATAAGTTTATATATTTATTTTTCTTCCCTCCACCTAAAAGATTTCAGTTTGTTCTTCAATTGAGTTGTACAGTTTATAGGTCACATTAAAGGTGGAAAAAGTTCTGAAATGATTTATCTTTGTCTCATTTTTTTACAGCACAGAAACCTGACATTTTAACAGGGGTGTGTAGACTTTTTATATCCACTGTATATCCCCTAACCCAGGCCCTTCATTCATCTCCACTAGCTGTCAGCCATGCTCTGTTTCGAGGCCAGCAAACACCCGTAACACCCAGAATCTGATATCCGCCACGTCACAAACCTTCAACTCTACCTTTCTCCTGCGCCCTCTGGAACGCACGATCTATAAACTCACATTCACTCATGACCTATACACTACAAACTCCCTCAATCTACTGGCTTTCACTGAAACCTGGCTCTCATCCTCCGACACTGCCTCCCCTGCAGCACTCTCTTATGGTGGTTTTCACCTCAGCCACACACCTAGACCTGGGAACAAACAAGATGGTGGTGTGGGTATTTTGCTTTCCACTCGCTGTACATTTGACCTCATACCCCCTGTCCCATCCCTCCAATTCTCATCCTTTTAAGTTCATACAATCCGCCTCTTCAATCAGTTCATACAATCCGCCTCTTCTCACCTATCTCTCTACGTGTAGCTGTGATCTATCGCCGTCTCTCTTCCACCCTTGACACTATGGCCCCCATATCCACACGCAGATGCCCTCGCTCTCATCCACAATTATGGTACTACACAAACACGGTACATCCAGAGGTGCTCCCGCACTGCTGAACGACTATGGAGGAAATCACGCACTTCAGCAGATTTCCTCCACTACAAATTTATGTTACGCTCCTATTCCTCTGCCCTTAACCTTGCCAAACAGCAGTACTTTAAAACACTAATATCAACTCTGTCCTCTAACCCCAAGCGTCTGTTTGCCACTTTCAATACTCTCCTGCGCCCACCACCTCCTCCCATCCCTTCCTCCCTCACAGCTGAAGACTTTGCCAAGCATTTTATTCATAAAATTCAAAACATCCACAATGAACTCTTATCTCTAAGTGGTTTACACACTCCACCCTCTCCAACAACACTCAGTCTTCTCCCTTCCCTAATCCCACTGCCACTTTGAACTGCTTTGTTCCGGCTACATAGGATGAAGTCTCCAAACTGCTATCATCCACTCGGCTCACTAACTGTCCTCAGGATCCTATTCCATCTCAACTCATATCTCCCCTCTCTACCACACCAATCCCAGCTCTCACACATATTTCCAACCTCTCCCTTACTACTGGCATGTTTCAGTCTTCTCTAAAACATGCCATAGTTATACCCACACAAAAAAAAAAAAAAAACTCTGACACTGACGTTGCATCTAACTACCGCCATATCTTATCTCTCTGCTTCCCCTGGCTTCCAAACTGCAGGAGCGGCTTGTCTATTACAGCCTTACCAGCTTTATTTCCTCTAACTCCCTTCTTGACACCTTCCAATCCGGCTTTCGGCCCCAACACTCCACTGAGACAGCTCTCACTAAAGTCACCAATGACCTGCTTACTGCCAAGTCAAAAGGTCACTTTTCTATTCTCCTTCTTCTATATCTCTCTGCTGCCTTTGACACAGTTGACCATCCACTTCTACTCCATATCCTCTTCTCCCTCTGTATTCGAGACACTGCTCTCTCGTGGTTCTCATCATACCTACAAAATCGTTCACTCAGTATCTCCTTCTCTGACACCTCCTCTTCTCCTCACCCCCTGTCTGTTGGTGTACCCCAAGGACCTGTCCTTGGTCCCCTCATCTTCTCCATCTACACTTCCTCACTTGGTACCCTCATAAACTCTTTTGGGCTTCATTATCATCTCTATGCAGATGACACCCAAATCTACCTCTCCGCACCAGATCTGTCTCCCTCTCTTCTAACACACGTCTCCAACTGCCTCTCTAGTATATCCTCTTGGATGTCCACCCACCATCTTAAACTCAACATGTCTAAAACTGAACTCCTAATTTTCCCTCCCTCTCCCACAGTGTCAATTCCTCTCATATCACTCACTGTCAACAAAGACATCATCACCCCCTCCTCCAAAGCCCGTTGTCTTGGAGTTCTACTGGACCCCGCTCTGTCTTTCATCCTTCACAAACAATCACTAACTAAATCTTGTCTTCTCCATCTAAAAAACATCTCCAGAATTCGTCACTATCTTACACAAGACACAACTAAAATCCTTATACACTCGCTCATCGTCTCTCGACTAGACTACTGCAACTCTCTTCTTGTTGGCCTACCTACCACCCGACTGTCTCCACTTCAATCCATTATGAATGTCTCTGCTAGACTGATCTTCCATTCACAACGTTCAGTCTCAACATTACCTCTGTGTCAATCACTCCACTGGCTTCCCTTAGACTCAATAATAAAATTTAAAATGACCCTTACAAAGCCCTCAACAATAATGCTCCCCCTTACATCTCTGCTCTCATCTCCAAATACTCCCCCACCCGCCCTCTTCATTCTGCTAATGACCTTCTTTCTACAACTCGTCACCTCCTCTCACTCCCACCTCCATGACTTTTCTGATGGTGCCCCTAATCTCTGCAACTCCTTCCCTCGCTCCACAAGATTATCCTCTTGCCTCAAAATATTTAGAACCTCATTTAAAACGCATCTCTTTAAAGAAGCGTATCACCTTCCACCCTAACACACTTATCACCTCTCTCTCCCTCTTTTACCACTCACTTTACCTTAGATTGTAAGTCCTAAATACTTTGGGAATTCACCATGGACATTGGATTCCTAGCTCAAAGACAGGGCCCTCCTTCCTTTGCTAAATATTAATCTGTATTTATCATTGTCTGAACCTACTTTATGTACAGTGCTACAGAATATGTTGTCATGTTATAAATATGCATTTATCGATTTGCCCATAGCAATAATAGAAACATAGTACCCTCTAATATTTGAGACATCCAACTGACGGGTCCTGATGGAATACATCCAAGGGTACTGAGGGAACTGGGTTCTGTAATAGCCAAACCATTATATTCAATTTTTCAAGATTCACTCAACATGGGGTCTCTACTAGATGACTGGAGAAAAGCAGATGTGATACCTATATTTAAAAAGGGAGCAAGAGCAAATCCAGGGAAATATAGACCAGTGAGCCTTACTTCTGTAGTGGGAAAGCTTTTAGAAGGGTTAATAAGGGATAATATACAAAAATATATCTATTTGCACAGGATTATAAGTAGAAGTCAACATGGATTTAGGAGGGATAGGTCATGTCAAACAAACCTAATTAGTTTCTGTGAGGAGGTTAGTAGGAACCTGGATCAAGGCAACTCAGTGGATGTAGTCTTTTTGGATTTTGCAAAGGCTTTTGATACAGTGCCACATGGGAGACCATATTGTGGGAGACCATATAGTGCAAACTAAGGGACCCAGGAATTGCAGTAAATATCTGCTCATGGATTGAGAGCTGGCTAAAAGACAGGAAGCAAAGGATTGTTGTAAATGGAACATACTCTGATTGGACTAATGTGGTAAGTGGGGTTCCTCAGTGTTCAGTATTAGGTCCTCTCCTTTTTATCTTATTTATTAATGACTTTGAGGTGGGCCTGGAAAGTAGTGTCTCCATTTTCGCTGATGACACAAAGTTGTGCAAGGTAATTAAATCAGATAATGGTGCGCTTTCCCTCCAAAGGGATTTACATAAAATTGAAGAATGAACATCTAAATGGCAGATGGTATTTAATACGAATAAATGTAAAGTTATGCATCTGGGAAGGAAAAATAGCCATGCAATTTATAATCTTAATGGAGCAAATCTAGGGGTATCAGATATTGAAAGGGATTTGGGAGTGCTTGTGGACAACCACCTAGGTAACAGTGCTCAAAGCGAAGAGGCAGTTGCAAAGGCAAATAAAATATTAGCATGTATTAAGAAGGGTATAGAAGCCAGGGAAGCAAATATAATTCTGCCACTATACAAATCCCTAGTACGCCCTAATTTGGAATATGGAGTACAATTTTGGGCACCACTTCATAAAAAGGACATTTTAGAGCTGCAAAAGGTACAGAGGAGGGCAATAAAACTAATAAGGGGAATGGAGGGGCTAAGTTATGAAGAAAGACTAACCAAATTAAACGTATTTTTTCTAGAAAAAAAGCGTCTAAGAGGAGATATGATTACCTTATATAAATACATCCAGGGTCAGTATAAAGATTTGTCAAGGGAGCTTTTTGTGCCAAGAGGTTTTCAACCGACAAGAGGACATCCCTTGAGGTTAGAAGTAAAAAGATTCCACCTTAAAGAAAGAAAAGGGTTCTTCACAGTAAGGGTGGTTAATTTGTGGAATTCTCTACCAGAGGAGATGGGAATTCAGGGTTATCCTGAATTATTAGAGTATTGATCCAGGGTGAAATCCGATCGCCATTATCTGGGGTCAGGAAGGAATTCATGTTTTTCCCCATTGAGATGATTGGCTTGGATTGGAGTTTCTCTTGTTTTTTTTTGGTTTGCCTTCCTCTGGATTAATTATTAATTTAAAAATAAAAATAAATAATTGATTAATAATTAATTAACTAATTAATAACTAATCTGCATATTGCAGACCAGAGGAGATCTAGAAAATCTTTTTTCAACCTTAATTACTATGGCCCTCATTCAATTGCAATTTGGCCAATTGAATAGGGCCCTAAATAAGCACATAACATATATTTTTTAAAGAAGTTTTTAGTTAGTAAGCATCTATCCAAAAGCAAGGTTTTCACTAACTAAAAACATCTTTAAAAAAAATATGCTATGTGCTTATTTAGAGCCCTATTAAATTGGCTAAATTGCAATTGAATGAGGCCCTATGTAATTAACTGTGTAAAAATTTACTACGCGTTGCCAGCAGCAGTGGTGAAGATGGTGACTCTAGCTACTAACACGCTGATATCAGCTGCGACCCCCAGGGGTCCACTGGACTTTGGGACTGTTAAAATGTTATGGGCCTCTGGGCTGGCAATAGTTACCATTGTTTATAAAAATGGGAGAAATTACACACTTTAAAGTATGGCGTCATGGCCACATGGATATCAGAACTGTTGCAGCCATGATGGAATGTATAGGGAGTTAACCCAAGTCCCTTTAAGTTTAGATATCGCTATCTCTTGCGAAGCTGGGACTAATTAACCCCTACCAAGTTATAGAGAGGAGGAAGGAACTTTGTGATATGGCCCAGGGACTGACCCTAGCCTTATGGTTTGAAGTGTTTACTACCAGCTATGTTAATGTTTTATTGTGCTTATAAATGTTGTGTGTTACCAATAAATAAGGTCCAATTTGTTCTTAAATAATCTATGTGTGGATGCTATTCTGGGGAAGTACAATCCTTGCCTGGGATTTGCTCTACAACCTTCCTGTCCTGTTGTAACCTTGGTGATCCTGAAGGTTGCAATCCTGGTTCAAGTCCTGCTATCAGGAATATCAAAGGACCCCATGATTCAACTGTGTAGGTCTGAACTAGTTTCTTTCCAAGCCCAACCAAGGAGTAGATTGAGACAACATCCTACAAGTGACCATATGTCCTGACATCTGTTTCGCTCCCTATGCTTAAACCAGTTAAGGTGACGAAACGGACCATGCTGCAAGAAAAATATATTAGTAGAAACCTGGAAGTAGGCGGTATATTAGGTGCAACATTATATCATAACAGGAGAAAAATGGCAATTGCAATAAAGCTGCACAGGTAACAAATATAAAATATAAGATCAAACACGATTTAACTGCTTTTCCGAGCCCTTTGACCATGAGTAGCCAAGTTTGTTTTAGTATTCGATTTCATTTATTTATCTTGGGTCAACGATGTGATGATGCTCAGCCTCGTTACTCTCTTATAAATAATGATTTTCTACATGAAGTCTGAGACACAAATATTTGCAATATTAAATGTTTACCGTAAACCAGTCGCTAAATTTAGGTAAACGCATAATGAACTGTTTCATAGCTTACAGCCTGCCACATAAAAGTACTACTAAGGTAATAAAAGTATAATATGTGTATATGTAATACTTAAGAGGATAGCAATATTTGTATTTAACCCAAACATTCCCTATCCCACTGTGTATAATACGTCCTGTAAACATCTGTCTGTCTTGTAAATCTCGAGGGAGCTGAGAGAAAATGTAAATCTATTCACTATGTGTCATGCAGCAGCTTTTTAAGTAATATGACACAGCTAATTGATTTAATTCACTTCATTGCACCCCACAAGACAGATAGACTGCTTTGTGATGCCAAACAGGTAGTAATGGAGCAACCAGCACTGCATATAATCAATAATACATTAAAAACCTGTGTTCTTTCTAAAAAGATTTGGTACGTTTTTCCAAATTCATTCAAGGACTAATGCAGCCAAAATATTTTATATAATCGTTGAAATAACGTCATGTGATAAAAGGCAAAATGATTTTAGAGAAGTAAACATTTTTTATAAATATACACGTCTAATTTGAAAAGATGAAAATACATTCTAATCTGTAGGCATCCATTGTCTTGTCAGCTAATTCTGTCTTCTACTATCCCATTACTGAGCACTCTGGCAGTGTAGACGCCACATTCCCATTGTGGAGATAAAACTTCCTGTACAACCAAATTCTCCTCCCATCTCATTACATATAAAAAAGGTAATATATTAGAGGCTGTATTTTATTTTACATTCTAAAAACATTTTGCTTATTTTCAAGTGTAGTTCTTCTACATAGTATGTTTTTGATTTATGACAATAGTATATGATGGTCTGATAGAAGAACTCCATCTTACAAAGTATAGTAAGCAAATGAGCGCATGTCTATAAAATAAGTGAATACAATAAGTGAGAAACCTGTTTCCAGCTCAGAATCCCAAGAAAGACAATTTTCCCATTGCATTCTGAGAAATTGGGCAGTGACATGCAAATGAGCTCAGCGTGTCTCATTCTTTAAAAGGGCCCCTGTAGTATAAACATGTATATCATGCATTTAGAGGAACAGGTCTCACACATTACCATAATATTGTGTTGTATTTAAAATAAATTATCAAGAAAGCATTAAAGAAATAAACAATGTATTTGATCTGCACTTTATCTTACAAGGAAATTAAGAAGAAATGTAAACAAAGTCTCATTTAGCGCCTATTATGTGTTCTTATCTGATAACATTTGATCAAATAGGGATATGGACACAATGAGATGCCGTGTAAAAGGTCCATACAATTCACTGTTTCCTGTAACAATCCTACTGTGTCTCACTTGAATGTAATTTAGCAGCACTCAGGACCACTCATTTTTTCATGCAAAAATACTTATTTCTAATTTTTAAAACAATATTTAAATGAAGAATTACATTTTTTAAACCCATACCCCTTTTCATCATGGCCACCACCCTTTCTCAAGAGAAAATACTGTCTCTGACTACAGTTAAAAAACATATTCCTAAATTATATAAAATGAAAGATAGTCTACGGCTACGGAAATGCAAAAGAAAACAGTTAAGAAAAAAACTACAAAAAACTGGCACTTTATTCTGGTGAAAAAAAGGACATAGAAGAATTTTTCGGTTGTCTATGGTTAGCTTCCAATCAAAGACTTCACACATCCACAAGGAAAATAAAACAAAACAAACAAAAAAAATTAAAAACAAGAAGAACTGTAAAGAACTATTACGAGTCTTTCAATGATTTAAGCCTTGAAAATATAGCTTCTTATTTTCCGTGTAAATTGCGAGTAGCATATTGCGACTTATCTCTTGTATGAATACAAAAAGAAAAAGGTTCCAGTTGCAACAGCAGCCATGATTTTTTTCCGGTGGAAGCTGCCTGCTCTCTGGGTTTCCCGGTTTAGTTTTATCACAGTGCCTTCCCCATCGTGTGCCTGGTACGTGGGGTCTTGGCTCTAGTTCGCCTGCGTTTCTTGGCTGTGTGAGTTTGAGTTCTCTTATGCATAATTCATCAAAAGTTCATTGCCAACGTAATTCAGTCTTATACTGAATCCCAGGCTGCCTGCATTTCAGCAATAATAATATTAATAATAATAAAAAAGGATAAATCTGCAAGAGGTGCCAACTGGCGCCAATCAGCGCTGGAGAAGCAGTTGCCGCTGATGCCGAGCGTTGCTGGTGGAAGGCTAGATGTAATCCAATTGGAAAACTTGTGTTACGATAAAT
The DNA here is from genome assembly GCA_027410445.1 of Discoglossus pictus. Classification (NCBI taxonomy): domain Eukaryota; kingdom Metazoa; phylum Chordata; class Amphibia; order Anura; family Alytidae; genus Discoglossus; species Discoglossus pictus. The sequence goes on along the minus strand of CM050166.1, from coordinate 18,772,709 downwards.
AGAATAGAAGTTCAGGCCGTCCCATTTAATGTGGCCTTGACTGACCAATCATTTTCAGTCTGGCTTGGTCAATGACATCTAGCAAGTTCTTAGCATCCACGGCCAAGGCGTGCGCGGCGGTGAGCATTTGCTTCTTGTATTCCTGCTGAAGGCTGGTCATGACGTACTGCTGCGCTAGCTTCATCTTGTTGATCAGCTCGGCTAGGTCGGAGTTCAACAGCTTCTGGGCCATCTCGATCTGAAACAAAAAGCCATATGTATATAATTAATTATTTTATCTATAATACCCTTAACCTCCTAAGCGGTAATCCCGATTGTGACTCATTTTAAGTACCTAAATCAGTTACCCCGAGCCACGCATGGAGGTAACTTCATAAAGGACCTGGAGGGGGCCCAGTGCTGCCAAATTTGCCTGGGTCCTATCAGCTCACCATTCCTCCTCCTCATCCCTCCTTCCCCTCTATCATCCACCTCCGCCTCACTTCCCCCTCTATCATCCACCTCCGCCTCACTTCCCCCTCTATCATCCACCTCCGCCTCACTTCCCCCTCTATCATCCACCTCCGCCTCACTTCCCCCTCTATCATCCACCTCCGCCTCACTTCCCCCTCTATCATCCACCTCCGCCTCACTTCCCCCTCTATCATCCACCTCCGCCTCACTTCCCCCTCTATCATCCACCTCCGCCTCACTTCCCCCTCTATCATCCACCTCCGCCTCACTTCCCCCTCTATCATCCACCTCCGCCTCACTTCCCCCTCTATCATCCACCTCCGCCTCACTTCCCCCTCTATGATCCGCCTCAAATCCCCCTCTATGATCCGCCTCAAATCCCCCTCTATGATCCGCCTCAAATCCCCCTCTATGATCCGCCTCAAATCCCCCTCTATGATCCGCCTCAAATCCCCCTCTATGATCCGCCTCAAATCCCCCTCTATGATCCGCCTCAAATCCCCCTCTATGATCCGCCTCAAATCCCCCTCTATGATCCGCCTCAAATCCCCCTCTATGATCCGCCTCAAATCCCCCTCTATGATCCGCCTCAAATCCCCCTCTATGATCCGCCTCAAATCCCCCTCTATGATCCGCCTCAAATCCCCCTCTATGATCCGCCTCAAATCCCCCTCTATGATCCGCCTCAAATCCCCCTCTATGATCCCCCTCTATGATCCGCCTCAAATCCCCCTCTATGATCCGCCTCAAATCCCCCTCTATGATCCGCCTCAAATCCCCCTCTATGATCCACCTCAAATACCCTTCTATGATCCACCTCAAATACCCCTCTATGATCCACCTCAAATACCCCTCTATGATCCACCTCCGCCTCAAATACCCCTCTATGATCCACCTCCGCCTCAAATACCCCTCTATGATCCACCTCTGCCTCAAATACCCCTCTATGATCCACCTCCGCCTCAAATACCCCTCTATGATCCACCTCCGCCTCAAATACCCCTCTATGATCCACCCCGCCTCAAATACCCCTCTATGATCCACCTCTGCCTCACTTCACCCCCCTATGATCCTCCTCCTCCTCACTTCCCCCTCTCTCCTTACTTTTTATTGTAATCCGATGCGCTGCCTGCTCATCTCTCCCCTCGCAGCATGTCTTCCGGCAGTGAAGTGGGCGCTATAAGCTTATGATGTGAAGCTCTTGTGATGTCATGTCATTAGCATATGCTGGTCACTTCACTGCCGGAAGACATGCTGTGGGGGAGAGATGAGCAGGCATCGGTTTACAATAAAAAGTAAGGAGAGAGGGGCAAGTGAGGAGGAGGCGGAGGATCATAAGGGGTGAAGGGAGGAGGATCATAAGGGGTGAAGAGAGAAGGATCATAAGGGGTGAAGAGAGAAGGATCATAAGGGGTGAAGAGAGAAGGATCATAAGGGGTGAAGAGAGAAGGATCATAAGGGGTGAAGAGAGAAGGATCATAAGGGGTGAAGAGAGAAGGATCATAAGGGGTGAAGAGAGAAGGATCATAAGGGGGGAAGAGAGAAGGATAAGGGGTGAAGAGAGAAGGATAAGGGGTGAAAAGAGAAGGATAAGGGGTGAAGAGAGAAGGATAAGGGGTGAAGAGAGAAGGATAAGGGGTGAAGAGAGAAGGATAAGGGGTGAAGAGAGAAGGATAAGGGGTGAAGAGAGAAGGATAAGGGGTGAAGAGAGAAGGATAAGGGGGGAAGAGAGAAGGATTAGGGGTAAAGGGAGGATTAGGGGTAAAGGGAGGATTAGGGGTAAAGGGAGGATTAGGGGTAAAGGGAGGATTAGGGGTAAAGGGAGGATTAGGGGGAAAGGGAGGATTAGGGGGAAAGGGAGGATTAGGGAGAAAGGGAGGATTAGGGGGAAAGGGAGGATTAGGGGGAAAGGGAGGATTAGGGGGAAAGGAGGAGGAGGAGGGAAAGGGAGGATAAGGGGAAAGGGAGGAAGAGGAGGGGAAGGAAGATGATGATTAGGGGGGAAAGAGAGAAGGATAAGGGGGGGAAGGAGGGAGGGAGATAAGGGGAGGAGGTTAAGGGGAGGAGTATGATAAGGGGAGGAGTATGATAAGGGGAGGAGGATGATAAAGGGGTAAGGTGGGAGGTGGAGGAGGAGGAGGGAGGAGGATAAGGGGGAAAAGGAGGAGGATAAGAGGAAAAGGGAGGTGATTGGAATGGGGGGAAGGGGGGAGGAGGATAAGGGGGGAGGAGGATAAGGGGGGAGGAGGATAAGGGGGGAGGAGGATAAGGGGGGAGGAGGATAAGGGGGGAGGAGGATAAGGGGGGAGGAGGATAAGGGGGGAGGAGGATAAGGGGGGAGGAGGATAAGGGAGGAGGAGGATAAGGGGGGAGGAGGATAAGGGGGGAGGAGGATAAGGGGGGAGGAGGATAAGGGGGGAGGAGGATAAGGGGGGAGGAGGATAAGGGGGGAGGAGGATAAGGGGGGAGGAGGATAAGGGGGGAGGAGGATAAGGGGGGAGGAGGATAAGGGAGGAGGAGGATAAGGGAGGAGGAGGATAAGGGAGGAGGAGGATAAGGGAGGAGGAGGATAAGGGAGGAGGAGGATAAGGGGGCAAGGGCGGTATGATGATATATATGATGATATATTCTAAATACTAACATCATCCTACCGCCAGGAAGGTTTGCTTAGATTGTAAGCTCTCATGACAGCAGGGCCCTCAACAACTTTTGTATCAGTATGTATATTATGATCATTTTGTTTAATATATTCACATTGGGAGTTCCCATGTTTTAGATAAGATTCCAATAGGGCGCACATGGTTGCTTAAAGCAACAACTTCCAGATGTTGTATGCTACATGATAACTTATCTGCATCCATGGTTCCCTCCCACATAACAAAACAGAAGGATCAAAAAACTCAAGGGTTGCCCTATATCTAGAGATGTGAGGGCATTTTGTAGCATGGAAAAGTGCAGTGGTTTGGGGTTTTAGCTTAATTATTCAAATTTTTTCTATGTTAAAACATATCTAATTACTATTTAAGGAAATTCAAACGGGGGCTATAGTTTGAATAAAACACACTATTCTAGAAATAGTCTAGTAAGGAAGATAATGAATGAAAATAAACTGTTCACTCCACAGAGCTCTAATAATTGTAACCAGTCATTGGGAATCTGCTTTAAATTGTAATATTGAATGTATTATTTAAAAAAAATAAAACTTTGATACTTCATTTATTAGCTCTCAAAAAAGTATTTCTACTTAATTTCTATGCTACCTGAAGAGTTCTCCTCTCTTATTCACACTAATTTGAGACATTACATCGTCTGCGAATAAATAGAATTATTAAAAATTAAAACCATTGAAGCTCAGGCTGGGAGTGATGAAAGTAACCGCCTCCCGTTTCCATTTTATTTAACTCAATATTAATATATTTGACCACATAATAAAAGTAACACTCAAAGTGTTTATTTTTTATAACAATTACATGACAAGTAGTACAGTATTTTAAGACACCTTCGTTCGATCTCTGAAGCTTCAGGTTGATTAATAGAGAATTCTTTAAGAGCAGAAGTAGAGTAGGAGGGAGCGGACCAAGATCTACCTAAAGACTACATAT